>CM038214.1:51926513-52284021 GCA_021442155.1 Cymbidium sinense | reverse complement strand
TAAGCATGTTAGAGTGTTGTTTTGTCTTTACGATTCACGTATGGGTTTACATATGTTTGGATGATACTAAGTATATACTTTGGACATCCCGGGAATACGTGGCTTTAAGTAGCCCCATGGAGGTCATTGATTATCTCACTTCCCTGGTTAACAAAGGCATGTGCTTATTTAATTTCATTCTTTTTTGTACTTATACCAAAATTTGGATAATACTTTATCATATATGTATAAATAATGTAATAAAAATACAACTCTTTTACATGATTTTCATTTTTATGATTATGTGTACATCCATATGTATTTGAGATAGCAAGTACATAGTCTGGA
This sequence comes from Cymbidium sinense, assembly GCA_021442155.1. Taxonomy (NCBI): domain Eukaryota; kingdom Viridiplantae; phylum Streptophyta; class Magnoliopsida; order Asparagales; family Orchidaceae; genus Cymbidium; species Cymbidium sinense. Next base: position 52,283,694 of record CM038214.1, on the reverse strand, counting down.
CATCCCGAGTACACAAGGCTTTAAGTAGCCCCACTAAAACCATTGATTATCTTACTTCCCTAGTTTAAACAATGGCACACACTTTCTTACATATTTTTTACATGCGTATGTGTATTTGATTAAACAATGAAATTCCCATCCTCTACCAAAAATGTATGCATTCATAATCATTTAAGTGTGTCAAAAATGCATTGCTTGTGTGGGTACACTAAGCCTAATATCATGTGCATGTTATGGATGATGAAAAGAAATGGTTCAACATTACCTATGTGATGATAATTCAATTACATTAGTCTTTAAATGACTTTCATGTGGGATAGGATTCTTGAAGATTAACCCAAACCTAGGATTAATAAAGCTTTTAAGAAATCATTCACTAAAAGAAATCAAGTCATAATAATGTGTTTTAGAAAACAACTCAAGGTAGAGATGAAAGAGGTTGAAGCCTCTTTCCTCTCTTTATAATTATTAGTTCCTAAGTAAATATCAAATGAAATAAAATAACTTACAAATTAAAATTTATAAATCTTCTAAACAACTTAAAGTGAAACCACCCATCATGTTAAATTAAATAATGCCAAATTTAAACAACCATAATTCAAAAGCCTAGTTAAGACATACTACACTAATCCTAAACACACCCATTAGAATACTAAGTCACCAGTTCTAACTTTAGGTTAGGATGGTGTATATAATGATGGAATATTTTGTTTTATAATATAATATTTTAGATTGGATGTTAGGAATGTTGTTCATAGATTGGATGTTAGGCTGTTATTATCTTAACATTATTTTTTGGATGGGATTATGCTAATGGGGCCACTAAAATTAAATATAAGTGCTTACCTGTAGGTTGCTTATGGCCATAAGCATAATCCATGGTTAGGATAAGTGGGCTTGGTTACCCATGTGTAGGGTGCTAAGTCCAAATTATAAACTATAATTTCTTGGGATTGTATGTATGTTTAGCTAACATATATTTTGCAGGTGTAGGTAGATTTACTTTTCCAAACATATAATTATACAATAGGAATTAAGATTAGTGCTATGGGGTTTAGGATGAGCAGTGGCTAGAAGGTGTAGTCTTACGATGCCCTGTGAAGCGTTGGAGTGAAGCAAACCAAAGGAAGAAGAAAGGATGCTAGAGCATTGAATTTAATTTTGATTATAATACTCTTTGTAATACAAGTTATATAAGGGCAGAGCTAGGCTACCCAACTGTTCTTTTTTCCAAGGTGTATGGTGGTACCCAGCCGCACTGGCCTTTTATTATTTTATAGAATCTATATATGTTTGATTATTATTATGTTTAGAGTTACATCTTCATCATAGTTTCTTAAGATTGATGTTTGAATTTCTGGTGTGGATGTAGCAGGCTCTTAGGATAAAATTAATTTTTTTTACTCAGTTAATAACTCATAACTAAAAGTTTAAAATAACTCACTACTTAATTTTAAAGCCTAGGATATAATTAATACAATTAAAATATTTAGCAACTCCTTAGTTGAATGTTGAATCTCTAACAATATGCATATCATCCATTCTTGCACTTTAGAGAATGCTTAACCTATGAGAGCACTCCCTTATGGTGGAGATTCACCCTATCTTATTTGGATTTAGCCAATAACACAATTTCATCATGCATTTAGACATAAAATATCCCAAGACTTTGTCCAAAATATTATGTCAAAATAATATAAAAGCATTTAGATTAAGTCATATGCTCATGCCAAACATGATCTAGTCTCTTAGGGAGTGAGTTTATGACTCTAGTCTCTTTCAAATTAAATAACAGCTGAAACCATCTTGCAATTTCATAAGACTAGCCTACATGATTTGGAATTGTAGGAGGTGTTAGCTGACAGCCACTCCATGCAGTTGTAAGTCCAGAAGATTCGGACATGTTTGTTCTCTCTTATGGAGGTAAACTATAATGTTTCCTTTCTATTTAGATTTAGGTCATGCTTTTAGCTTGTGTTAAATCATCTTAGATTTAGGATTTGAGGTTGCTAGTTTCCTTTGAGTTACGAGCATAAATCCTCACATCTTAGGCATTTCTATAATCTTGTGTTGATGGATTGTAAGCCCTAACATTCTAATAAAAATTTAATTCAAATTAAACTAAATCTTTCTCTCTCAAACATATAAAGCCTCACCATAGGGTAGATTAAAGTACTCACTAGACTTCCTATTATCATGGGTGTTCCCTACTTATCTTCACTTGGAATCCAAAAATAAGAGTTTTCAATTGAACATTCCCACTTGATTTTCCAAAATACATAAATTCTTTGATAGTCTAACCTTAAAATCTTTAGAGATAATTCATTGACTACTTTAACTGAGAGTATTCTTAAGAAATCCCCATTTTCTTGGTTGTGATTAACTATGGAGGTTTTCCTCCATAAGGAACTAAAGATCTGGCATAAAATAAGCCATGCTCTACTTTTCTATGTAAAGTAGGGAAAAGATCTTTAGTATATACGATAACCCATCTGCCTTATGAGTCTTTATTAGGTAATTAGGTCTATTGTAGGGTGATATTTTCATCTTTCGAGATGGTACATCATACCTTAATGTCGTACTAAATCACTACAACAAGTACCTTTTAAGATTTGTGTGGTGTCCACCCAACATCTGAAATAAAATGCCATAATCTTTATTATTAAGACCTTTGAGAAGCTGTTAAGTAAATCTTCTAGTCTTCAGGAGGAAACACTAGGATGTCATTTTTAAAAGACCAATATACTATAGAGTATTTTATACCTAATAAAGTGCTAGAAAGAGAGCAAGCACTATCTCTATTGTGGATGAGGGAAAGGCTCTAATAGAAGTCTAAGTAGAGTGATCTCCACCTCAAAGATCATAACAATAGTAATCAGGACCGCCTAAGAAACATCATACAAGCTCTTTCAGTAAAAGAATGCATCAGACTTATTCTTTCAAGTGAAAGATTGAAAGGGTAAATATTTAAAAATAAAAAAAAATCTTGATTTCATGCTTCATTATCCAAAGAAGTTAGAAGAATTTAATAATGTTACTGACCCAAACTATTCATCAAATGTTAGGTCATACCATTGAATTTTGCATCACTTTTTAAGACAAGCTTTAAATGAACTTCATGAAAGGGATGGTGGTTATTCCTGAAGAATACCATGTGGACTCAGAGTGGGGGTTTGTTAAGGTGATTACATATGAATCTTCCACCTCTTCTTTAGAAGATACTTTTCTTTCAGATGTTTGGGATATAGCTTTATCCCACTCTTCTAAAAGATATTTGATAAGAAAATTTAAAAATTTTATTCAAGATTATTTTTAGACCTAGAAAATGATCATCCAGGTTGATTCGCTAGTGTTAGAGACAATTCCTCCTCAACCCCATTTAGCACCATTAGATGATCAAAAGTATGAAGAGAGTGTTGTACAATAAATACAAAAAGACTAGCCCCTACACCACCTTACATCCACTTATTCTTTTGCAAATATTTTAAAATTTGGAATAAAAAATTTGTTGAAAAATGCATTTCTTATGTTTTTATTATCTTTAATGATTATAGTGTGAATGAATTTGAAAATAATGAAACTAAAATAAATTATCCTCATAGTAAATACAATATGTTTAATGAATTAGAATGAGGAAAGGAAGTTTCTATTAATGATTTTTAGAGAGATCTAATTAACATAGAAATAGAGTTCTCAAATTCTAATCAATCCTTGGGAAAACACATTAGTGACAATGAGGGATAGGTTGACATGGCTATTATTTTCAATTTAAGATATATTATTGAAGATAATTTTTAGAGTGGGAAAGTGTTACCACCTTGGTTATGTTCCTCCAAGGACAAAGGCAAACAAATTATCGATCAGTGTCTTGATCCTTTATAGAATGATCCAGTAGTTGAAGCAACTACTCCTAAAGTAGACTACAATGTGTTCTCCCATCTTAGAAAGTTTTCTGCTAGGTTAAGCATTTAAGATGCCCTTGTTCTACCTTAAGAAATAAGAAAATCATTTATCAAGGCATTACTTGACCTATAGATATTCTTAATACAGCTAGCATTCTTCTCTTTTGATGAGAATTATTTTTTTTAGAGAAGTCGTTGAAGTAACTTTCTCTAATGAAAATTTACTTTTAGGGACTACTGATCATAATCAACCCCTCTACATTTTAGTCAAAGTGGAAAACTACAAATTATCCAGATTCCTTATCAATCTTAGTAGTTAAGTCAACATTATGAATTTTAAAATATTATCATTTTTGTAGATCGACATGTGAATGCTTAGTTTTTGATAATATGCTATCATGGGGGTTTAATAAAATTAAAGAAAAGGCTTTCAATTAAATTACTCTATTATTACAAATAGATAGAGTGAAAATTGAAGTGAAAGTTGATATTATCAATTTACATACACCTTTTAATGCTCATTTAGGTATACCTTGGATACATGAGTATAAAATGGTTCCTTCATCACTCCACCAATGTTTTAAATATACAAGCAAAGGAGTAGAATCTATTAATAAAAGATATATACAATCATTTTCTATTCATGAAATTAAGCTCTACGAGGATGCTACTTATTATATGCTTAAAAGGAAAATGACAAATGCTATGTGGTCTAGCATTATTAAGGCATCAAAGAAAATAAAAGTGTATATCAAAAAAAATGGAAAAGAAAAAAAAAAGTAAAAGGATGGAAAAAAACAAAAGAAAAGGAACCTCTTGTAATTCAAATTGATTTGGATTTTAGATTTGATGAAGTTCAAATAAAAAATGATGCCTTAATAAAGTTTGAGAATACATTAGAATTAGATAATGATGAAGAGTAGGTACAAGCATCTAAAGATGAACCTAAATTATCTATATATGAGAGATTAAGAAGGTATGTTGACACTTTGACCCTAACTCTGTAAACTCAATATAAGATTGTATACTTAAAAGTTAAAGTGGCCCCAAACCTCTTAAGATAGTTTGGGATGTTATCAAAATTTTATTCTATACCTTCATCTTTAGGTTCAAAAGTAGATGCAAAGCTTGAAGATTCATCTTCTAATGAAATAATAAAACTTCATTATGACTGATATCTTGATGTGTTAAAAATGCTATTAAACATGGCTTAATTCCTCATACTTAGTCTAAAGGTACAAAATAGTTCATGGAGAGCTAATGGGACACCAAATCTAAAAAAATTAAAGTCTAAACTAGTGTTAGGTTTGCTACCATTAGACCTCTAAATAATGATGATTATTGTTTAATGATAAGTAGTAATATGGAATCTTATCAACTTTTTGAGAGTTCACCCATTTACATAATAGAATTCTATTTTGAAACATCAGATAATCCACATGATTATTCAATTCAAAATGCACCTCTAGAATTTGAAGAAGAAATAAAATAAAAAATTAATGAATTAATGGAAATCAACTTAAAAAAATGAGGAAGATCGACAGATAATTTTTATAAGTTCTCTATTAGGTCTAGAAGATTCCTATTAGTTGATTAATTTTCTTTTTGAGTATAACAATTTCATTGTTTGGAATTATAATGAAATGATAGGTTTGTCTATGAATGTTGTAATTCATAAGTTAGAGATTAAAGAAAATGTCATTCTAATAAAGTAAGGCTCTAAATGCATATGTTTAGAAATTGAACATCAAGTGATTGCCAAATAAAAGAAACTAATTGAAGTTGATTTTATCTAAGAAGTTAAGTATCTTTCTTGGTTAGCCAATATTGTGCTTGTAAAACAAGAATGATCAAATATGAATGTGAATAGATTTTAGAGATTTAAGTATTGCTTATCCCAATGATGAGTTCCCTTTACTGATATCAAAACTTACGGTGGGTATAGCCTTATCACATAAAATTTTTTATTTATGGATGGATTATCTAGATAGAACCAAACTAAAATGGTTTTCAAAGATGAGAAACATATTTAGAAGCCAAATTGAGATATTCTATTACATGGTAAGGCCATTTAGTCTCAAAATTATCGGGCTACCTATTAAAGAGGAATGACTAGAATGTTTAATTATTTAAATCATAATCAAATTGAGTGCTACATTGATGATCTACTCATAAAAAGTAAAAAAAAAAGAGAGTGATCTCTATGATCTTAGGATTGTTTTCAAATGGTTGTGCCATTATAGCCTGAAAATAAATTCTTTCAAGTGTGTCTTTTGGGTAACATCAGTGAATTTTTTAGGATTTGTAGTGAGACAATATGGAATAGAAATCAATCATGAAAAAATTAAGCCATTATAAAAATGCCACCACCAAAAAGTCTTTCTCAATTAAGATCATTTTAGAGTAGTATTATATATATAAGAAGACTCATATCGAATCTATTTGTAAGATGCTAACCATTTACAGTATTAACAAATAGAGATTTTAAATTTATTTAGGATAAAAAATGTCAAAATTTATTTGTGAGTTTAAAATAATATTTAATAAATCCTCTTATCTTTACAACCCTAATTTTGGGGAAGCCATTGAATTTATGCATTGCATCTTTAGATGAATCCCTCAAGGCCTTACTAGCTCAAGTAATGAAGAGGGAAAAGAAAATTCCCTTTAGTATCTGGGCCACAAACTCATCCTGGTGAAAATTAATTCTCTAGCTAAAAATTGTGGCATTATATATTTTTACATTAAGTGAATATAATTTCAAGAATAAATCCTTTGTAATATCTCATTACCCCATGACATTGTCTAGATGTTTGGTATGTTGGTCTATGTTCTTATTATAATTTGAAATTACATGTATCCCTCTTTGTGCATTTAAAGGTTAAGTTGTAGCTAATTTCTCAGTGGCATGCCCACTCCCTAATGGTTCGATTTTGAATGATGATCTCCCCGATGAACAAATCTTGATTTAAAAGAAGAAAATAATGCCACTTTGGTGTTGTATTTCGATGGTGTTGCCTCCTCTTAAGAAGGTAAAGAATTTAATTCTTCCATCCTAGGGAAGTTTGAGATTGGGTTAACTTTCATAACTTCAAGTAAATAAAATAATTTGATATCCCTACCATTTATCCCCCAAGTCCCAAAAAATGAGGTCTTTAGCTTCTTCCCTGTGCTACAGCAAACTCCTCCAAATGGTAATATTAGATGGTTTTTTTATAGTTATCATTGTATGAGAATCTTTGTAATACTTTCCTAACATGTACTTGGACCATAATGATTTGTTCTCCTTGAGTTTTATCTATTGTTTGCATAGGTTAGGTTTGATATATTCTTCAATGGTTTTGAATCCCAAACTCTCTTTAGTTGTTTGTTTACAAAACTTTTTCCAATTGGTCCAATGGCTAGACTTGTGGTTGTGACTCCATAAAAATCTATTAAGCAATCTTTCAATTCTATTTTGGATTATTTTTGGAATGTGTTGGACTTGGGCAGTATATGTAGGAATTGAGTTGAGGATTCTTTTGGCAATGGTAATTCTTCCACTAAAGGAGAGAAAGGAGTTCTCCCATGAATAGATTTTGCATTGAATTTTGTAAATTATATCATAAAAGAGAGATGATGTGGCTTCTTCTTTGTAAAGTTTGATTCCTATGTAAGGGAGGTGGAGCATTGTGTGAGTTGAACTAGTCCTCTCAATGATCCATCTGATTTTAGATTTGTTGATTTGATTCTCTGTGATAAAGAGACATTTGTTAGTATTTAAAGACATACCAATTAGGGTCATGAAGTCCTTGTTGATTTCCAAATGCGTGTTGGTTGTTCTTTTATTTCCATTACTGAAGAGGAGGAGGTCATCAACAAAGGCCAAATGAGAGATGTTGATGTTCCCAGTGGAGTGGTATTTGATGTTCTCTTTTGAGGAAGAGGTTTTATTCAGTTTTCTAGAGAGGATGTCCAAAGCCAAAATGAAGAGTGTGGGGGATAGCAGATCACCTTGTTTAACACCTTTGGTTGCTTGGAAGAGGCCACTAGCTTAGCCATTGAGAAAAATTTTGTAGTGGGTATTAGAGAGGAGGGTTTCAATTATCATGCAAAATTTATGAGAAAAACCTCTCACTTCAAGGAGTTAATAAGGAATTCATTGATAAGAGTTTCAATGGCTTTCTTTATGGTAATCTTCATCAAAACATTACCTCCTCTACATTTTTTGTTAATGTCTTTGATCAGTTCTAGCCTGATGTTATCAGTAATATTTCTCCCTTTAATGAAGGCAGTTTGGTTTTGGAAGATGAAGGTTGGGAGGATCTTTTGACGTCTGATGGCAATGATTATACTAATGATTTTTTTGCTAACAAGTGTTAAGAAGATAGGTCTGAACTTGTCTTAAGTGTGGCAAATTTTGCTCCTTGGGAATTAAAATAATGGTTGAAATGGTGAGATACTTATGGCAACTCAGGTTAGTAAACAAAGCTTGAATAGCTTTTATTACTTCAACTTTTATAACTTCCCGAGATTTTTGATAGAAGAGAGCAGTAAAACCATTAAGACTAGCTGTTTCATTTCCATCCATGGAATTAAGTGCATTATAGATCTCTTACTCATTTAGAGTGAAGCTGAGTTCATCATTATTGATAGGGACTTTGTCAAAGTAAAAAAAAATTCCTGTTAAGAAGAGGAGTCAAAAGTTTTTGGAGAAGTAGCTAAAATACTCTTCCATAATTCCCTCTTGGCGAGTGATCCAATTACCATCAACATTTTTTATTTTGTTCACCCATTTTCTTCTCTTTTTTTATTATGCAAGCATGGAAGAACTTGGAGTTTCTATCCCCTTGTAAGATGTTTTGAATAGCTGCTTTTTGTCTAAGATAATCTTCTTCTCTATTAATGAAGTGTTGGAGCCCAAGATGAAGATTAGCCAATTAGTCTTCAAGAGTAGAGGTATGATTGTCTTTCATTTGGGAAATCTCTTGTTTAATTTCATATATCTTCTCTTCAAATGTTTTGGCCTAATGGTGGATGATTCCAAAAGTATCCTTATTCCATTTTTTTAGTCCATGAGTAACATTCTTATGATGGATCCAAAGGTGAATCCAAAGGGTTGTTGTTTTCACCACACTGCCAAAGTCTAGTAATACATTGGATAAAGTCTGGGTGGGAAGTCCACATGTTGAGGAATCTAAAAGGGTTGTATTTTGGTCTAGAGGTAAAATTGAAGCTAACCAATAAGGGAGAGTAATCTGATGCAATTCTAGCAAGGTGAAGAACTTCTAAATTATAGAAAAAAGAGTGTCATTCAGGTTGATGAGGACTCTATCCAATCTTTCGCAAGTTCTCCCTCTTTTCCAAGTGAAAGGTTTTCTTCTAAAACTAGCATAAAAAAGGCTAGACTCTTCTATGCATTCAACAAATTCAAACATAATTAATAAGTCCAATTTTTTGCCTCCCATTTTTTTAGCTGGGCTTACGATCAAGTTGATGTCACCTCCAACAATCCAAGGGACTTTGGTTTAAAAACTAATTTGTTTCATATCCCCCCGATGTTCTAATCTTTATTGACGATTACAAGAAGCATAAATGATAGTGATGAAGAACCTAAAGTTATAATCATGTAGGTCAAAGTGAAGGAATCAGCTGAGTCCATGAGTATTTGGATCTAGAATCTTGGTTTAAAGAAGAGAAATATTATATTGCTAGAGTTGGCAATGATGTTGAAATTAGGGAAGCACCTACTAATTTTTGGTAGGTTGTGGCTTTGGACAAGAGGTTCGAGTATGGAAAATAGATCAAGAAGCGGGTTCTAAAAAGGCTTTTAAGCTTGTTAAAGGCATTAGCCTTATTAATTCTTCTAATGTTCCATTCTAAGAGGTTATTCATCTAGGAGTGGAGTTACTTCTAATGGGTCTCATAGAAGTTCCTTCTTCCTAATTGTAGCCTCCATCATATTGAATTTTGTTGGAAAGGAGATGTTTCAATTCTCTAGAACCTTTCTGCTCCTTTTTCTTATTCTTGATTGTGTGCCACTCATTGATTGTTGAATTAAGGATATCATCATAATGCATCTGATCATGAGGAGGGAGATGGTTATTAGTGTCATTTGCTAGTTCCTAGTCTTGATCAAATGGTTGTCGTTTAGAGTCTCTACAGGTATTTAGTTGGTTTGCTACAGTAGAAGGCTATCCTTTAGAAGGTTCAGGAAATCTGATAGGGAATGAAGAGCTTGATGCTCCCTGTTCTTATTCTTAAGATAGGATAGAGTTTAGGTTGTGGTTCCTTTTCATGATATGGTGAATAGTTGTGGTATGAACAAAAGGTTATTGTTTAGAGTCTCTGTAGAGATTTGGTTGGTCTGCTGTAGTAATAAGTTGTCAATCAGATTGTTTAGGTTTTCTGGTAGGGATTAAAGAGGTTGTTGCTGCCTTTTGCTATTCTTCAGCTTGGATAGAGTTTAGATTGTGATTTTTGTCCAAGATATGGTAGTTAGCTATGGTGCAGAGGGTAGGTTTTGACCAGAGGGTTGTTGAGCTAGAATTCTAGCATGATCTAAAAATGTTGTAGTGGAATTCTAAAAAAATGTGTTGGATGGAGGTTTGTTTCAAAGTATGTTGAAGGATTGCAAAAGTATTTTTGGAATCATATCTAGATTCAAGGAGGTCTAATGTAAATTTATGGGAAGGTGGTATCAGTTCCCTAGTGGGGTTATGTCTAGGTGATTGAAGTATAAGAGTTCTGCCATAATCTAGAATGACTTTAGCAAGATTCTTAAATTTAACAAGATGGATAAAGTTTTGTTTCAAAGTATGATAAAGGATTATGGAAGTAGTTGTGCAATCATATATGGAGTCAAGGTGATTAATTATAATTCCTTAGGAAGGAGGTGGTAATCTCTTAATGATGTTATCAATTTTGGGATTGCAATCAGTTGGATTATCAGACTGAAGAATGGTTTCAATTTGATGCTCTTTGGCTAAAAAAGCTTTGCAATTTCCTTGTGGCTAGTGTAGATCAATGGGATTTAAGTTGTTATTAGGAATCAAATTATTCTAGTCCACTTCTCTAGAATTATCAATTAGGTTTAGCAAATGTTTAGAATCTGGTTATCTTCATTCAAAATTATCTTCAAGCATCTAAGAGTTGTTTATAAGTTTCATATGTTCGATGTGGTTTATGCTACTGTTAAACAGAACTTTAGGCTAAATTTGAGTTGGGTCTATTCTGGATGATAATTTCATTGGCTATTTTCCCCTATTAGATTTGCTATTTTTTAGTTCTAGATGTGCAATGAAGCAATTGTTCAGAGAGTGTCCAAACATTCTATATTTATAGTTTTTTTGTTTAATCTCCACCCATTATATTGTGTTCCTACACATATTTCATCATTGAGTGGTGTTGTTATGTCCATCTTAGCCAATATTGTAGTAGCTAATGGCCTAGTTAGGTAGGTTGAATGTAGGAATGTCCAGTTTAAGGGGATCTTCCAAACATTTTAGATATGTAGTAGAGAATTTTCTTATTAAATAAGTGGAGTTTTAGGCCAGGTATTTTAGTCCAAATAGGAGCAATGGGGGGGTTCTATGCTAAAGTCAAAAGAGGGAGTCCATTTCAAAATTTTTACAGAAACATTGTCAATGTGTTAAAGCTTCTTAGAAAAAAGTCTTGCATAATCTTCCTCCAAAGAAAGCTTGATCATTATATGCCTCCCATCATGGAGACCTACTTTCCAATTTCCAACCAATTTTAGATCATTAAAATGGTTCCTAATTGAGTCCATTTTTGGTTTCTTATAAGTAAACTTTTCAATGAGGGTGAACTTGAAAGGTTAGGCCAAAGTCCATGTCTCAAATTCAAAAAGTAGAATGAATGGTTTACCATTCTTTCTAGCACCTTTTCTCAAAAGGGAGGAGGAGGTGCCTTCAGCAATAGTATCATGGTAAGACTGAGGAAACTAGATCACGTATGGGTTGGGTGGGGGAGGTTCAGCAAGGAGGTTAGTGCCAACACATTTTCATAGGAAGGGGGATCCATGGGCAGTAATGGAGGAGAAGTACCAGGGAAGAGTCAGACAGGGTAGCCAAGAAATCAATCAAATAGTAAACATTGATGGGGTGGAAGTGTACTAGAGAGTGGCACCAAAGCAGCTAGGTCAAGTTGCTCCATCCTCATTCCCTTAAGTTAGTCCTTTGGGCTAACTTAATACCTTCTAAATTCTCTTCATGTGAGTGCGCATTAGCTTCTTTCACAATAGTCATGGATTGGGTTACCAAAGGTTGTGGGGTGGTACTTTCTAAGGTTATATTTAGCTATCTTGAATCAATTAGAAGATGTTTTAGAATTTTCCTTTTATCGGTTGTGTTTTCTTTATATTCAATGGTGTTATTATTGATTGTATGCATTGGATTTGACTTGTCTTGCAAGCTTTCTAGTTTAGGTATTGTGAGTACTACTATTGTGTTGTCTTTATGGATTCTATCATCAGTAGAAGTCTCCTTATTTAATCTCCATATGGTTGTTGTAGCTGAAGATTTGTTTCTCCATAATTGATGTTATCATGTGATTTTAGCCAATTACTAGTCTCCAAATGTTCTCCTAGTATATTATATGTCATGTTTGGTTCTATATTTATTACAAGAGTTCCATTCTTTGGTTGTTATAATTTTGATAAGATTTGGGGCTCTTTTTCCCTTAATGGTTAATTTTGATTCTCTATCATTCTATCTCTTAATTCAAGGTGAACAATAAAATAGTTCTCAAGCTTATGGCCAAACATTATACATTTTTCATAATATAATGGTTTTTTGTTCTATCTCCAGTTTTTGCCAGTACCCATTTGCTGGGGTTCCAATCTAATCTCCATAGTATAGCTAGCAGTTATGTCCATTTCCACAAGGATCCTTATAACAGATAGTCTTGTAAAGTTGAAGGTAGTTGTGTCCAGCTTTAGGGGTCTGCCAAAGATGGAAGCAATAGAATAAAAGATTTGTTTGTTGAATATATGTGGTTTCAACCCAAGTAGTTTGATCCAAATAGGGGCAATAGGTGGTTCAATACAGTAATCGAAATAAGGGGTTCATTTATGAAATATCATTGGGATATTTTTGATGTGGTATAGTTTCTTAGAGAACATCTTAGCATAGTCTTTCTCTTTGGAGAGCTTTATCATTATGAGTCTTCCATCTAGATGCCCAACATTTTAAGCCCTAATTAGCTTTAGTTCTTCAAAAATTTTTTTATTATAACCATCTTAGGTCATTTGTTGGTAAATTTTCCAACCAAAGTGATCTAAAGGGTTCAACAAGGCTCTAGGTCTCAGCTTTAGATAGAATGAGAGCAAAAACTAGCCTAAATTTGATTAAAGATCACACTAGTTTCACTCATACCCATCTCCCAATCAAATACTTAGGTATTAATATTTATAAAGGGAAGAATAAGACTAAATTCTTTGATGAAATTATCAATTCTATTCAAACCAAGATAAATTCATGGGAAAATACCTTCTTATTGATTAGAGGTAGAATCATTATCTTGCAAAGAATCTTTAGTTCTATTCCACTATACTCAATATAAACTATGATCATGCCAAACTGGACACAAACCAAAATTGAAAGAATATTTAAGATATTCTTATGGAGTAGGCACAAAGACTCAATTCACTGGGCTAGCTAGAAGAAGCTGTGTAAACCAAAAAATGAGGGTGGTCTGGGCTTTAGATCCACATTTGATTCAACACAAAATTAACTAGCTAAAATTAAGGATTAAACTAAGACAAAATGATTCATTATGGCCCAAATTTATACTCAGCAAATAAATTCACACAAACCATCAATCTATGGTTTAGCAAAAGATAATGGACCCACAACATTGGAAGAATCTACTGAAACATAGGAAATTAATTGAAAATTAATTATTCTTGCAACAGGGGAAGGGAGGACTCATCCTTTCTAGGGACCGATAGTGTCCAAATGAATTACTATCAAACTTCACTACATAATCTATCCATGACTAGGTACTAGTCACTGATTTTTGGACTGAAAACACCTGGAATATCCCAATGCTAAGATAGTACCTCCACAAGGACATGATAAAAGAAATTTCCAATATCATAAATAAAGGATAAATTATTACTGAAATGCACCAATGGAAATTCCTCCATATCCAAAACTTTATTCAATATCTTACACCAATCTAGTAGAAATTCAGAGTGGTTGCCCGTCTTATGGAATGCAGTAGTCAAACCATCAATTTCCTTTCTATGTTGGAAGCTATGGCATAATCTACTACAAATTGATTATATTCTAAAACTCAAGAGCCTCAAAATCACTTCCATATGCCATTTATGTGGGAGGGTTGAGGAGGCCATCAATCATGTATTCATCACTTGCCCAATTAGTAACCATGTGTGGGAGGAAATGCACTCAAAATTCCATATTAAAAAAAAAAAATCAAGGGAGGAGTCTATACAAAGCTATCTAAGAACATTGAACAACTTCAATATTTATAGAAAAAATGAACACATCTTCATCGTTCCCTTTATAGTTTTATAGTTCATTTAGATGGATTGGAATTCAAATAAATATGAAAGTCACTTACTTGGAAAGGAGAATATATTATTAGGCATCCAAAAATACCCCACTGAACAAGAGAGTGCCAACATTTTCCAAATTCCCTCATAGAATATGATGAAACCCAGAAAGCTACCACCATTAGTATGCTAGAACATTATTGAAGTTGGTTACATTAACATAAAGATTGATGGAAATTTCACATGTGATAATCAACCTATAGGTATTGGAGGTGTCTTTAGGAATCATAAGGGCCAATGCATTCTCTCATTCTACATCCCTTGCAATGTAGTGGATGCAATCCACATGGAGGTCATGGCCTAACTTTTGCTCATAAGATAGCAACCTCCCTCCATTTTAAAAATATTTTGATTTAAACAAGATCGTTGATCCTCTACAAATACATCAATACTAAAGCTTAATGTCCATGGTATCTTACTTACTTCCAAAAAAAATATCATGCTCCTAACACAATAGTGCCAATTTCAAATCAGTCACACTTATAAGGAGGGCAATCAACTAGCAAACCTTTTACAAAAGTTTGATCACGTTTGGACCAATCTCTTTATCACGTAACCCATTACCTCAAATCCTGACAACTCTCAAAGGTAACTTATTTGGCATGCCATATATTAAAATTTTATAATGGTGTTTATTTCTCATTCCTCCATACATGGATTGTACTCTTCAACTTGAATTTATAATGGATGTTTCTTGCTTTTTTTACTAAAATAAAATAAAATATGCTAGCTCCCATAAGAATATCCCCATGCATCTATAAATGATGGTGGGTCCTAATATATGTAGCCACTCATAGTTGATAACGTTGTGCTAAACACTAACTTTGGGTCCCAATCTTCTTCCTCATGGTGTAATATATGGTAACAAAAAATTCATATTGTACATGTAGAAGGAGCACTATTTGCAACTGGCTGGAGTACATCCTAATCCCCAAAACTATGGTGATATGTATTTCACTCCAGTAGAATATCATAACTATGTCTCAGCTTCAAATTAATTACCTAGTTAGAAGGATCATATCCTGATGGAAACTATGAACCTTGAGGTAGAATGTAAGATAATTGAGCAAACAAATCTTCAAACATACCTCTTCCCATCAACATCTCTTGATGCATACTAAATGATCATGTAATTTGGCAGAATAATGTGGATCATAAGCTTCAATTGTGGCCCATATTTCCACCTCAGTGGGCTCAACAGGAGGCATGTCTTTTGTCGTTTTCAAAACAATCATTATTGTAGATTTGAAAAAGAGAGGCATATAAATTTTATGGGCATCATAAAAAGATAATAATATCATAATCTATAAATGAGTTATGCTTGTGAGATTTTATTTAGTATTTTATACATTTTTAACATCACCATTTTAATATATAATTTTCAATCCCTTTTGTACTTGATAGATTCAAATTATATACTTTGATTTAGTTCATTTTGAGCATATTAAATCTAATTTTATGTTTAGACTTGACCCCTTCGGACATGATAGATCTAGGTTTAGATTTAGATTCAGCTCCATTGGACAAGATGAATCTAAATTGGGTTTAGATCTAGCCTCTTTGGGCATGATAGATATAATTTTAGGTTTAGATTCAATCTCTTTAGACATGATAGGTTTAAAATTTTTAATTTAGATTTTGTCCCTTTAGACATGATGAATCAATTTTTTTGGATTTTGATTCAGCCACTTTGGGGATGAATCTAATTTTTGGATTTAGACTTGGTCCCTTTGAACATGATGGATCTAAATTTAAGTTTAGATCTGGCCCTTTTGGACATGAACAATCTAATTTTTTGAATTTAGATTCAGCCCATTTGGATATGATTAATCTAAATTTAGGTTTAGATCCCACCCCTTTGGACATGAAAAATCAAAATTTACGTTTATATTTGACCCCTTCGTGGATTATGAATCTAATTTTCTGAGTTTAGATACCATCTATTTGGACATGATGGATCTATGTTTAGATTTAGATCTAACCCCTTTAGGAATGGTAGATTTATGTTTTAGATTTTAGATATGGTCCCTTTGGGTTTGATAGATCTAGGTGTTAGAATTTAGATTTGGCCCCTTTGGGCTAGATGAATCTAATTTGGGTTTAGATTTAGCCACTTTGGGCATGATAGATCTAACTTTTGTTTAGATTCAGTCTCTTTAGACATGATAGATCTAAATTTTTAAATTTAGATCTGGTTCCTTTAGACATGATTAATATAATATTTTTATTTAGATTTGGTCCCTTTGGACATGATTATTTACTTCATTTTGGGATGAGGTTTAAAATCATTTTTGATCCTATTGATTATGATACCTAATCTTAGATTAGCAGTTTCCTATTAAAGCACTGAAGAAACTATACTTAGTGACCTAGTGTGTCCTTCTAGTGGTTAGCCTAACCTACTATGATTAGGTGGACCCAAACCAAACTCAAATCTAAACAAATGATTGAATCAAACACATTCAAATTAAAATCTAAATCTAATTGAGCTTAAACAAAAGTTATTAAGGTAGTTAACCCAAACGAACAAACCTAAACTCAAAATATCTTAAACTTAAGGAAATTCAAATAAAATAAAAATAAATTGAGATTAAATTAAATGAAAAGCATAAAATCATTACATAAACATAAATGGATTTAAAAATAAATTGAAATAAAAGTAAAAAAAATGTTAAACCATTTGACAAAGAGTATACTTTTGTGGTTCTCGCCAACTCATAGATCAACCCACGAAAATTTGACCAAATTTAATTATTCCAAAGGCTCAAAATCATTAAATGAACTTATTTAAGCATGAATCTAATCAAACCTTAATATAGTAAAGCCTTAATTAGGTTAATTAGATCACTTAATCTAAATAAGCCTAAATGGACCTTACAGAACTTAAACGTAAATTAATAAAATCAAATTAAATGTCAAGAACCAATTGGAAGTCATGTTTAAACATAATTTAATCAATTATGAGGTTTAATTGGATCAATTTGGTCATTTGACCCAATTCAGCCCATTTTAACCCATTTAAGCCCAATTTGGGTCAATATGAGTTTAAATTCAAAATTAACTTCAAATACACTAAAATTAATTAATTTAAATCATTCTAATTACTTAAATAAACATAATTAAACTCTAAACCTAGATCAAATAGATCAAATATAATAAATCAAACAAAATCAAAGGGGCCAAATGCTTAAGTGAACTAACTTAAAGTGTTTGTGCCTGAAGCCAATTGAAATGACTTTGTTTGGCTCATGAATCATCGTAAATATTATTTCAATAATTAATTACTAATTTAAATGAATGAATAATAAACATTGTTCATGCTTAGCCTAATCTAAATCAAACTAAAGCGAAATAGACAAAATGTGAGCATGTGAGGTTAAATCTAAACTAATCACATTGCAATACACCCAAACTCATTCTAGGATGAGTCTAAAAGGATTAACAACCAAATTTTAGAGAACTTAAAGGTCTTAAATTAATCCAAAAAAATGGAATATGCCATGGGAAAGTGATGTGGTACATGAAGACAAATCCTCTCCAATCCAAGATACTTCCTGTATTCCACCTCCACTCATCATTCTGGTTAATTTTGAGTGATCCCAATCATTTGACTACGCCTTGGAGCTAGCGCTTAAGGGTGGAAATCACCATGGAAAAATCCAAACTAACTTCCTCCCCATAAATCTTTCAGCCACTCATGGAAAAATGAGAGATACTTTCTCAAGCTATTAATTCACACACTTTCCTCAAGTGAAACAAAGAAGAAACCACACTTTCCCTAATTCCCATGCCACTGACATAGCAGATTTTGACCAAAATTATCAGTGAATAGGTGGAGCTTGGCCTATGGAGCAATCGGTGAGGAGCCAATCTAATTCTTTACACCTAGAGCCTCACCACATCCCCATGAAGCTACTCAAAAAAACATTCACTATTAAGATTTTACGTGAGGTATGTCTCCAACCTAACCTCCTATTCAATTCAGTTTGGTCTTTTATGAAGGAAGTTTTTTCTCAAGTGAAATCAAACCATATAGATATTGATAAAATAAAGTCTTGGTCATTTTGCAATCAAAAATGTATTAAACTCCTTCCTAGATCACTGAATTTTGGCTATGAAATGTGGACGGTCCATGTTCTTTACTAGCGAAGGCAGAGAAAAAATTTGCACCATCCATTCCTTCTATTACAAATGGACAACTTTGGTCTAGCCAGATGATCTGATTTAAATACTTTAAGAAATAATAGATTTAATCCTTACCATCCAATCTTTGATCAAATAACTATAAATAAAGCCAAGGTCTCTGCCAGTTTTGAACTTGATCCACGTGGATCCTACTAGTCCAATGGCATAGCTTAAAAAAAACACCTTTGAGGATGCTCTCCACCATGGGTAGAAGCATATTTTTTATGAGACAGATTGATATATATTCAAGTAGATATCTCCTAACATTATGTTAGGGTTTATTTAGTTTTCATTTTATAATTCCTATAAATGCAAGCCTTCATAGTTAATTACCCCTCTTACAATAGTAAGAGTGCACTCTCAATTAAGTTTCATAACAAACATATCTCTCTGATATGCATTAGTGTCTAGAATTGTGTGTATTATAGTATAAATAATTATTATTTAACTTAAAGTGTATATTGGGGATGGGGCGGGCTTGATGATGACCCAATAAAGATGGTTCCATCCCACGGGTTGTCATGGTCCCTATTTACTTACCTAAAAATAGCTCTTGACTGAAGAATCCTTATCAATACCCATGGGTTTCATAATCCAAGCTATTCTTATAGACCTGTTGTGGTATTTATCTAAGCTGACAAATTTTAAGTTGACTTTAGCCAATAGAAGACCTTTTTGCCTATTAAATATATTCTATAATTCACTGCTTAAAGAATAAAGCCTTTAGGGAATATACGGGGTATTATCATGACCAAAATATTGTGGAGCCATATAGAATCCAAGCTACTGGGAAAGAGGGTTCTAGTCACATCCACAATCCATATGGTGATGTTTGGCAGCAAAATAATGCAAACAGAGGACAAAGACCACGTCCTTACTACATGAGATTATTTAGGTATGAACATAGACATATTTAATTTAACATTAAGTATTTGTGAGCAATGATTTTCTTAGCTTATCATCCCTTATAAATAATGATGGAAAGGTGTATCATTATTTACTTTTAGTTATTTTAAATGATGAATTTCATTAAATATATCCCATCCGAATGAATTTTACAACCAACATGGTCATCTTAGGAATGATTAGGTTTTATTGATTTAGTTCCTTACTTATTATGAGATCTAACTAAGAAACTAATCCATGCAGTATTTAATTTATATTTTTAAATATGTGTAGGTCACATGCTGGTTTTTCAGCTTTATTTTTATCAAGCACATAAGTGCTAAAAATATTGCACCTAAATATTTATTAAAATAGTACCTCAGCACAAAAAATCTAGCACCCACGTGCTTGATAGCATTGCTAAATTAGTGCCTTAGCATTGAGTGATTAGTATAGTAGTACTTTAGGGTAGGTATTTGTGTATAAAAAAAGTTAAGTAGTAGTGCCTCGGCCCTACAAACCCAACACTATAATGTTTAATGTTGAATTTATTTAGTTTATTTTTTTAGGTTGACTAGGTGACTAGTGCCTCAGTGTTAATCATATGGCTCCGCGGTGCTAGTCTTAAGTTACTTCAGAAAAGATGGCAAATTGATAGACACATTAAATGAAAGGACTAACCTTTTTAATCAACATTGTCGCATTATGTTAAAGCACTAAAGCCCTATATCAATGCCTGACACATTTGTTTATTATGAAAATAATGGTAATGAACACCCTTTTTGATAGGCACAGTATCCAACTTGATGAGCTAACTAGTGCCTTGGTGCTACATGTGAGCGTTATGGCACTGGATTCTACTCTAGAACCTAAGAGCTTAGCTCCTCGGTGCCAAGATGTGGCACAGCAGGGCTATGCCTGGTTTATAAATAAACCTTTAGGCTATAAAATTTTTCCATTATGCATTCTCCAATCTTTAAATCTCTCTATCTCATTCTTTCAACTTTCTCCCACACGAAGGAAATAACCATGTTGCACAAGAGGTTTGTTAGCAAGAATAGGGCTACTTTAATTGAGGCTAATAGCTTTTTTAAAATGGATGATGAAGAGAGGTATCAATATGATCTCACCCATAAGCATCTCATCTTATAAAGGAGCTTCTACAACTCGGGCAGGAGAGTAGAAGGAGTGATCAATGGACACGTCTGGGTGAAGCTTGCTTACCAGAATAGTTCCTATGTTGTCCCCATGATGCGAGAGTTCTTCGCCAATGTGATGGAGCACTAGAACACTAAAGTTTTCATTCAAGAGAAACTGGTAAGTTTCAGTAGCACTGTTATCAATGCATAATATGAATTGCCAAATATGGCATAAGATCAATATATTTCTTACTATAACAAGTAGCCAAATTTAATGAAATCCTTAGTTTTTTCACTAGTATAAATGCCAACATCCAGTGTAAATGATGGGAGTAAAGGATTATTAACTTTTTTTCCTCTAACCAAACAATGTAATCTAAAGCTTGGCACTATTTCATTTATGTTAAATTGATGTCCACTAGTAATATTAGTGAGGTAACTAAGGATAGAGCCATTTTGAATTTTGTAATTCAAAAAGGCTTTACAGTTGATAAAGTAAAGATTATTTATAATTCTATTTATAATATGCTTAAGGGCTGCACTATTGTAGGATATGGTCATCCTTCTCTTATCTATAGTATGTGCAATGTGGAGGGTCTATTAGGGGAGCTTGATTAAGAAGTTATTATTCAAAAGGCTCCTCTAACAAAAAGGCTTTTTAAGGGTTTTTGTTTGAGATATGAAGTGGGGGAGAGCTCACATGCCCCAAGACCTCAACCCTAATCCTCTAAATCCTTAAACGAGCAAATCTCAGATTTAACAAGAGAGGTGGGTGAGAGTTGCTATAGATAGTGGGCATTAGAAAAATAGTTTGATTATCATATGGATCATCTACAAAAGAAATTTCCTTATATGGCATAGTTCAATATAGCAATGGTACATATGCTTGAAAATTATGGTCTTGGAAATCCAAGTCAGGCTTCTTTATTTGCAGCATTTCAATATCCTCCTTATGTAGCTATCTCACTAGAGCCAAAATTGAAGTGTTGTGGGTATGATGACACTAATCAAGAACATGGTTCCATCATCCTGGGTTGTCATCATCCCTAGTCTACTTACCTAGCAAAAATAGCTCTTGATTGAGGAATCCTTATCAACAGCCATGGGTTGCATTGTCCAAGCTGTTCTTGTAGACCTAGGGTGGTATTAGTCCAAGCTGACAAATTTTAAGTTGACTTTAGCTAACAGAAAACCTTTTTACCTATTAAATATATTCTATAATTCACAGCTCAAAGAACAAAGCCTTTAGGGAATAAACAGGGTATTATCATGACCAAAATATTATGGAGCCATATAGAAGCCAAGCCAATGGGAAAGAGGGTTCTGGTCATATCCACATTCCATATGGTGCTATTTGGCAGCAAAATCTTGCAAACAGAGGACACAGACCATATCCTTACTACATGAGATTATTTAGGTATGAACATAGACATATTTAGTTTGACATTAGGTATTTGTGAGTAATGATTTTCTTAGCATTTCATCCCTTATAAATAATGATGAAAAGATGTATCATTGTTTATTTTTAGTTATTTTGAATGATGAATTTCATTGAATATATCCCATTGAAATGAATTTTATAAACAACACGGTCATCATTAGGAATGATTAGGTTTTATTGATCTAGACCCATATTATGAGATCTGACTGAGAAATTAACCCATGCTGTATCCTTAGACATTTAATTTAGATTTTTAAAATATGTGTTAGGTCACATGCCAATAATTTTGCTTTATTTTTATCAAGCACATAGGTGCTAAAAATATTGCACCAAAATATTTATTAAATTAGTAACTCAACATGAAAAATATAACACCGAGGTGCTTGATAGCGATGCTAAATTGGTGCCTTGGCGTTGAGTGATTAGTATAGTAGTATTTTAGGGTAGGTATTTATGTATAAAAAGAGTTAAGGAGTAGTGCTTTGGCCCTACAAACCAAACACTACAATGTTTAATGTTGAATTTATTTAGTTTATTTTTTAGGTTGACTAGCTGACCAATGCCTTAGTGTTAATCATATGGCATCGTAGTGCCAGTCTTAAGTTGCTTTAGAAAAGCTGGCAAATTGATAGGCACTTGAAATGAAAGGACTAACTTTTTTATCAACGTTGTGGCATTATGTTAAAGCACTGAAGCCCTACATCAATGCCTGACACATTTGTTTATTATGAAAATAATGGTAATGAATACCCTTTTTGATTGGCATAGTAAGTGACTTGATGAGCTGACTAATGCCTTGGTGCTGCATGTGAGCGCTATGGCACTGGATCTTATTCTAGAACCCAAGAGCTTAGCTCCTCGGTGCCTAGATGCAGCACAATAGTGTTATGCCTGGTTTATAAATAAACCTTTAGGTTATAGAAATTTTCCATTATGCATTCTCCATTCTTTAGATCTCTCTATCTCATTATTTCAACTTTCTCCCACACTAAGGAAATAACCATGTTGCTCAAGAGGATTGTTAGTAAGAATAGGGCTACTTTAAGTGAGGCTTATAGCTTTATTAACATGGATGATGAAGAAAGGTATTAACATGAAATCACCCACTAGCATCTCATCCTAGAAAAGAGCTTCTACAACTCGAGTGGGAGAGTAGAAGGAGTGATCAATGGACACGTCTGGGCGAAGCTGGCTTACCAGAATAGTTCCTGTGTTGTCCCCATGATGCGAGAGTTCTTCGTCAATGTGATGGAGCACTAGAACAATAAAGTTTTTATTCAAGAGAAACTGGTAAGTTTCAATATCACTATTATCAATGCATAATATGAATTACCAAATGTGGCATACGATCAATATCTTTCTTACTATAACGAGCAGCTTGATTTAATGAAATCCTTAGTTTTCTCACTAGTATAAATGACAAAATCCAATGTAAATGATGGGAGTAAAGGGTTATTAACTTTTTTTTTACCAACCTTACAATGTAATCTAAAGCTTGACACTATTTGATTTATGTTAAGTTGATGTCCACTAGTAATATCAGTGAGGTAACTAAGGTAGAGCCATTTTGAAATTTTCAATTAAAAAATGCTTTACAATTGATATAAGAAAAATTATTTAAAATTCTATTTGTAATATGCTTAAGGTCAGTATTATTGTAGGATATGATCATCTTTCTCTTATCTATGGTTTGTGCAATGTGGAGGGTATATTAGGGGAGCTTGATGAAGAAGTTCTTATTCAAAAGGCTCCTCTAACAAAAAGGCTTATTAAGGGTTTTGGTTTGAGATATGAAGTGGGGGAGAACTCACATTACCCATGACCTCAACCCTAATTCTATAAATCCTTAAACTAGCAAATCTCAGATTTAACGAGAGAGGTGGGAGAGAGTTGCTATAGGTAACGTGCATTAGAAAAAAAGGTTTGATTATCATATGGATCATCAACAAAAGAAATTTTCCTATATGGCGTAGTTCAATATAGAAATGGTACATATGTTTGAAAATTTTTGTCTTGGAGATCCAAGCTAGGATTCTTTGTTTGTAGCATTTCAATATCCCCCTTATGTAGCTATCTCACCAAACCCAAAAATCAAAGAGGAGAAGGATGATTATGACTACTAGTTTCTCCCTTCATTTCTTTTTCTCTTTTCATTTTTTTATCTTGTATTTTCTCATCTCTTCTTTTTTTATTTTTATTGTAATAGTTTTTAATATAGATTTTTATTTAATAAAGTTGTGTTTTGTTCATTTCTACTCCTTTGTGTTTGTCATTGTGTAATGCTCCAAAGAAAAAATTTCTTTTAAGTACAAAAATTTTCTATTCAACATCAAGGGCTCAATGCCCCGCATTAGTAAACTAGTGCCTCGGCACTGTTCAGCTGTAATGATTGATTCAAAAACTTTAGAGCTCAGTGCCTCAATTCTATAGAACCATGGTGATGTGAGGTATAACTTAAATTACATTATAAATGTCATAATGTTATTGTTTATATCAGGAAATACAATGCCTTGATGCAGGAATACTAGCGCCATGGCATTATGATGCGTGCCTGAGCTTAGATTTCTAGAGGACTTGTAGCACCTCGACACTATACTTGTAGCGCCTTGATGCTGGGATACTAGCGCTATGGCACTAGGATACCATGACCATGGCACTATAAAATAGTTCCCTAAACTTAATTTCCTGAGGATGTAGTGCCTTGGTGTTGGACCTATAATGTTGTGGCTCTATTTTGCTGATGTCTAAGATTCAAAATTTTTAGCAGCATAATGCCTTAGTAGTTCTAGATTTATATATATGTTTTTAATGCATTACCATTCTTCTTTTTTATTATAGATCCAAGATCAATGGAGAGAAGATTTTATTTCATAATAGAACCAAATTCAGTGGAGGATATAGCACCTTGGTGTTGAAAGAATGGTGTTGCGATGCTGCAAAAGAAATAAGAAACTAGAAAGCTTAGCACTGTAGTGTTTGATGATAGCACCTTGGGACTAATAAAATTATATCTAAACTTGAGAGCTTATACTGCGATACCCGATTTTCAGCACCTTGGTGCTATAGACAGAGTGTTCAAGATTTCATTCCTAAGAACTTGGTGACAAAACACTAGCCATCAGCACCTCAGTGTTGCGAGATGAAATGCCTACATTAAGCCAATTTCTTGAAATCTTTGATGAGTCTTTTATGAAAATTTCTCAACAAAACACCTTACCAGTTCAAGGTTTTTACCTATTTGAGTACAAATGCACTCCTTTCCCTTATTTTAGATCCAAGAACTTCAAAGGGAGGGTGTTCTTCTAGCACTAAAACCAAGTTCAATGGTGGTGGTCTTCAACATTCAAGAGTTTAGAGTTTTTAAGCCTTATGGAGAATTCCATTTACATAGAACAAAGATCGACATAGATGTGCTCTTCTATTTCTCACTGGATCTAAGATCGATGATGGAAATTTGCTTAAACTTAATTTTCAAAGAAAAAATTTCATAAATGAAATATTATTCTAAAAATCTTTTACATGGAATAGACTGGAGATTGTTCTTGTAGGAGTGGAAAGCATGCCTATAAAAAGCATAAATCACCAAAAGTAAGAATGTAGCAAGAAGGAAAGAAGACTAGAGAGAGTGAGAGTAAGAAGAAGAGAGAGTTATGGGGGTTACCCTTCCCTTTTAATAAGCGATTCCCTCCAATGGGGTGATTTTTTTTTTTTTGCTGATGTAACTGATCTCCTCCCCCGCTCCCTTAGTCAGTTAATATTATTGAGGTGGAGATAGTGGCTTTATTGATTTAAAAAAGCTGAGGATTCATAATAGCACCGTAGTGTTATTCTTTTTAAGGTGGCAATAATGTCGTAGTGCCCCAAGCAAGGATGTGTAATTTTTTTATCATTTTTATTCATTCATTAATCTTATTCTTCACCTTTTTTATACAAATAAAAATGCCCTCCAACGAATGTGTCATGTCGATTGGATATGACACATTCATTATTTTTTTCTTATTTATTGATTTAAAATTAAATGAAAAAATAGAATGAGAAGAAAAAATATATTATCTTTTGAAAAATCTCTATTCATAATCATTGATCATATATATCAATTACATAAAAAATTTATACTGACGATTGTTTAGCCTTGATTTCTCTAATATAGACAAAGACAATATGAGCCCTATAGACCATAGTTGACTGCCTCTCCCTAGCTTTATAAAGATGCTAAAGGGAAGCTTCCTGGTCATGTACTAATGAGGAAAGAAGCTTCTCAAGTTTGGTCACATGTGTGTTTGTCTATGAGCAGTCCTCTTATATGGCTATGATAACCTATCTGACTATAGATCTCCTTGTAAAATAATAGCCTAATTATCTTACATCTACATAAGATCGGTCCATATAGTTTTAAATCATAGAAGGTGTTAGCTAACAGCCACTCTAGGTGGTTGTAAGTCTAGAAGAGTCAGGATTAGTTCACTCCCTATAGAGAAAGTCAACCAATATATCCCACTTTCCTAAGTAAAGTTAGATCAAGCTCTTAGTTTATGCTAGAGCACTTTAGATGTAGGTTCCAAGGCTACTTGTTTCTCATTTAGTATGAGTATAAGTCCACATATCTTAGGCATTTCTACAAACTTATGTTGTTGGAATGTGAGTTCTAATCTTTTAATAAAATTTTAACTCAAATAAGTATAATTATCTTCTTCAATTTTATGAAGCCTCATTATAGGATAAACTTTCCTACTATCATGAGGGCCTTCTACTTATCCTCCTTTGGTTACTAAGAACTCTCTCCATTTAAACTTTCCCATTTGATTCCTAGTGATCACCAAATCCTTTAATATCAAAACTTTGAAATCTCTAGAGGCATTAATTAACTAATTTAATAAAAGTATTCTTAAGAAATTTCCATTTCATTGAATTTAATTAACTATAAGGGCTTGCCACCATAGATAACTTAAGAACCCAATATAAAAAAAAACACTACTTTACTTCAACCATATAAACTAAGAGAATGATCTCTAATATACATAAACTCATATGTCTAAGGAGTTCTTGTTAGATGATTTAGTCCATTGTAGGGTGATATTTTTACTTTTTGAGATAGTACACTATTCCTTGATGTTGTACAAGATCATTTCTAAAAGTACCCCCCAAGATCTACATTGTGTCCCTATGACTCCAAATAGAAACACCACATATTTTTCTACTGACTCTGCTAAGGATGATTACTTTCTCCAAATTTTGTAGTCAATTATTATCCAAAGCATTAGTACTGGACTTAGGTTTTCACATGAGTCAAAGACTACCCTTCTTTCTATTAAATTCTTCATTCATTCCATCCTTGAATAAGTGTTGCCAACATCTCCTTAGCTGTAGAACATATTATGAGTAGGTTTAGAACCCTTTCTAAATCTCCAAATAGGTGGAGTAAATCCAAAATTAATCAATCAAATTTTGTAAAGAAATTCCAAAATAATATCTTTGAATTTATTATCATGCCCAAACTTGACAAAGTAGGTTCATTGATTTGTCAAAAATCCATTGAACCCACCTCGTAGGGAGGTTCAAATTTAAAGTCTCTCTAAAATTAAAATATGTCCAAATTATAAAACCCATCTAACTTAACTAAATTTATACGATGGAGATTTAATTTAGAAGCTCAATCAAAAAGATGTCAAATTTTTAACAATTAACTCTTTGTCTTTCTCCAAATTGTGGAAAGTCACCAGTCTCCATCAACAAACAACAATAATAACATCGATCATATTTTCTAGAAAGCTCAACTTTTTCTTTGCCTCAAGTGTGGATTTGTCCATGGATCAAGCCATACTCACCCCCATCATGCAATTCAACCTAGGTCTAGAGCACTTCAAAGTCACTTGTGATGGCTCAGCGATTACTACCCTTAGTAAGGAGGAGGTGGTTGATAAGAAGCTTCTTCTTTAGTTTGATTTGCAGTCCAAGACTAAGTTCACCTCTTTTAAGAAGAAGGTTTTAGAGGTTCCCCATGTCAGAGTACCTGTTGTGTCCACCACCTGTACTAGCACCACCTCCAGGATAACCCTGGCTTCCAAATAGAAGGCATTAGTTGCACCAAATGTTATCTTGTCTACTTTCATGGTTGGTTCTAGCTTCCACTGTGTCCCTTTGACCAAGACAGTGCATTTTTAAGAACCAAAAATTGAAGAGGTATAATGAGAGGATGTCCACAGGGAGGTTGACTCTGACTCTCTTGCAGCTGAGGATGGTTCAACTCATGAGACCTCTCCTTTCTTAGGTGGTAATAGATTTTATCCACATTCAACTATAGAGGAAGAGGAGGATGTAAGAAGTTAGCTGCATCACCCCCATGATTAGTGGAGTATGAGACATTGGGTAGGGAGAGGAGAAAGTCTTATGCTGATCCAAGGTACATGCTGATGAAAGTAGAGAGAGACCACAAATGCTCTAAGTTTTCCTTGATTTTTGATCTTAGGGATGTAATCTTTAGGAGTTTTAGAGATTATATTCATAGGGAGAATACAAAATAGAAGCCAAAGTGATAGCCTAAGCATGGAAGAGGGATAAGAAGCAGTTTGCTAAGTAGTCAGTAGCCTCATATTTGATTGATCACTATCTTGTTCAGTTAGCTGATAGAGATGAACATTTTGACAATAGAGTTCTCAATATTTCCAGCCAAAGGAGGAAGTCCTTAGTAGAGGTGCAGTCAATGCCACAACCACAACACCACTTGGCTTATAGCCCACCATCACCAATTCTTGCCTTACCATCCAACATCCCTACCAAGTATCACAACACCATATTTAGTGAAAGTCCTCACCCTTGGTAATTTTTATACAACCCAAAGGACACCCTTCAACTTCTCACACTAATGATGTGAGGCCGAGCTTTCCTATTCTACCTCTTGCACCATTAGTGAAGAAGACGGAGTGGTATCCTAAGAGTGTTTCTATCGCTTCATCAACCAAATAGAGTGAGTACTAGATAGAGAAGGACAAAGGCGGAGTCCCCATGTCAATGGTGTCTATTATGGTTTGAAATCAAGCTTAAATGATTATCTTATTGTGATCCCTACCAAATTATTTAATATTATACTAGCACCTATGCTTTGCTCACCTCAAGATTGATTCATGTATAATCTTCATAAAGGTTCTAATTTAATTTGGACACTAAGAGAACCAAAAAAAGTGATGAGAAAATCAGTGAGTGCTTGGGTCTTGATCTCCATCTGGGCATGTAAGAGATATCAAACTCACTCAATTCAACCTATCATTTCAACAATTTACTAGAATAATCTAGTATAGTGAGTGCAAACTTGAACAAATTATGTGTGATGACATGTATTGAATGTGCTTGTAAGTATGGTTGAAGTCGCTAGGCTAAGACAATGAGTGTGAGTGCAAATTTTTCCATGATGGGTTAATTTAACTCTGCACCTCACAAAGATTTGCTGACATAATAGATAGGCCACTAATTTTTTTTCTCCTTAATAATAATAAAAGTTATCAAGTCTTTCTTAACCTCAAAATATTATAATAGTGTTTCTCCTTCTTTTAGGCTCTATAAAAGTGGTGGTGATGTGACTTTTGCATGATTCCAAATGTAAAATTTTGTACTTGTGTGGGGAACCAACCTCCATGATCTTTATATAAAAAGCATTAGATTTTTTTGTTCACATTCTGTTCATATCTTCTTCTTCACCCACATAGTAGGCCTCATAAAACTAAGCTAGGAGTCTTGGATAATTTTCTACTCACCTGGTGAGCTCGGCTGGCTCTGATTCAATGGATCCTTTATTTTCTCTTGTTCTTAATTCTTTATGAACTTCTTTCTCTATAGTCACCTACACCAAGTGACTGATTTGTCTTCCATATCTCTTAAGACCTATTATGTAGTGAATTGTTGGGGTTCTTCTCCATGCCTACTGAGAGATTTCACGTCAATGGTCCTATTTCTTTTAGTATTTGGCTCTTGGTCTTCAATCTCATCCACACTCATCACACTTAAAAAGATGTTGAATCCAAATCTATTTGTGGGGGGAACATGCATTCTAAAGTCCCTATGAAGCAATCTTAGGAAAAATATAGCAACATGAAAGTAAAAGAAGTGATTGGTATTTTACCTTATACTCAAGTGAACATGCCACATTTGGTAATGTAAAAGGGGTAAAGTATCATTCTGATGAGGATTAGAGCAAAATTCTATATTAAGTTTATCTTAAGTTAATTAATAATCTTTTAAAACTTGATTTTTATCCAACAAAATATAGAGTGCTTAAGTCAAATAACTATCCACTATTTTGCAAAGATATTAAAGTAACATTTTTTTATATAAAAAATATAAGTGTTGTTCTTATCTTCAGAAATAGTACTCTAAATTTAAAAGAAATTTAGATTATGTACTATATTAAACTAAGTAGTGGAATTAATTTTAAGCTTGTAGTGTTAAACAAGAATGAAATGCAACACCCTCTATATCTAGACAAGTATAACCAAACCAATCTCCTTTACCCAATATTTGACCTAGTGCCAAGTTAATTTTTATTGGTTGCATTACCCAATATTTCTCTTAAAATGATTAGGGATCCTAAAAATAGACATGTTTATTGGCTATCTAGAACTTCTAGACTATTTAGCACATTAATGCCTATTTAGTGCATTAATTTGCTTTATTTTTCTAATTATTCTTCCAGGACTCTATCGATATCTCTAGATCACACTTGATTTTAACTTTGTAATTGGCCAAATCATAAGTAAAAAAAATAGGGAAAAGCACTATTTTCTTGAAAATCATAAATAATTTTTTTTATATTAATCCACAAACATAGTTTAATACAATACAATCATCCTAAATTTCACATGAATTTAGAGCACTTTATAGATTAGTGCTTCATAGTAGAGAAGAGGGAAATCTCAATAAACATTGTAAAATAAGATGTAGGATAACTAAAGAAGAAAGGAAAGAACACACCAAGTCTTCTAAGTCTATGCTTCGCGATCGTTTACTTCTTCCTCACAAAAATATCAATCAAACTCTATTAAAAATTCTTGATTGTTGATCTCATTCTTCACCACTTGTGATAGAAAAACATACTTTCACACTATCCACAAACACTCTCATATCCCCTCGAGTGTCACTCTCAAAGATCTTCACAACAACTCATGCACACTTACACTTCGCTCACCCACTTACCAAAAATTCTAAAATAGTCTTTAACAAAAAGAAATGTCCCTAATTTATAGCCTAAAAATAGCCTTGGTTAGTTATGCTTATGCTCATGTTAAAACTACCTCAAGTGAACCATCATAAATATATTCTTTTATGTTGTAGTGCTTCGATGCCAGAAGTTATGCTGCAGTGCTATTGTTCTGGTGCTATAGCATTGTGCTTGCTACCTCTACTTTATATTTTTGCCTCTCGTACAATGCCATGACGCTATCGATGAAGTGCCTAGGAACTAAACTTGCTGTAAATTTGTTCTAAAATGATCCTGATATAGCGCCATGGTGTTACTATTATAGCACCTTGGTGCTAACCATACTATTGATTTGATGCAATTTAGGCTATTTTTGCACCATGACGTAAGATATAAATTTCTTGTTTTTTATATTTTTGAGAATTGTTTATGTTACAGTAGAAAATAAAGTTAAAATTAACACATTTTAATGTATAAAAAATGATATAGTCATTTTATTTATATGAAAATTTTGTAAATTTGACACTTATCAAATACCCCCAAACTCAAATTATTACTTATCCTCTAGTAAATTGATACATTTATCTATATATTGCTATCTTGGGTTAGTTGATAATATAAAATTTGGAAGTCCCAAATAATTAAATAAAATTTTAACAAAAAATAAAAATTACATTTTAATGTCCATTCTTTATTTTGACATTTCAAACTAAAATATCTTAGATTCTTGTTATTAATTAATATTTCTCTTAAGTTAAATATTTTTAGTGCATATTATCATAGTTGATTGTTATGAAGATGAATGGATTAAATTTTAATAAATATTTATCTATATAACAGAAATAAGCATAATTTTTACTTTTTTAATTGTGATTATGATTATTATTATTCCATAATTTCATTGAATTTATTTAGATTGCAATAAATTTAAATTTCAATAATGATACTCAGCCTTAAGTGACAGCTTCTAAATTTCTCTTCCATTCTTCCATTTCTCTTATATATATATATATATATATATATATTATAGAATTACACAGTATTGGCTTTGGAACCCATGACAAATATGCTACAATCTTGACTCGATTCAGTATATTTTTATTTAGTTAATAATATTTCATAAGTTCAAATTAATAATAGTTTAATTTATGTTATTTTTATTTATTTTATTGTTGATTTATTAAATTCAATAAGAATCTTCTATGTGTGATGTGTTTTCTTGAGAAACTTTTTAACATAATAAAAACTACTAGTTTATTAAAGATATTTAGTTATTATTAGTTTGAAAATAATTTAATGATTAGATAAACCTTAAATGTAAATTGTTATTTTTGTGTTAAAATTTTGTTTAATTAATTTTAGCTTCAAATAATCTCTTATATTTTTCAATTTGACCTCAATTTTAAAATGGAAATATATCAATCTTACGAAGTATAATAATTAAAGGTTGTGATTTACTAACTAACATTTTGAAAACAACATATTTAAGTAAAACATTGTATTGAAAAACTAGCACATTTAAGGAAAACACTTGTATGAAACAAACATTTACTAATAAAATTATTGAAATAAATACAAATGAAAATTCACAAACTTAAAACTACAAAAATACTCAAAATCACATAAAAATACACAAAAAATAAGTATTTTTTTTTAATTGTCCTCCTCCTCCTCCTCCTCCTCTTCTCCTCGGTCTTCTTCTTCTTCTAGCATTAGCTGGTGGCTGACATAGGGTTGATATTGTAGTGATATAGGAAAGTAAATTTATTTTGGCCCAACATTAAAGTTCCAGTTCTCGAACATGCAAATAAGTGGTGAGTTATACTCAGCCATATATGAAAACTACTAATGCTACTGACTCATATGATGATTCTAATTCCTTCTATTGCCTGCTACTTTTATTAACCCTTTTACACAGGTCATATACTTTCCCTCCAATTTCTTAGAGTTGCTCATTTCAAGTTTTGCAGGATCAGGATCTGAATTGAAGAGTGCATGAATTCTTTTTTACTTCCTTTTAGATCTTAATCCTTCAATTCACCTTTTAGTGAGGGAAGCTCTTTCTATAAAAACTTCTTCATCAGGCTCCCCCACCACACTAGAAAAAATACATAAAGCATAAATAAGAAAGGGATGGCCAAAAACTAATGTAGTATATTACAAATTGAATTATAAATTATCTGTCTTACAATAATAGAAAAAGCCCTTCTAAATGGCATAATTCTAGTAACTCAAGAAAAACACCTTTGCAAATCATTGTCATCTTTTTAAAGATACTTAGATAGTTCATTCTTAATGAGGTAGATTGATGAATATTCAACCACATTTTTCCTAACATTATGTTGGGGTTTATTTAGATATGGGTTCTACTTCTTATAAATGCAAGCATTCATTGTTAATTCCTCTTAACTTAGTAAGAGAGTAGTCTCCATTAAAATTGGAAATAAACAGATCTCTATTATAAATTGGTGTCAAGTGGTGTGGTGAGAATTATTATCTAAGTTAAAAAGGAGAGTAGTCCATATCAATATGCCATAGTTCCATTATCTCAGGACTACAATTATTCCAATCTACCAACATCAGATGGATATTAGTCATAATGTCCAAGGAGTCTCATTAGTAGTCATGGGTTGCCTCATTTCAGATATCCTGAGTAGACTAGAGTTTGGTGAAGGTGTTGTGGTATAGGTATTTATTGAATTAAGTCTAAATTTTTTTTTTAAGGAAACCCCATTATACGGGGGTATTTTATTGCCACAAAAAAATGGTTACAAGATCCTTAAAGAGGATAAACTCCGAATCTACTGCTCAAAGAGCTACAATCAGCCTGAGGAGTAAATCCCCATCTAAGTACATCCAAAAGCAAGAGAAAACATTAAAGCAATCAAAAGATATAATATGGCTAACATAATAATCGAAAGGAAGATTAAGGCCAATCCTCTGATGGTTGTAAGAGAGCTTGGTAATATGGAGCAAACCTGCAAGAGAACAAGGGAGAATCACCTGCAAAGTGACACTAGAGAGGAGATTAGAGCGGTAAAATAATACAAATAGAGAGATGAATGAAAACAATAAAAGAGAGATAATAGGAAAGTTGATAAAGAAGGCTAGCTCAATCACACCAAATTAGGATGCAAAATTGAGCATCCAAACTTCATTAGAAGGGTTACATCACATGAGCTACTACCATACCAAAAGGGAGTAAAAATATCACAGCCATCATAGCCAACAAACCTGTGAGGAGGTAACCCCCAGTAGTTGATAGTCTTATGAACTTTATTACCTGCAATCCTAAACACAATCATATCTAAAATAGAGAGGTACTTGCAAAGAGCTAAATGGTAAGTTGTCTCATTCAAGAAAGATATCGAATATAGTCATCGACATGAGAGTATATAAACATAGGGGAATTAGTCATCTTAGCTAGAGCCTCATATCCAAGTGAAACCGATATAAACCCACCACCAAAAAAACACAGATGAGATAACTTGCGATCATGCTAATCAAGTCAATGATCTTATAGTTCGGACCTTCCCATCATAAGATATATAATTGAAACTTTCGTGGCGTGAAACAACCCCTTTTATGTCCATATGAGTAATTGGAGAAAGATAATTGTAAAGGAAGGCGATAGCTCAAGACGGAAAAAGGGCTGCAACCAACCAAAATTAACAACAAGTAAGGACATTTAGAGCTACAGCTCCCATGGCAGCATACCGGTTCAAAATTCAGATAATCCAGCTCAACAAATAATTGAGAGAAGAAGACAACAAAAGGCAGCAACTTCCCATAACACCACTCTTTCAGAATTGACAGCTCAAAAAACTGCACAAACCAAACTGGACCGAGATAGGAATAGAGACAACAACCGGTAATACAAATTACAGCATTCAGGAGATGAACAGCAGCCCAGGTAAAAACAACACGGGCATACAGAAAGCCAACCCGAACAGTAAAACAAATAATGCAACAATGTAAAATAGAATGCAAAAAAGATAGGACAATGGATAACCAAAGCAAAAAATAGCCAAGACAACAACAATGAAGACGACAACATTCGAGACAGGGAAGGACTACAGATTGGCCATAAAACCTCCCAATCATAGTAGATATTAGGCCATAAAAGTAGTTATCTTGAAGGGCAACACGCAAATCTCCAAATCACCATCGAGCATCCAGAAAGAATTGTTAACGATGGACCCGAAATCTTGCGACCAACATAGAAGGAGCCAACAACAAGGGTGGCCAGATAAACCAAGCCAGGAAATTTCTAGGACATGAAAGAATCAAAACAACAAAAACCAGCTAGCATGTCATAATGCCTCCCATCCAATATAAACTGAGCAATAGATGCAGGTTTATCAGAGAGAGGAAGAAAGAAATAGCAACAGATATGATAGATCACATTAGTCCGATGATAAGAAACTAAGAGACCAAAAAGGGGGTTCAAAGCAAAGTCCACCAAGAAATCAGCAACAACATGCTGAACAAGGTAAACTAGAACCCCAGACACAATCCAGTACAGCCAATAAACAGACTAAGACAACAACCGCCAAGAGGCCACCCTAAGTTATATATAAGTAAATGATAGGATAGATAATGAATAGCACCCCACCCCAAGCAAATTACATTGAGAAATCGATCGATAGAGGTGCTTAATCACCATAATCCAACACTGCCAAGGATAGTGATAATAATAACCAATAGGATTGCCAATAATCCCATTATGCTTATAAGATAAACCATTGATGCCCTTCCAGCATAACAAAAAAAGGATATTTAAAAAAGGCATGTTCACAACATAACAAATGGAGAGAAGACCACAGCAAGGACAAACAATAATCCAGATGTTGGCATCTTGCTAGACAAGGAAAACAGAAAACCAATGAATACAAAATTACCCACAATCACAGCAAATGCAGGATAATGATCCATTGAGAAAATCCAAGCTTGCTGCTCCTGGAAAACAAAACCGAGACAAGATTACGAGCCTCAAGGAACCAAATCGACCTCAAAACTACGACATAAGGAACATTCATAACGCAACAATATCCTTATTCATACAATCCTTGGAGAAATACCCCAGCTTGCTTGCCAAAATAAGTCATTGAGTATACCAATCATAGTTTATGATCAAGTAGAATAATTGATAAGACATAGTGATCGCTACAATACGACTAAAAGGGATATTATAGCGGGTTAAGGCAAGCCGAAGCGACTTATCGATAAACCAAATCCACAAACATCCAAAGTCTTAAAGCAGCAACAGGTAACATCAGACTATAGTACCGTACTAATAGAAATAGCACTCCAATCCAAGAAGGTAACAGCATAGACCCAATAGATGCAAAATTACACTATAAACAAAGACTGTAGATATGATTCACGTATGATGAGCAACCCCAAAATAATCGCAATCGAGAGTCACTCCCATTAGAGCAACTATTGCAACATAAGTTAGCCATTAAGGGTAAGAAGGTCAGCAGTATCCTGTGAGAAAGCCTGCAAAGAACATCGATAGCAAGAGGAAGAAAGGAAGAAAGCACCCCATAGCAAGATTCCACCAAAGAAACCTTGCTGAAATAAGAAATGGCATGATGAATGGGGTCCAGGTTCCTATAAAAACAACATCGAGGATGATAAGTATCAGCAAAAAAACCAAATGTCCTCATCATGCAGAAAAATGAAGTAAAATATAACTCCCAGAAGTAAAAGAAAAATGTCAAGGAGAGTTAGGACACAAGGGAACAGAAAACCAGAAAGAATAGAGACGAAGAGGAGAGTTAGATTCTGAGGTAAGGAAGCCCGAAATTGTCCAAGTTAACCAGATCACGCAGGTATTTGGGTAATGTAAATTGATTAAAGAGGATGATATTGTCTAATCTCGCACCCAAATTTATAAGGTAATCAGCACATGCGTTACCTTCACGCCAAACATGAGTGATGGTAAAATTCAGTTGAGAGAGAAGAGCCCTAGTTTGATTGAGGAGGTAGTACAAACAAGCGTTGCTCATATTGGTAGAAGTCAAAAGGTCAATCAGTAGTAGAGCGTCCACCTCTATCCAAATATTGAGCCAGTCATTTTGAAGAAAAATTTCTAGAGCTTTGTGGACACCATAAGCTCGATATGAACGATCTTTGGAAATAAGGGGATAAGCAAATGCACATAGAATAATACCATTAGAATCCCTGAAAATGCCTCCACAACTTGAGCCATTATGAGAGACAGAGCCATCAGTATTAATTTTAATAATATGATCAAGAGGTTTTTTCCAAAAAACCATTCTATCATTTCGATTGTAAGAGGCAGTGCGGAAGGTTGAGGCCCAGTTTATTAGCGATAGATTTACAGCCTTTAAAATGCTTGTGATGGATTAAATTGGCTTTAAATAAGTCACAAATTATGTTTTTAGTTCTTGCAATAATCCTCATGTGATTCATACGAATCCCACTATGCTTAGCTTCATTTCGGTCCATCCATATGAACCAAATAAGAGTAATGGCGATTATGATTTTAATATGACCTTTAATTGCATTGTCAAAGTAAACTTCAAGAAGTTGATATAAGGTAAAAGAACAATTAAAATTGATAGTGTTGAATAGATTGTCATACCAAATCCAAATTTTAGAGGCAATAGTCCATTAACAAAACATGGTTAACATTCTCAATATGAGAACAACATTGACATTTAGAGGGTAAATAAAACCCTTTACCCCACAACAAAGAGTCAACAGAATAAAGTTTTTAGGATACGCCAAGTAAGAACGAGTAAGAAGAGGGGATATTACTATTCCAAATTTTGGAGAACACAA
The DNA here is from genome assembly GCA_021442155.1 of Cymbidium sinense. Lineage (NCBI taxonomy): Eukaryota > Viridiplantae > Streptophyta > Magnoliopsida > Asparagales > Orchidaceae > Cymbidium > Cymbidium sinense. The sequence continues at coordinate 52,245,566 of CM038214.1, read as the reverse complement.
TAGAAGAATCGATTGTCTTTAATGTGAATCCACACATTTTAAGGTTGAAATCCCCATTATGAGATAACTTAAAGATAATCGATCATGATTGTTAGAGTGATAGGAATACTAGTAATCATATTTAAGAAATTGGAAGGAATAGAATCGATAATCTTACTAGTGTTCCACATGTGGTTTTGCGAATGAAATAACTCTAATATGGAGGTGGAGTGAGTGTAGAGTAAGTCATCAATGGAGCCAGAACCACTCCAGTTGTCTTGCCAAAAAAAAGAATTGCCGAGTTTATGCCCCAAAAAATTAAGGATTATGCATCCCATTTGAGAACAAAGTCTTCTCCACAGGAGAATCGCCCAATTTAAAATGACAAATGAGAGGATGTTTACCCTGGCAATATTTAGAAGTCATGAAATTCGCCCAAAGACTATTTTTGCTCCTAAAGTTCTACCAAAGTTTGTAGGAGAAGGCATGGATAACTTCTTTGATGGATTTACATCCCAGACCTCCCTCTTCAAGAGTACCACAACTATTAGACCAAGATGACCAGTGCATTCTTTTAGAGGATGTATTGGTTCCCCAGAAGAATTTGTTTAAGAGGCCTCAATTCTTTATGGTAGAGTTGGTAGGCACAATGGTTTGAAGAAGGTATATGGGCATGGAATTTAGAGTGCTCTTGATCAAGGTAAGCCTACCACTGAAAGATAGTAAATGAAATTCCCAAACCAAAATTTTGTTAGAAATTTTTTGAATTAGATCATCAAAAAGGTGTGATCTTTTATGGCCTTTGAAAAGCGGAGCTCCAAGGTAATTAAGAGGGAGTTGATTTTGCTTAAATTATTAATTACGGATATTTGGTTAAGTCTATTAGAGGAATCTTAGTTGAAGGAATAAAACAACATTTTCCTTCATTAAGAAAAAGACCACTAACTTTACCAAAATCATTGAGAAGGTTCTTGATGGTTTTAACATGTTGAATGGAACGTTGAAGATAATGAAATCATCGAGCTAAAGATGAGAACAGGAAACCTCCATGAGTTTTAAAATACATATTAGGCTTATTAGCGAAAAGATCATTCAGGCTCCTTGACAAGTATTCAATAGCGATGATAAAAAGAGAAGGTGATAGTGGGTCACCTTGCCTCAAACCATGGCTAGAAGGAAAGAAACCTATGGACTCACCATTCATGATAACCGAAAACCAGATATTCGTGATACTTCTTTTTATAATCCAGATAAAACTATCAAAAAAACCAAAAAAATTCAGGATTTGAAAGAGAAAGTCCCATGAGAGATTATCAAAGGCTTTAGCGATGTCCGCTTTGAATAAGATGTTGCCTCCTCTAGAATTGATATCAATGTCATGAACCATTTCGAGAAGAATATTATCCAATATTGGTGTTTAACAAAACCAGTTTGATTAGGGGAGATGATTTAGGAAGCAAAGGGCTAAGCCTATTATTTATTAATTTAGTAATGAGTTTTTGAAAAAAGGTGCAAAGACTAATCGGTCTAAAATCGCCCCAAGATTCAGGATTGTTAGTTTTGGGAATAAGGACAATAGAAGTGCTTGAAAAGTATTTGGGAATGGGACTGCCATCAAAGAAATCAATAACAACATTAACTAAATCGGTTTTAATAAATGGCCAACAGTGCTGAAAGAAGTGGGTCGTATAGCCATCAGGGCCGAATGAGTCAATGTTCATGTTCTTAAGAGTATTACTAATCTCGAAGGACACATAGTGAGTAAATGATTATCCTCACTGTTAATCATAGAAGGAATAAGATGGGTGTTTGATAAAGTATCTAGCAGCGGCTTAGAATTTAATAAAGTTTGGAAATGATGAATGATAGAATCCTTAATATCATTGCTATCGATTATCCATTCACCATTAGAGTTCTTAATTTTCTTAATCGAGTTTAAGACTTTTCGTTTATTACAAATGGCATGAAAGTACGGTGTTTCACCTTGAATATGTTTATGCGCTTTTGACCAATAGGTTTCTTCCATGTTTTGATAATTAAGCAAGTTATTCTTGGCAATGTTCAACTCCTCAAGTTTACTAGGATCAGTTGAGACTGCATCTTCAAGAGAACAAACCTCTTGTTCCATAGCTTTAAGATTTGTGAAAAGATTTTTAAAAATATGTTTGTTCCACCAATTAAGATTTTGTTTAAGTCTTTTGAGCTTAAGCCATACGAGTCATACCTTGAACAATTATCCGGAAAACAGGGCCATCCAATTAGTGATAGCATTGGTGAAGTCACTATGTTGGGTCCACATGTTTTGAAATCTGAAAGGAGAGGGAGTAGACGGGTTTGGGGGGGATTATTGAAGGAAATCAAGAGAGGAGCATGGTCAGACAAAGTTCTGCTCAAATGCTCAACAGTGGTAGAAGACCATTTATTGATCCAAAGAGAATTAAAGAGGGCCCTATCAAGACGCTGCCAAAGCCTAGAGATGTGCCACATGAAGTTAGACCCAGTGAAACCAATGTCGATCAGATTGCAATCAAGGGTCATATTTGAGAAGTCCTCCATGGAATGAAGGTTAGGAGAACATCCTCCCCTTCTTTCTAACTAGCTATGATAGTATTGAAATCACCTCCAACCAACCGGGAAGGTTAGGAGGAGGCTAAGGCACGTAAGTGATTCCAAAGGATGTTCCTACCTATTACAAGAGGCATAGATAAAAGAGCCAAAAGCCGATAAGTCACCTAAGGAGATTTTGACATTAACTAATTGGTCAAGATTATCAATGATGGAAATGGTGATGGAGTTGTGCCAAAAGCAAATTTTATTATTAAGATTGAAGAAGAAATTATGAAAGCCAAGAGATCTAGCGACAAAAGCAATCTCAGGAATTAATGAAAGGTTCAATAAGAACAAGTAACTTGATATTATGAACAATAAAGACTCCTAACACGACATGGGACAGAAGAGACCCACAACCCGGATATTCCAAATAAGAAAATTAATCATAAAGGGACAACCAAAAGGGAAAAGTAAAAAAGAGAAAGGAAAGAGAGGAGAGAAATGACACATTACTTGTGTGGGGTGGAAGAAGAGCGAGTGATTCTAGAGAGGTTATTATTAGAAAATTTTTCTTTGAAGAGTTTTTTGTTTTTAACAATTTGAAAGGGTCTCTCAGAATCCAAATTATCTCCATCGAAAGAGATTGATTTATGGGTTTGAATAGTAGAAGAATCTATCAATGATTTAGAAGAGGGATTTCACCTTCTTCCATCTAATAGAGTATGAGAAATTGGGATCAATTGATATCACTCAAAGAAAATAGATGTGGAAGTTTTGGCACCATTAATACACAAATATCTTTCTCAATATGTTCTCAAATAGGGTCATTATTGATTTGGTCTATTATATGATTCCCATTCAAATTGTTTAATTGGGTGTCCAATATGAGGCTACCATTCAGATTTTCAGTAGGATTTAAATGAAGCAAAGAGCTATCGTAAGAAGCCAGATTATTACAAGTAAGGGTGAAGTTAGGTAAATTGCCATTGGTAACATCACACCCCTCATTGGTTGTTTTAGTACCAAGGTGATTATTTGCCACTAGAAGCAAGGAGGTGTAGGGAGAGGTTCTTTTGAGTATCTTTAGGCACATGCTAGAGTATTGGTTTTCGAGTTCCATTAATGGTAGTCATATTCTGTGGTAAATTTTTCCTGAGATTAGGATGGAGCACAAAGCAATCTGAGTGGTCGTGTCCGTGAATCTTGCAGTGAGTGCAGAAAATAGGAAAATTTTTGAATTCAACTTTTTGACTATATCCAAATTTTTCAGAGCCAATCCAAACCTCTTTGGGATATTTCTTTGTGATGTCTATCTCAACGAGAATACGAACGACATATGGCCTAGATCTATTGGTCGTTGCTTGGTCTATTTGGTGAGGTCTACCAAAAAGGCCGCCAACAGCAAACAAAACTTGATGAGTGACATAATGTATTCACATGTTAGGGAAAGCAAGCCAAAGAGGGACAATGGGACATTCTTCTTTGACATCAAATAGGGCGACCATTTCAAGATGCATTTGACAATTATGCACAAAATAAGAACGCGAGTGAAAACCGAGTAATCTAAATCATTAGAAAGTTGAATAAGAATGTGACGGGGATCGATCAGCCCGATAGAGAAAGAACCCGTTAATTTTAAATTATGAAAGAAAGTGTGATTGTTATCAAGAGTTGGGCATCTAAGGGAGAATTTACCCACCAAAGTGAACTCGAAGGGCTTAGCAAGTTTCTCAACATCCATCAACACATTACGCCAATCCATGATAAGAAGTCAAAATGAGATTAATCAAGAATTCGAGCTAGGATCTTGAGATAAAGCATCTTTGAATGATTTAACAAAGAACATTAAGTGCAATAGAATCGTAAAACCAGAGTCGAGAGCAAAGTCGGTGCCGACGGAGGCGGTGAGGCTGAGATTCCAAGCCATTGCTCACCAAGGAGACTCATGCTCTGAGAAGCCGAGAAGTGGCCAAATAATCAAGAACGGCCAATCCACCGAGGGGAACGCAAAGTCGCCAAAATCACCAGAGAGGGAGCGCTGTTAGGGTTTTTTTTTAATTAAGGCTAAACTTAATTTATAATTTTATCTAATAATTCAATGAAGTGTGCTTTTGCAAACATATATATATGTCTTAAATCCATTAGAATTCCAAGTGGGTTTAGTGGTGTTTGCATTACAAGCATAGGTTGAACTTATATTTATTAGAAAGTTGTTTGATTGGACTTACATCCTTTGGAATGTTAGTATTATTTAGGTTGTGCTTGCATTATAAGTATACATCAGACTTACATCCATTAGAAAGCTGTTAGAATGGACTTACATCCTTTAATAATGCTAAATAGATTAGATGTTTGCATAGTGAATGAAATGATTTGACTTACATTCCTTTTGACTGTTAGAAGGATTTAGATATTCACTTAGCGAACCAAATGATTAGACTTACATCCCTTTGGAATGTCAGGTAGATTTAGTGGTGCTTGCATTGTAAGCATATGTTAGACTTACATTTATTAGAAATCTATTAAATTTGATTTACATCCCTTTGGAATGCCATATAGATTTAGATGTTCACATAGTGAACAAAAAGATTGGACTTACATCCCTTTAAACTAATAGAAGAATTTAGATGTTCGAAGAAACAAAAAAGAATGGACTTAGCTCCCTTTGGAATGTTGGTTAGATTGGAGGTGCTTGCATTGCAAGCATAGATCTGACTTACATCTATTAGAAATCCATTTGATTTAATATTCATATGGAAAACATATAGGTTTTTCACATGGAAAAATGAATAAATGTTTGATTTTCTATTTTATTTTTTTTTTTGAGATAGCATCTTAGCATCAAAAAAATAGTGCCATAGCGCTAAGGGGTCAATTCCATAAAGTTTAATGCCTTGGTACTGGAAAGTTACCGCTTAAGCACTGAAAGGAAGAAATATAAGCCTTAAGACTAGAGAGGGTAGTACTTTGGCACTATAGACATAGCACTGTAGTACTTAAGTGTCATAAAGAATAAAAGAAAGTAGGTTTACTGGTTGACTAGAGCCTATGCGCTACTATAGTATTGTTGTGGGCTAGTTAAAAATCCATTCAAAGGGTCAATAGGTTGGCAGGCACATTTAATAGAAAAGTATAGAAATTTTGACCAACACCATGGTGCTCCATCCATGCTTAAAATTAATGGTAATAAATATCATAAATGCATTTTTTTATAGTCACAATAACCATCTTAACTGGTGGCTAGTTCCTAGGCACTAGATGTAGAGAACCATAGTGTTGCTCCAACTTTTTATAAACTGAGAGGCCAATGCCTCTGCCTATAAGACCAATACTATGGTTCTAGATCCAATTATAAATAGGGTCCTTATGCTATCAAATTTTCAATATAAAGCCTTTACTCTCTAGGAGTTTTTGCAACCCTTTTTCTTCTCAGCTTTTCCTTAACTCTAACACAATAAATTTGCTACTCAAGTACTTTCATAAGGAAAGAAGAGTGTAACCTCCACTGAGGCTAATCGATTTGTTATTATGGAAGTGGAGGAAAGGTGGCAACATGCTCTCATCAACAAGCACCTCATTCCAAGAAGGATTTTCAGCAGTCCAAGTGGGAGCATGGAGAGGATTACTAATGAACAAGGTTGGGAGTATCTTGCATACAATAATACAACCTGCATCATCCCTATGGTGCAAGAGTTCTTCGCCAATGCAAAGAAGCACTGGGATAATAAAGTTTTTATAAGGGGAAAATGGATATGTTTTGATAGTACTGCCATTAATGCATATTATAATCTATAAAAATTTTCTTATGATCAAAACCTTTCTTACTACAATAATCTTTTAATTTCTATGAAATTCTTAGTTTTCTCATTATTAGAAATTCAAATGTTCAATGAAAATGGTTGGAGGAAAAGATTACTAATTTTCTTATCGCTGGCTTAAGTACCGATGCTAAAGCTTGGCATTATTTTATTTCCTACAAGTTAAACCCCACTAATAATATCAGAGAGATAACTAAGGATAGAGCCATTTTGAATTATGTAAATCAAAAGGGCTTTACTATAGACGAAATCAAGGTTATTTGTATTTCAATTTTTAGTATACTTAAGGGTAATACTACCCCAGCTTATGGTCATCCTTAAGTTATTTATTCTTTATATGTTGTAGTTGGTGCATCAGAGGAGCCAAATGAAGAAGTCCTTATTCAAAAGGTTCCCCTAATTAACAAATTAATTGAGTGGTTTGGATTAAAAATGGAAATAAGAGAAAGCTCATGCACTCCTCAATCTTGATCCAAATCCTCTAAAACTCTAAATGAGCCACTCTAGAAAACTGGAGAAGTTTAGAATTAAAAAAAGGGTTGGTGAAAGTAGCAGTGGGCAACAAGAATTAAAAAAAAATTTAATTATCATATTGGTCAGTAGTAGCAATGATTTTCTTACATAGTTGAGTTCAACTCAGAACTCAGCACTTATTCAGATGGTTGAAAATTACAATTTTATTGCTGGCTCAAATCAAGTTCCTTTTTTTGTAATGCTACATTACCACCCTTAATTTAGCACCTTGCCAGAGCTAGAAGAATAGGAGGAGGAGGAGGAGGAGGATGTTAAGAGGCTATGGCACCAAGAGAGGTGGTGAATTGGGTTTTTAAAAAATAATTTCAGAAACTTAATTTTAAACTTTTGAATATAATTTAAATCTTTAATGATAAATCTTTAGAGAAATAAAACAATAGTTAATAACAGTATAAAAAAGTAAAGTGCAAAAAAATAATGAAAGAGAACATAGAGATTTTTACATGGTTCTGCCAAACCCCAAAAACTAGCCTACATCCATGCCTAGCAACCCAAGCTAGGAATTCACAAAGTCAAAATAAGATTACAATAATGTTGACCTCACTTTTGGAGTGAGGACTCATGCTTCCCATATACTTAGAAATCCTCTAGGCACTTGGATTTCCCTAGTCATAGGATACTTCTAGTGATTAAGGGAACACTAAACTCAAGCCTAGAGATTAGGGAGACACGCCCTAAGCTTAGGATATGCCTTAACACAAGTAGACTCTACCAATCCTATGGCTTAAACCAAAACCCATGCTTGTACACTCATCTAAAACTAACCTCAAGCCAAAATAATCAATCTCAATTATATTTTGTTTCATATGGAAGCCCCAAGCCAAATTAAATTAATCCTTAACCTAAATGAATTCCACCATCATCCTATGGATCCAACTTAAATCCCATAAAATGAAACCCAATCCAATTGATTTTCACAGAAGCACTCTAACCATTCAATACTCTATTTCAAACCCTTCCAAGACTTACAATCAAACCAAGCAATCTAAATAAATCTAATAAACCCTAGTTGGCCCATTTGATCCAAAGGGTCCAAATGAGGCAAAATCCAATCAAACCCAAATCAATTGCAATCAAAGCCATCAATCAACTCTAAATCCATCATTGAACTCTTCTCAACACTCAATTTAATTCAAGTCAGCCTAATCAACCCGTTAGGTCCACTTGACCCAAAGTGGCCTAAATGAACAAATCAATTCAAACTTCAATCCAACATAAATTGGTTTGAATCAACCTATCCAATCTCTCTATGATGATTGTTGATCATCCTTGATTGACCAATTGCAATCATTTGGGTCAAACAAAAGCACTTTGAACACTTGATCTAAGTTGAACCAATTTGACCTAAAAGGGCCAAATTGAGTTAAATCAAATTAGAAACCTAATTGATTAAAACCAATGCCTCCAATAAATTAAAAATTGATTATTAAACATGATCCAACATCCAATTGAACCCAATTAGATAAAACCAACCCAATTGACTCATTTAGCCCAAATTAACCTAAAAGGTCCAATTCAACCAAATCATTCCCAAATCTAAATTAATTCAAACAATAACTACACTCATTCTGAAATGATCAATTGAACCTAAACCAACCCTCCACCCAAGCCAATTTGGAAAATATGACCAAATTGGTCAACTTAACCCATTTGACCCAAATGTGCCAAATTTAACCAAAATCAAATCCACTTCAAATTAACCCAAACTAATGGCACCAATACATTTCAAATGAGTAAATGAACATAGTTAAAACCTGAGGTTAACCTAATTTGACCAATTGGTCAACCTAGCCCAATTGAACCCCATTTTACTCATATGGGTTGAATTGAGCCAAACCCATTCAAACTAAGTCCAAACCCCACCAAACTTGGCATGACTCATCATTGGGTCACCATGGGTCAGCCCAAATGAGCCCAACCCTTGGTGGACCTGGTCTAGGTCAAAGCCCTTGAACCAACCAACCAAAATATGATAAATCCCCATTTGGATGGTCTCACCTACTCCTCAAACATTGGAAGTTACCCTTAGCTCATTTTGCACACTAGGACCACTGACCTAACTTGACCCAAGGCTATTGGGTTCATCCTTGGGTCATGAGATGGTGAGTTCACCTAGGGCACCCCATTAGTTCACTTAGAGGAGGAGGTACACCCCATGCTAGCCCATGCCACTACCTCAACCTCTTGAACACTTACACCTTAACAGTACATTGCCATCTCTGGCCACTTGCCCCGGTCGAACGACTACTAAAGGCTAGGCCAATATCAACCCTTGGTTCACTTGGGAAGGAGAGTATACACCTCTCCATCAACTTAAACTTCAACACAGAGCTTTCTTAGGATATTTTGAGCAATACTAGAGTTTCTCCTGATCCCTTAATGCACCCCATCACCGGTTAGACCAACCACCATTCAAAACTGAGAGCCCCGTCCATCCAACCTCACCTAAACTCCACCAAACCTAACTTAACTCTTTCCACAGCTTTCCCTCACTTTGGAGATTCAAAAGGAATCAATTCCTGATCAATTTGATTATTAGAAGGCACTCCAAGACCAACTCAGGCGAGCTTAGCAGCGGAGGTTGGTTCATAGAGGCATCGGTGAGGAGGCAGCTCGTGTTATTCCCAATAGGGCTTCATCTCTTCAAGACAAAGCTACCTCAGTCGATGGACTACCAGTCTTTTACTCTGATAAGGTAAAACTCTGACAAACCATAGAAAATCCATTAGGTGTTGGTCTTTTATGAAGCAAAGTGTGATTGCATGCAATTTTTACCATAAGATCCTCTTAGATCTCCTCCCTTCACATTTTGGAGTTAATCATGATGTCTCACAGGCTCCAGTGAGGTCATATCAAGTGATAAAATGTGGATGGTGTCTGTCTTCTAGTGCTCGAGGGACATCGAATCATCGGAGGTCTATTCCACATGATTAGAATGAACGATTGTGATTTAATTCGCTAGGAATTTTGATTTAATCCAATAGAAATCATAGGGTCAATCTCTTTCGTCTAATCTAAGATCAGATGATGGGGATGAAACCCCATCTGCCATCGCTGACTCAGCCACCATGGGGGACATTTTATTTAGCCCATCTTATGGCGCCATGTAGAAAGTGCTGTCACGTCAGCTCCCACGTGGCATTGATGGGTTAGGGGACTAATTAGGTGATTAAAATTTCATTAGTTGGCCTAAAATTTTAAAAATCATAAATAATTATATAAAAATCTAAAAAATATGAATAAACCCATTTTGGAAAGGGTAAATAGAGAAGAATATATAAAAAACTATAATCCTTAAGATTTGATTAATGAATAATTCTTAATTATAGTTTGAAGTCTAGGCTAATTACCCTAATTAAGGCCTGATTACTTGGCTAATTCATGCTAATTATTTTGGGTTAATCGCATGGGATGTCCTCTGCCTCTCATAATTTTCTTGGGATTTATTGGCTATGTATTTTAGATAATTTGAAATTCCATTCATAATTACTCTTCTTAATCAATGTAATAATAATTAAAATTATTAAAATAGTATAAATTAAATTATTAACAATTAAATTAATCATATTGAGTACCCTTTATGGTGTGTGTGTTTGTTTTAGTAAATAGGCTCATTTCGTTGCTTAGACTTGCTCGCTACTTTGGGTATACATTATGAACATTGAATAATCAAATTAGTCATAATAACCAAAGCCATTCTGAATTTGGTACATAAAATAAAATATAAAACTAAAAAATAAAAATCCAAAAAAGCACTAGAAAATGGCTACTCTAATATATGTTATCGTCCTACATTTATAAAATCTGAGGGGTATAATTAAGAATAAAAATAATATAGTTTTAAAGATGAATCACATATTAACACATGTACATATATAATTAGTGAAGAAATGTCATAATTATTATAGAGTCCCAAATCTATGAAGTACTAGCTCTAACCCTAATGAAAGGAGTGAGTATGTCATGTCAAGTAAATGATTAATGGTGAGTTGTCTTATATTGGTTACCTATGTTTACCAACTTATTTTGTAATAGTTATTGTTACCTTTATCTGGGTGAGTTTTGATTATTGGAGAAACTATTATAATGGCTAAGTTGAGATTGCTACTTAGTGCCTTTAGCTAACTATGTAGGTAAGATATGTTAATCAATTCTTTGTTCAATAGTTGGTCCATTACTAACAACTTCTCATCAGCTACTTTCCATCAGAGTGAATGCTATTGTGAGTTATTCCATACATTTAGTTCCTTGATTCTCTTGATCCTTGTAAATTTGACTTGCAGAAAGGAAAGGAGAATTAGAGATAATATTATAGTTAAACCAAGTATAGTAAAAATTTGGAAATAGAAACACTAAACCACTTATGATGAAATTTCATTACAAAATTGGGTCACATCACCTTTAGTTTGACAACTCTTAAATGTTTATCATGAATTGAGCTTTTATAAGGAGATAATTGGTGATTAATTTTATTGGTTATTTGTTTGCTCTCCTTTTTTTTGTGGGTATAGGATGACTTCGAAGATTGTTTGGGGTGATGTTGGCAACACCCATATATGGCTTGGTCTCTATGAAGCCTTTTTTAAGGGAGAGTGTTATGATCCCATCCAACACCCCCACCCCCGCCTTATTCGAGTATATACTATCATGATTGTGGCAATGGTTAGCCACATGTAGTTGATTCTGCAAGTCAATACTTTTGTAGATGTGTTAGTAATATCCCTTATGGAGTTAATTTTGCTAGCGGATACAATTATAGTTGTGGAGACTTTTAAGTTCAACACCAAATACAATTATAGTTGTGTTAGTAATATCCTTGTAAATTGTGTCAAGGAAAAAAATAGAGGAAGTCCCTCTTGTTCACCATCAGTGGAAAGTGATGGTGCACAGGGTGTTATCACCCCTTCACCATGAGTTTGTGGAATCATATGTAGCCAAGATAAAACTCCCTATGTTCATCTTGCAAAAGGATTAGCTTAAAATATTTTATTTCTCATTTAGAAGGGTTGTCTTCACTAGTGTTGGCTGCTCTTTCAATGGATCCTCAAGCTATTCCTCTTCATGAGATAAGTGCTTCCCTTGACATGCCTATGTTAGATGTGGAGCACACCCTTCTAAGAAAAAATAGATGGGCCATCTTTTCCTTGCTAAGGTACAAGCTCTCCATCATTGAAGGAACATGGAAAGTCATTCTTTGCTTACCCTCCCCTAGTTTAACTGAGTTAGAAAAAGGCGAGCATTTGTTTCTATTAGTGAGAGTGAGGGATTGCATGTTAAAGTGGGTTCAGCTAGCCAAGCTACCAATTGAGCTAGAATCCTTGCTGGGGTTAGTAGATCTCCATGAATGGGATGTAAGTTCAACAATTACATTTGTCTCCAAGTTTCTTTTGCTATAAAGAGAAGTGTTGGAGTTGCATGCTAAGTTGATTGTCCTTCATCAAGACAGCAACATCATTTGGGTTAGAGTACTTATAATGGGGTCATTTCCTCTATATATATGAAATTTAGGAATAACATTTCTTATTATTTTTGTAATCCTCCAACTACACATATAACTTTGTTGGTTATAATGTAGTGAAAAATGTGTTATAGATATTTATTATTATTATTATTATTATTATTATTATTATTATTATTATTATTATTATCATTATTATAAATGGAATTTTCTTTTTCTTCAAGAATTATGCAAAACATAATACTTTTATGATTTATCATGTAAAGTAAAGTACTTCTTTTTAGTCAAGTTACTTGATTTTACCATTCCAAGTAGTTGGCTGATCAACTACAAAAAGATAAGCCCCTTAAGGTGGATCCTATCTTTGAGGTACTTATGAATTTCATTATGGATACAAGTGCTATCACTCTATCTTACAAGTAGTTAAGGAAGAAATGGCCTCCTCGTTCTAGTGCAGCCCTAGGTCACTATGAGGAAAATTTGTGACACCACATAGAATTTAGGAATTTGTTATTTGGATGATCAAATGAGTCATTAAGGAATAAATATATTATCTCAAAATATAAATATATCATCTTATAATGGATTCGATCATTTAATAAAAGACTCCTAAGGCTAATGGATGTTTAGGGTCTTTTTCCAAGAATACTCTTGATTAAAGAAACAAGTTATTATTTCTAAATATTTCAAAGTTAGTTTTAAACTGATTGATTTTTAAAATTTTAATTAGGATTGATCCAAATTAGAGAGGGTTCTATTGGATACCGAATGAGAAGAAGTGGGAAATGCCCATTGATACTGAGATGCCTAATAGGAATTTCAACTATCCTGTAATTGGGCTTTAAGTTTTAGAATTTAATTTAGATTTTGAATTGACATTTTCTTAGAGGTCTAGGACATAGATTCTAGCAGCACAAGACTACAGAAACTCCTAGTGTTGAAGACTTATTCCTAAAAAAGATGCTTTAGAACCTACTCTATAGGTGCTTCTAACACATGTCAGATGTTCAATCAAGTTCTATTTTGGGAATTATCGGTCATTCCTCTCACTTGAGGGAACTAACCTATCCCTGACTCTCATGGACTTACAATTCGACTAGAGAGGGCTGCCAGCTAACACCACCTAAGCAAACTTTAAATCTCATGAATGCAAGATGGCTAGGCTATTGCATTTTTAGGAAAGAAATCTATGAACCTAGACTCACTCTTTAATCCCTAGAATCATGTAGGGTATGAAATGCATATAACTAATGCACATTTTTTAGATTTTTAAATGTTTTGATTCAAGATTTATTTAAAGTCTTTGGTATGCATTTTTATGGCTAATGTCATGCAATTAGAAATGGTTATCGGCCAAATCAATAGTAGAAGGTAGGCTACCCCAAGAAGATGGTCATCCTCATAGGTTAGATGCCCCTTATGTGTAATGGGAGAAGTTGCCCAATTCAACGATTGGAGCAATATGTTTTTATGGTTTTGAAACCTGATTGTTTATAATAGATTTTATGTTTTGTCTAAGGTTTCAATTTATGTGGGGTTTCAAGTTTTCTTTAGTTTTGTTTCAGTTATTTAGATTTAGATTGGGTATAAAATTTAGTTTTTTCTATGAGACTAATTGTCCAGGCCTTTAATCACAGGAAAGCACAACACATAAAAAAACCTAGAAAAGTAGGTTGGTTCTATTGCACACCCAAAAATAAATCAAGCTAATTTAATTTAAGAAATAGGCCAATGTGGTAGGGTATCATTGTACATCCCAAATGAAAAGGCAAATGGACAGCCAAGCTCTGCCCTTATATAGCTTTGAACTACAAGTCTAGATCTATAGGTCTTCTTTCTAATATTGTCTCGTTCTTCAAGGACATCCATTGGGCTTCACATTAGATCACTACATTTATCTTCTAGTAGGGTCAACTCTTACTAATCCTTGACCTCATAGATCCTAACTTAATTCTAAGCTTAACTTTACATTTTTTATTTCTAAATTAACCCATAAACCCTACAAAATAAATGTTAAAAAAATACAAATAACACACAATAATTATATTTCACAAACACAAGGGCTTAACATTAGGTGCTTGCCAAGCCCACCTATCCTATGGACTGTGCTTAAGGATTTAAGCATACCTGTAAGAAATAGTATTTTTAATTTTATTTATGATAGTAATATTTTCTAGCATAGCCCCCTACAGAAGACAATGTTAAATCTAGAAATAACATTCTACCATCCAGGGTAATGGGCAAATAATCCTATACATGCAGTCTAAAATAGTACACCACAAAGACATGTGAGTCACATCATATCACAACACTTCACAAGGAATCATAAAAGAATCATATAATGGCCTAACCTAAGTTTAGGATTCGTGACCTAATGATCTAGTGTGTTAACAAGATAGGCTTATGTGGCAAGGCTTTGCTAGGCTTCTTTAGTTTAAGTTTCAATTTGGAGTTTGAATTTGTTTGAATTTTACCTTTGGATGGTTTCAATTCAAATGAATTAATAATTTATTTTTATTTGTATTTCCAATTCGTTTGGTTAAAGGTAAGTTTAGGTTTTCAATAATGAGAAGTTGAATTGATTTCACTTCTAGGTGGAACCTATTCTATTCAACATCCTAACACCTAATAGAATGAAATCCTCATCTTAGGATGAAGATCCATCCTAAAGGTCTAACTAAGATCTTTAAGTATCTTTATTAATCCTTTTAATTACATTTAGTTTTTTTTAATTATGATTGATGTTTCATTTCATTTCTTTGAAATTTAGATTAGATTTTAATTTTATTTGATTTTAATTTGATTTGATTAAATCATTTCATTTTATTTTATTTGAATTAGTTCATTTAAAAAAAACTAAACCTAAAAAAAATAAAATAAAATAAGCCTAAACCTAAACTATAATAAATAAAACCTAAACCCTAAACTAAATAAAATAAAATAAAATAAACTAAAAACAAACCTAAACCTAAACTAAAAAAATAAAACCAAAAAATAAACATAAAATAAAAACCTAAAACCTAAACCTAAACAAATAAAATAAAAACCTAAACCTAAACCTAAATAATAAAATAAAAATAAAACAAAACTAAAAAATAAGCATAAACCTAGACCTATACCTAAAAACCAACTAAAACAAAAATAAATAAACTTAAAATAAATAAACTAAACTAAATAAAAATAATAATAAACTTACATAAAATTTAAAATAAAATCAATAAAAATGAATAAAAATAAACTAAATTAACCTAAACCTACAAGTTTTCTTAAATTATTTTTAAAAAACACATAAACTCTAAACCCTAAACCCTAAACTCTAAACCCTAAATCCTAAACCCTAAACCCTAAACTCTAAACCAAAACTCCTACCTACTCTGACCCTACACACCTAAACCCCACCACCACATTCTAACCTAAAACCCAGGCCCTTAAACCTATACCTAACCCTCTAAACCCCCCCTAAATCCTGACCCTAACCCCATCCAAAATCATAAAGCAAAGGCTAAGCCAGGCTGACTAACCCTTGACCACTTTAAACTGACCCTAACTCTAAATCTCAAACCCTCAACTCTAAAGCCTACACTAAACTAAACCCTAATCCTAACCCAATCATAAACCCTAAACCCTAAACCCTAAACCTTAAGTAATAGCCAACCTAAAACTTAAACCTAAACTAAATAAAAATAATAAGATAAAAAAACTTAAAACTAAATAAAGTAAAAAAATAAAATAAAAGAAAAACCTAAACCTAAACCTAAAAATAAAATAAAATAAAAAATAAAAATTCAACTAAAATAAAATAAATAAATAGCTAAACTAAACTAAAACATAAAATAAACCATTAAATAAAAACCTAAATAAATTAAAAACTAAACCTAAACAAAAACCTAAAAATAATAAAATAAAACTTAAACATAAAAAATAAAATAAAAATAAAAGTAAACTAAAAAATAAGCATAAACCTAAACCTAACCTAAAAAATAAACTAAAATAAAAAGCCTAAACTAAAATAAATAAACTAAACTAAATAAAAATAAAAAATAAACCCAAATAAAAATAAAAAATAAAATAAATAAAAATAAATAAAAATTAAACTAAATAAACCCAAACATATCGATTTACTTAATTTTTTTTGAAAAATTCTTAAACCCTAAACCCTAAACCCTAAATCCTAAACCTTTAAGCCTAAACCCTAAACCCTAAACCCTAAAACTAACCCTAAACCCTAAACCCTAAACTCTAAACCCCTAAAAATCATTAAACCCTTAAACCTAAACTAACCCTAAACCTTAAATCCTAAACCATAAACTCTAACCCTAAACCCTAAACCCTAATCCTTAAACCCTAAACCCTTATACCCTAAACCCAAAATCCTAAAAATTTGAAGCCCTAAAGACAAAACCCTAATCCCTAAACCATCTCTAAACCCAAAGTTAACCTTAAACTAAAAAAAAAAATAAAAAACAATAAAAATAAATAAATAAAATAAATAAATAAAACAAAAAAATAAAAAAAATAAAAATAAAAAAAAAAATAAAAATAAAAAAATAAAAAATAAAAAATAATAATAAAAAAATAATAATAGAAAAATAAAAAATAAAAAAATCAAAAATAAAAAAAATTAAAAAATAATAATAATGACAATAATAATAATAATAAAACTCTAAACTATAAACCCTTAAAACCCTAAACCATAAAGTCTAAATAGTAAACCCTAAATCCTAAACCCTAAACCCTAAACCCTCTAATATTAAACCCTAAACACTAAAACCCTAAACCCTAAGCCCTAAACCCTAAAATCCTTAAAAACCTAATCCTAAATTAAATAAAACCTAATAATAAAATAAATAAATAAATCTAAACCTAAAAAAAATTTATATAATAAAATAAAATAAAATCCTAAACTAAAACCTAAACCTAAACCTAAAAATAAAAAAATAAAAACATAAACTAAACTAAAAAAATTATAATAAACTTAAAAATAAAAAACCTAAATAAAATAAAAATTAAACGTAAAATAAAAATAAAATAAACCTAAAATAAAATAAAATAAAAACTAAATAAAAACTTAAATCTAAAAAATAAACTTAAAAATTAAACCTAAAAAATAAATAATAAAACCTAAACCCTAAACTAAAAGAAAAACATATGCTTAAAATAAAAATAAAACAAACTAAATAAAATAAACTAAACAAAAATAAATAAAGCCTAAAACTAAACGTAAAATAAACTAAACCTAAACCTAAACCTAAACTAAATAAAATAAAATAAACTAAAAGTAAACCTAAACCTAAACTAAAAAATAAAACATAAAAATAAACTTAAAATAAAACCTAAACCTAAACCTAAAAAGTTAAACCTACACCTAAACCTTAAAATAAAATAAAATAAAACTCAACTCAAAAATAAACCTAAACCTAAAAAATAAATAAATAAATAAACTAAACTAAATTAAAAAAAATAAACTTAAATAAAATAAAAAATTTAAGTAAACTAAAATAAATAAAAAATAAACTAAATAAACTTAATCCTAGCTTTACTTAAGTTTTAAAAAACACTAAACCCTAAATCCTAAACCCAACCACAACCTAAAACTAACCAAACCTAAACCATAAACCTATAACCATAAACCCACCCTAAACCTTAAACCCTAAACCCTAAGCCCTAAACCTAAACCCTAAACCCTAAACCCTAAAACCTACAAACCTAAACCCTAAACCCCAAACCCTAAATCCTAAACCCTAAACTAATCGTAAACCCTAAATCCTAAACCTTAAACTAACCCTAAACCCTAAGAATGGGTAAAACCTTGATGGTAGGAACATCACTGTCAACTAAGCTTAGTCTAGATCTGGCAATGGAGGCGATGGAGAAGGTGGTGGTTATTGTAGTGGTGGTGGGGTATCTGGAGGTGCTGGTGGATATAGAGGTGGTGGTTGGAATAGTGGTGGTTATGGAGGCGGGAGGAGCGATGGAGGTTACATCCGTGGTGGTGGCGGAGGGCGAGATTGGGGATATGATCGCGGATCTACTTGATGGGGTGGTTCTAATGGGAAATAGAAGAACAATTGATCCGATCTGCTGCTTATGGAACTATGTCTTTACAGTAGAGATGGTTCAACTTATTTAGGGTTTTTGATTTACTCTATGGGTGCTCATTTTTTACCAATGTCATCGCTTGTGTCTTAGAAAACTTGGGGTGCTACTTGGTTGATGAAATTGAAAAGAAGAAATATTGAATATGAATTTGTTCTCTGTTAAGAAAAACCTTAAACCCTAAGCCCTAAACCCTAAACCTTAAACCATAAACTAAAACCTATCCCTTAAACCTAAAACCTAAACCCTAAACCCTAAACCCTAAACCCCAAACCCTAAACACTAAACCCTAAACCCTAAACCCCAAACCCTAAACCCTAAACCCTAAACGAATCTTAAGCCTAAACCCTGAAAAGCTAAAAACCTAAACCTAAAGTAAATAAAAATTTAAAATAAAATAAATAAACAAACCTAAGCCAAAAGAAAATAAAAAATAGACTAAAATAAAAACATAAACTAAAAGCTAAACCTAAACCTAAACCTAGAAAGAAAATAAAATTAAAAATAAATACTAAATTAAAATAAAATATATAAAAACTTAAACTAAATTAAAAAATTAAAAACCTAAATAACATAAACAAAAATAAAAATAAAATAATCTGAAAATAAATTTAAAACCTAAAACTAAACCTAAAAAAATTTAAATCAGAACCTAAACGTAAACATAAGAAAAACCTAAACTTGAAAAATAAAATAAAAATAAAACTCAACTAAAAATAAACCTAAACTTAAAAAATAAATGAAAGTAAAGACCAAAACTAAAATAAATAAACCTAAAATAAATAAACTAAACTAAATAAAAAAAATAAACCTAAATAAAATAAAAAATAAACCTAAATAAAAATAAAAATAAACTTGAATAAATATAAAAAATAAAATGAACTCAAACAAATAAAAAAAAAACTAGATAAACTAAATAAATCAAAAACCTATCGATTTACTTAATTTTTAAAAAAATAAACCCTAAACTCTAAATCCTAAATCCTAAACTCTAAACCTTAAACCGTAAACCCTAAACATATCCCTAAACCTATAACCCTAAACCTATAACCCTAAACCTACAGCCCTAAACCCTTAAACCTTAAATCATAAACCCCGAACGCTAAACCCTAAACCCTAAACCATAAACCATAAACCCTAAACCCAAAAATTATGAACCCTAAACCCTAAACCGTAAACCTTAAAACTTAAAACTCTAAACACTAAACCCCAAACCCTAAACCCTAAACCCTAAACCATAAACCCTAAACTAACCCTAAACCCTAAACTATCTCTAAACCCTAAACCCTAAACTAATCCTAAACCCTAAGAATAGGTAGAACCTTGATGGCAAGAACATCACCGCCAACTAGGCTCAGTATTGATCTGGCAGAGGAGGCAAAGGTGAAGGTGGAGGTGGCGGTTATCGCAGTGGTGGTGGGGGATCTAGAGGTGTTGGTGGATATAGAGGTGGTGGTCAAAGCAGTGGTGGTTATGGAGGCAGGAGGAGCAATGGAGGTTATAACTGTGGTGGTGGTAGAGAGAGAGATCGGGGATATGATGGCAGATACCACTACTCGAGAGGTGGGATGGTTCTGATGAGAATTGGAGAAATTGAAGAATGATCGATTTGATTTGCTCCATATAAAATTATGTCTTTATAGTAGAGATGGTTCTACTTATCTAGGGTTTTTGATTTTCTCTATGGTGCTCATTTTTCATCTATGCATTGGCTTATATCTTAGAAAACTTGGGGTGCTACTTGGTTGATGAAATCAAAAAGAAGAAATGTTGAATCTAAATTTGTTCTCTATTAAAAAAAACTTAAACTCTAAACCCTAAATCCTAAACTAAAATTGAAACCCTAAACTTAAAGCTTATACCTTAAATTCTAAACCATAAGCTCAAAACACTAAACGCTAAATCCTAAAAACCCTAAACTCTAAACACTAAGCCCTAAACCCTAAACCTTAAACCCTAAACCCTAAACTCTAAATCCTAAACCCCAAACCCTAAAATCATAAACCTTATACCCTAAAACCATAAACCCTAAACCCTAAAATCATAAACCCTAAATCTTAAAACCTATAATCCTAAACCATAAATCCCAAATCCTAAACCCTAAATTCTAAACTAACCCTAAACCCTAAACCCTAACCTAAACCCAAAACTCTAAACCTTGAATAAGGATGTCATTAGGAGTAGATCTAAAGAATGACCTAATCCTAACATAATTATGGTAGCTAAAGAAAATGTCTTCAAAAGACTTTCCCTTGACTATTAGAATTTGAATACCCTAAACCCTAACCCTAAATCATATTATATTACCATATTTTAGTGTTTATTTTTAGTTCATGTGTTTGTGTGTGTGTATAGGGGGGACACCATACAGATCTGAGGATGTACTTATTGAGGTGATCAGGTACGACATCAAGGAATAGTGTAATCACCTAATAAGGACTCAAAAGGCATGATGGTCTTTGAATGTACTATTGATTTTCCCCTACTTTATATGGATGAATAAAGTATGGTTTATTTAAATTGGGTTCTCAAGTTTTCTATGGGGGTAAGCCCCCATATTTAATTATATCATAAGGAAGGTGAATTCCTTAGGAATACTCTTGACTAAAGTAGGCAATTATTGTCTTCAAAGAAATCAAAGATAGGACAATCAATAAATCGGTTATATTTAGAAGAATAAATGGGATAGATTAAAAGGAAAGACTTATTATTGAAGCCAAGGGAGGATGAGTAGGGGATGCTCATGATACTTGGAAACTTAGAGACCATCCCAAACTATCCTATGGTTGGGATTTATATGTTTCAAATTAAGGGAAATTATATGTTTGAGTTGAAATTTTATTAGAAATCTAGGAATTATAATTCCACAATTTAAGATTGTGAAAATGCCTAAGAGGTGAGGATTTATGCTTGTAGCCCCAAAGGGAAATAGTATCCTCAGATCCTAAGTCTGGGGAGCTTTAGCGAGGGCCAAAGCACATCCTAAATCTAAGGTGAAAGTGGGTATGTTGTTTACCTCCATAAGAGAGAGTAAATCACCCAACTGATGAACTTATAATCGCCAAGAGTGGCACCCAGCTAACTCCTCCTACAATTTAAAACCATGTGGTCAAGTAATATGTTTTTGCAAGATGGCTACACTGTTATTATTTAGAAAAAAACTAAAGTACTTAAACCCACTCTCTAAGAGACTAGAGCATGAGTGGTATGAATAATTACTTAGTATAATGAAAATTTTATCAAATTTTACTTGATTTTGACTCTTTATTTTTGACACAGGCCACAGGATTTTATGTTCCTAAATGCATGGTGAAGTTGATTATGGGCTAAATCAAATGATAAAGAGGTGTATTTCCATTATAGGCTCCTAAAGGTTAAGCCTTTTTATTATTTAGCAAAGATGGAAACTCTCTTAGCAAGAGTGAAATAAAATGATATGCATGATATTAAGCATTCAACATCCAGCTAAGGGGCTGCTAAAAATTTTATTATCTTATTTTAATGCCTAAGCTTTATGTGAGGTTATGAGTTATTTTAAAAGTTTAGTTATGAGTTGTAGTTGGGTAAAAAATTTATTTTTATTCTAAGTGCCTAATCGCATCCAGGCCATACAACAATCACAAATCATAAATAAACTATGAAGAGACATGCTTTTTCTAGTGCACAAGATAAAGAAAACATCAAAAAATTTTATAAAGCTAATGCAAAATAATAAGAGGCCAGTGCAGTCAGGTACCACCATGCAACCTGAAAAAGAAATGGGTAGCCGAGCTCTACCCATATACATCCCAGTATATAAAAAAATAACTATAATTTACAAAATTATAAGTGTTATGGGGATCTTCAAGTCTTCATGCTCCCTCTTTTTCTTCATTTAATTTGCTTCAATTGATTTGGTAGGCTTCTAGGCATCACATGGCACCCCAGGATTAAACCTTCTGGCTAATGTTCATTTTTAGCTCCCATAACACTTAACCAAATTCCTAAAGCATAATTACATTAAAAGAATGAAAAAGTAAATCTAAATACACCTGCAAAATAAGTGTGAGCTAATCACACTATACAACCCAAGCAGTTATATGAATAATTTAGACTTAGCACCCTATACATGGGTAACCAAGTCCACCTATCCTAATGTAGATTATGCTTAACGGTTAAGCAACCCATAAAAGAGAGAATTTATATTTATTTTAAGCACCGCTTAAGCATAATCTCCTACAGAAAATATGATTAGACTAACCACAACCTAACATCTAGTCTACGAAACATACACCCTAACATCCAGTTTACAATAGTACATCACAAAATAAGCATACACCAAATCATACACTGCCCTAACGTAAAGCTAGAAGTGATGACTTAATCTTATGTGTATGTGTTAAGGCTTGTGTGGTATGTCTTAGCTAGGCTTTAGAGTTATGATTTTCTAAGTGTGAAAGACATTTAATTAGAAAGGGTGTCTCACTTTAAATGATTTAATTAATTTTTGAATTTTACTTAATACTTTCTTTTGTTTAATTTGACCTACACAAAATAACTAAGTGTTATGAAGAGAATAAAACAGAGGATCACTCTCTTTTATCCCTACCTTAAGTCACATTTAAGCACACTTGAATGATGAATGTGAATAAATATATTTGAAATTAATAATTCATTTGGTTGAATGATTTTGTCATATTGATTCAAAGCTCTATCTAAGTTCTTATGCAAAAGCATAAGGAAAGAACCTTAAATCACATGACTAATCAATTCAACCAAATAAATAAAGTATGAATGCATATCATTTTAATAGAAAATTAGGGTTTTCATTCATTAGCTATGTACACATCCACATATATAAAAATTTTAATCGAGTACATCTCCATTGTTCTACACCTGGGGAATAAGGTTGGAACCTCCGTGGGGCTACTTAAAGTCGTGCATCCCTAGAATGTCTAGACTAATATACCACTATCTTTAGATACATGTGGATGTATAAACAACTACAAGAATAAAAAGCCATGTAAAAATTGTATTTTGATTGATTTATTTATTTTGTGTAAATGAATTAAAGTTCAATCTAGATTCTAATATCCAAATGCATAAGAATAAAATCAAGCAGGTACGTCACCATTGTTCTACACCAAGGGAATAAGGCAGGAACCTCCTTAGGGCTACTTAAAGCCGTGCATCCCTGGAATGTCTAGACTAATATACCTACTAACATTCTTACTTATACAAATCAACACATGAATGTAAGGAAGAGACTTTATTTCACACACTAAATTAATATTAACTTGCATTTCTTATGTATATATAACTAAATTTACAATATATATGTATATTCAATCATTAGTTAACTTTTAAAAATATATTTGAGATTTAATAATGATATTAGCCACACATATTTTTAATTTAAATCAACACATGCAAATTGACATAAAGAAAATTATTTTTATTTGATTAATTTGAAAGACATGAATGTATGATTACAAGTGGCATACAATATTTATCATGATTGGAAAGAAATAAAACAACACAAGCATGTGATCTCATTCAATCCAACTAAGTCCTAAGGATAATCAAACTAAATAAGATTCTTTAAAACAAACCAAAGTTCTTTAATGTCATTTCATCTTTAAGTTTGATTTGATTTAAGGAAATGTGAAAGAGATTTGCTAACCCTAATCCCATCCCCCATGTATGAGTTAATTTAGTATAATGAAGAAAAATTATGTTGATTTTATATCTTAATTAGGTTGAGGTATGAATTAAGTCAATTAATTAACACTTGTTGATAGATGATTGGAAGATTGAAGCCAAGTTTGACCTTATAGACTCAGATACAGCTTTCAATGCTTTACTTAGGAGAACATGCATACGTGAGAACAACATAGTTCCATATTCTCGACATCAATGTATGAAGTTTATGAGAGGTGGAATCATCTACTGTGTTAAAAGAGATCTCAAGCAATTTACAGTTCATGAGGTTGACATATATGAGGATGCAGCTTACTACCTCCCTCAAAATTAACAAGTCTATTCTGACAAACTTGGCCAAAGTTTAGAAATAAAAGAAAAAGAAAAAGAAAAAGAAAAAGAAAGAGAAAATGAAAAAGAAAAGAAAAGAAAAAATGAAAATAAAATAAAAGGGAGTGGAAATAAACTTGGAGGAGGAAGTGGAGCTTGACATTAGATTACACCCACAGTTCGTTACTCCATTCGAACATATGGGTTGGATGACTTGACCTCCACCAGACAGAGGAAGAGGCCAATTTAGAGGTAGTTCGAGGGGTGGAAAACCTCTTTATTGGCCACCCAATAAAAGATATGTCCCACCTATTAGGAGTACACCTACTATCCATAAAGACATAGAATCTAGTTCATATGTTGAGTCTTATTTGGTTAGCATACCAACCAACTCTTCTCAACAATAGATTCCCTTGGAGGTGGCACTTGAGCCAGATTATGATGAAGACTAGGCTCCAAAGCAAAGCATAAGTGTATCCAAGTCTATATGTGAAGTAGTTAGGCATCAGTTGGGAACCTTAGCTCTAACCCACTTTTCTCTCAAAAAGCTGAGGGTTAGGTAGTTAAGGAAGCCCCTAAGTCATCCACAAGTGTGAAGACTCAGAGGTTCTTTCTGGCAACATCATCCTCAAGTCAAGAAGTTGATGTAGAACTTAAGGATGATTCATATAAAGATTTAATAGGATTACCTTTGATTGATACTTGCCTTGTGTTCATAATTTAGAAAAGATAGGGTTAATCCAACATACTTGGTCAAATCATCGTTCATACTATTTTGAAAGAATATGTAAGAACAAATGCAAAACCCCTCTATCAATATTAGGTCTAGGATTCAGTACAGTGGGTCCAATTGATGATGACGATTACTGCTTAGGTATCACCAATCATTTAGAATTGATATGTTCTTCTTAAATCACATTAACTCTTATGAGGAGTTGTACTTAGAAACTTCAGATGATCTAGATGATTTTAAAGTCAAAGATGCATCACTAGAGTTTGAAGAAGAGATCAAGTCAACCATCGATGAGCTCAAGAAAATCAACTTAGAAACTGAAGATGATCCATGCCCAACATACATCAGTTTTTTATTGAATGAAATCAAAAACAATGACTTAGTTAGGCTATTGATTGAGTTTAAGAACCGCTTTGCATGGAGTTATGAATAGATACTTGGATTGGCTCCTGACATATCTATCCATAAACTAGCAATAGAGCCTACTGCTAACCCTATTAAGTAATCTCCTAGACGCATGCGATTTGACATAGAATAATAGGTCATTTTTGAAATCAAGAAACTGATCGATGCTGGCTTCATCTAGGAAGAAAAATACCCTACATGGTTAGCTAACATCATCCCAGTTAAGAAAAAGAATGGAAAAATTCACATATGCATCGATTTAGGGATTTAAATAAGGCATGTCCAAAAGTTGAATTTTCACTACCAATCTCAGAGTTGATGGTGGACATTGTCTCATCTCATGCAGTCTTCTCTTTCATGGATGGCTCATCTCAATATAACCAAATAAAGATGGTTTCTAAAGATGAAAGAAACATTACTTTTAGAACCCCGATCAGAATCTATTGTATAAGGTTATGCCTTTCACCCTTAAAAATGTCGGTGCTACATACCAGCGGGCTATGACTTGAATCTTTGATGAACTCATTCATCATCATGTCGATCATCAAAAGTAGAAAAAAGGAAGACCATCTTTTTAACTTGAGAGTAATTTTCAAATAATTAAGATAATTTAACCTCAAAATTAACCCCTTGAAGTGTGGATTTAGAGTATCATCAGTGAAATTCCTTAGATTTGTTGTCCAACACCTGGGAATCAAAATCGATCAGGAGAAGATCAATGTGTTATTAGAAATGCCACCCCCTAAAACTTGAACTCAACTCAGATCAATCCAAGGGCAGTTGGCATATCAAAGATGGTTTATATCCAACCTATCAGAAAGATGTCAGCCATTCTTAGCACTTCTCAAAATGGATGCCAAGTTAAAGTGGAATGACAAGTGTGAGCATTCCTTCGAAGACATCAAGCATTTCTTGATGATGCCGCCGGTTCTAGCAGCCCTTATTCTGGGCAAGTTGCTCGTACTTTACATTGTTGTGTTAGATAACTCTCTTGGTGCTTTATTGGCCCAAGCCAATGACTAAGGGATGGAAAACACACTCTAGTACCTTAGCAATCGTATAATCCCTTCTAAGGCTAATTTTCCACCCATTGAGAATCATTGCCTAGCTTTAATCTTTGCATCCCAAAAGATAGAACACTACATGCTTCCTCATAAGGTGAACTTAATCTCTAAGATCAATCCACTACAACATCTCATGACATGACCGACACTATCCGGATGATTGGCATGATGATCCATGATCCTCTCATAGTTTGACTTTACCTTTGTACCCCTACGTGTGGTGAAAGGACAAGCGCTAGTGGAGTTCTTAGAAGCACACCCACTTCTTGCTAGTGATGATCTCCCTGATGAACAAATCATGAACTTAGGGGATACTAGCAATCACCATTGGGAGATGTACTTTCATGGTTCAGCTTCCTCTCAAAGAGGAGAAGAACCATAATTTATTATTTTAAGAAAAGCAGGGGTAGGAATAGTTCTCTTAACTCCAAACTGTGATGTGATGAGATTCTTATATCATCTGTCTAATCCTTGCACCAACATTGAAGCTAAATTTGAGGCTCCGATTGCCAGTTTGGAGTTAGCCATTATTCTAAGCATCTAGAACATCAACATCTTCGGGGATTCTCAGGTAGTTATCAACCAAATCATTGGGTACTATAAGGTTATAAAGCCTAAGCTCCATCACTACCAAAAGTATAACTTGAAGTTGTTGGCCCAAATCTAGAGGTTACCATTTATAAGTTTCCACGAGGAGAGAATGTCGTAGCGTATGCTTTAGCCAAGCTTGTCAAGGAGTTGGCATGTCCGAAGGATGAGTCCATATTAATAAAGGTCCAAAATAGGGAAGTCTTATCCCTTATTGATATTGAACTCATCAAAAAGTACTCTATTGAATGGGAGGTTTCCATTGTTGCAAAGGATGAGGAGTTATATTGGAGGCAACCATTCATGGATTATGTAAATAAAAGTAAACTACCTCAAGAGAAGTCCAAAGCCCACCATATGAAGTAGAGAACACTTTCCTATGCTCTTGTGGATGGTGTCTTATACCGACGATCTTTCGATCATATGTGGTTGCATTATTTATACAAGATTGAAGCCCATAAGATCATAACTGAGGTACACTCAGGATTATGTGGATCCAATCAATTCGGTCCAAAGATGAAAGCTAAGATCAAGAGACTAGGATACTACTGGCCAACGATGATCAAAGATTGCATGGATACAGCTAGGTGATGCCACCAATGTCAAATACACATTATGGTCCTACACCAGCCACCCAACATTCTACATCCAACATTGGCTTCATGGCCATTCGAGTGTTTGGGTACCAACATAGTGGGTCTGATTGATCCTCCTTCTTCCGAGGGTCATCAGTTCATCTTAGCTACTACTGATTACTTTTCCAAATAAGCGAAGGTGATTCCACTATGAGAGGTCATAGCTCAGCATGTGCTCCAATTTTTTTAGAACCATATCATATATAGGTTTGGAATGTTTCGATGAATTATATCTAAAAGACGCATTCAAGAGCATCGATTAAAAACTTTACCAAAGACACATCATGATATAAAATTAAGAAGTTTAGTGGAAGTTGGTTGTAGTTTCCATACTCAACTCCAACTTTCCTTTCTAGTGTATGTGTGGATTTGAAGCCATTATACCCTTAGAAGTCCAACTACCATCACTAAGGATAGTTGTGGGTAGCAAGATCACAATAAGGCAGAACGCCAAGTTGTAGTTAGAAGAGATCAAAGGTTTGGATGAGAGATGAATGCAGGCATGTTAAAACCTTGAGTTGTACAAAGATAAAATGATTCAAGCTCATAACAAGTTGGTCCGTCCTAGAGGTTTTTAAGTAGGAGAGCTTATTTTAGTTCTAAGAAGACTAATTGTTGCTCATCGTAAGATGGGAGGCAAATTTGAACCCCTTAGGAAGACCCTTTTTCCATAGAGCAGGCCTACCGAGGAGGATCTTATCAACTTATTAATTATAAGGGAGAGCAGCCAATGCTTCCAATCAATGGGCTCTACTTAAGAAAATATTATAAATCATGTTTGAAAATAATTATCATCAATAAAAATTCCATTTCAATTTCAATATTTTCTATGTTGAAAGTATTCTTGTTTGCGAACCTGCCATGATGTCTTTAGAGTAGGTGTAATGAACCCGAGCGATGTCCTATCCTTCATCAACACAAAACAACATACAAATATATAAAATAAACACATATATTTTATCTCGGGCTACTCTAAGTTGAGATAATGCCCCCAATAACATCACTCAATAGCTGTTCTAAGTCGAGCTGACGTGCTACCCTAAAAGTGTGTCATTTCAGTGGTATTCTTATTTAGGAGGATGTAAGTTTGCTATGATTTCCTTCCTTACTTGGCCATTGCACATCGATGAGCGCCTTGTTAGTTTGGTAGGCCTTACTGCATGGCTGATAAGCTACCTCATATTGGCTTTGTTTAAGAAGATGTGAGTCTGCTATGCTTTCTTCTTAGATTAGCCTTCATGCACTAACTGGGTTGAGTACATTTGAGTTATAAGATAAGTCCCCTAGCGGCTCCTTCACTCTTGACTGCTTCAAGTTTGGGTCAAGTCCTTCCTTGGGGCTCCCCGCTTAGTAGTCACTCTAGGTCAGATAGCATCTGTCTTGCCAATGTTAGACTATCCTGATGATGAGTTTTGCTTAGAAAGTTGTAAGCCTTCAACTTTTTTTCCAGATTGATCATTGCACACTGATAGGCACCTTAGGTTGGTTGGTTCTCACTATACTGACGAATACACCACTCATGCTGATCGATACACCTTAGGTTGGTTGGTTCTCGCATCTTAGGATACACCACTCATGGTTGATCTAAGTCTGCTATGCTTTCTCCTTGAGTTAGCCATCATACACTTATCAGCTTTTCTTTTCTAGGGCTTAGGATAATGCCCCTAGCAACACCTCCCCTATCAACATTATATTTGGATCATGTCTTTTGTGACCCCATTTAGACACTACCTGAGTTACTATTGATTGGGTAGTTCCCCTTTCCTAGTAACCACCCCTTTAGTTATAGAATCCATCTTGAGGATGTGCAAATTTTCCCTTGGTCTAGTAACTCTGAGATAGGTCAAGGCTAACATAGACCTTTCTCAGTGTGGTCCCTCATACACCAATAGGGTCCATGCAAATATATAAATAAAGTATATATTCACCTATGGATTAGGAGGACACCCCTAGTGGTACCTTTTCCCAAGTATGCATCCTGTCTTTAGGGTAGTGTCAGCTAAACTCCCTATAGGAATCAATTGATTACTCTTGAGTTCATATAAGTCCCTAATGACATTCACTCAGTAGTCTTCCCTTAGTCAGGTTCTATTTGTTGTGCTACCAACAAGTCACCCTAGCAATTGTTCCTTACTTCAGAAGATGTAAGTCTACTACGCCTTCTACCTAGCACAACCATTGCACACTGAAATGCAACCCCTTAGGTTGGTTAGCCCTATCCCACAACCAGTAGACTCTCCCTTTGGATTTATAAATCTAAGATATGATAAGTCTGATATAGCCTCTTATCAGTGGGTCCAACACACACCGACATGGTCCATAAATTAAACCTATGAAATTTGATTGAGCTCACATCCCCAACAGATATTCCTTCAATTCAAAATCAAACTAAACCAAACAAACTATATCAAATCACATGAAATTAAGATAAAATTAATCCTGACTACTTTTGAGTTGACATAAGTCCCCAACATCATTCACTCAGTAGTCACCCTAGGTCAGGTTTGATTTATTGTGCATCCAAAAGGTCACCCTAATGTTGTTCCTCACTTTGGATAATGTAAGTCTGCTGCACTTTCTTCCTAGCACAATTATTGCACACCAAAAGGAATCCCCTTAGGTTGGCTAGTTATACCTCGCAGTAGGTAGACTATCCCTTTGGATTTGTAAACTGAGGTAGGTCAAGGCTGATATTGCCCCTTCTGAGTGGTTCCATCACACACCGATAGGGTCAATACATTAACTCAAATTAAATAAAACCTGATCTAATTTTCCCTAGTGGAGTTATCACACCCTTCTCCCTAGTGGAGCCCCAAATCATATATAAATAAGTCAAGCAAACAAATCAAATGCAAAACAAACCTCCCTAGTGGAGCCAAATTAAACCAACTCCCCCAGTAGAGTCTAAATCAAAGAAATCCAACCAAACTCTTATTCCTTGTGGATACATCCCCAAAAAAATCTAGGAAATCAAACTGAAATCCCAATCCCCAGCAGATAGCCCGAGCCAGCTTCCCTAGTGAAAGGTTCATATACACGATCCTTAGTGGACTCTTGCCCATATCTCTAGTAGATGTGCCTCCATATCAATTAAGACAAAACTAATTAAAGTTAATTTGATCTTAACTCATGGTTAATTAAAGATTCTTAACCCCAACAGATCTTCTTTCTACAAATCATATAATCAAATCAAATTCAAACCTTATCTCTAGCAGATTTTCTTCTTCTATGCCCTTGAAATAGACCCCTCATCTATCATGTCCAATGCATGTGTGATCCCCTAGCGGATCTCCCTCCATGTACTTGACAAGGAATTCTCATCAAATCATATTTCTTCTTTTATGCACACCTTTAATACTTCAACCAAAAGACTAACAAAGTATTCATTCATATTACATCATCTTCACATTGTAATCAACACTTTATGATTTGTGATGGTGCAAGCTCAAACTAACTATACAATATCATGCTAAACATATTATAGTGTGAATTAACACACTATATTATATTATAATATATGATGTTATATTATAATTTCCTATAATATAATATATTGTCTAACATTACACCTCATTAAAATCACTTAAAAGGAACAAATAAAAACATTTTCTCAAAATATGAATAATGTTCATTTTGGATGTAAAATTATTTATTTTTATTAGAAATGGTCCAAAAGAGCATAATTTTGGTGTTGCTTCTTGGTGTGCTGTGAATTTGGCCAAATTCTTCCATCTCAACCTTCAAATTAACATTTTTATGAGTTTTGACCCAATGTATTATAACAAAAGTAAAACATACAAAAATGTACAATAACATTTAGTAACACACCACCACATTCATATATATGTGAAGTTAAATTGTTATGTACATTATATTTTAATGTGATTTCATATAATATATTATCTTACATTACACCTTAAAATGAATAACTTTATGCAAAAAATTATAAAATTTAGTTGAAAAATGAACATTTATTTTGGATGTAAAATTCCATTCTTTTGATTAAATAACACACCATAGCACACCCCAATGATATTCCCTAAAGCTTACCTTAAATTTGGGCAAATCCCATCATCTCAGCCTATAAATTAGTATTTTTATGAATTATACCAATACAAACTCTACTACATCATACTATAACAAACTAAAATTTGCTAAACAACAAGTAGTAATTGACCATAGTAAGCTATAATGCATGATGCTACACTATGTTTTGGCATCCTATATTATAATACACTATAACATATTATATTATATTATATTACATATCACATGATAAGGGAATTCGTAGGATTAAAAATCATAAAATTAGTCTAAACAATAAAAAACTATATGTTTTAGTTATATCACTTACATATTTTAAATTGAAATAATATATTATGATGCCATGCTTTACCTATTATGAATTTGGCCAAATTCCACCATTTTAAATTATAAATCAACATTTTTATAAATAATGCTAGTGTAGGCTCGATTGCATGATTATAAAATACTAAAGAATTTAAAATATGTAGAATAATATATTATGATATATGATGTTATACTATGCTACAACATATAATATTTATTTTGAACATAAAATCTTACTTTTTAGACTACAAGTGGCATAACACACCTTTGGTACTACAGCCTAATTCCCACTTCAAATTTAACAAATTTCATCATCTGATTTATTGAATCAATATTTTTAATATTTAAATTAATATAGACTATAGGGCATAATACCATAATATACTAGAACATTTCAAAACATTTTATTACATCCAAAAACACATTATTACATGCTCAAATATATGATGCAACATTATACTATAATATATGGTATTATAATATGATTTAGGGTTAGGGTTTATGGTATTCAAATCTCTAATAGTCAAGGGAAAGTCTCTTGAAGACATTTTAGCTACCATAACTATGTTAGTAATAGGTCATTCTTAATATCTACTCTTAATGACATCTTTATTGAAGGTTAGGGTTTTTAGGTTAGGGTTTAGGGTTAGTTTAGGGTTTAGAGTTTAGGGTTTAGGGTTAGTTTAGTGTTTATGGTTTAGGGTTTAGGGTTTGGGGTTTAAATTTAGGGTTGTAGGTTTTAGGGTTTAGGGTTTAGTGGTTTAGGGTTTAGGGTTTTAGGGTTTAAAGTTTAGGTTTTAGGGTTTATGGTTTAGGGTTTAGGATTTAGGGTCTCAGGTTTAAGGTTTAGGGTTTAGGGTCTAGTGCTTATGGTTTAGGGTTTAGGCTTTAAGTTTTAGTTTAGAATTTTGGGTTTATGGTTTAAGGTTTTTTTAATAGAGAATAAATTAAAATTCAACATTTCATCTTTTTGATTTGATCAACCAAGTAGCACCCCATGTTTTGTAAGACATAAGCAACGACATAGATCAAAAATGATCACCCAGTGAGCAAGTCAAAAACCCTACATAAGTTGAATTATCTCTACTATAAAGACACAGTTCCATAAGCAGCATATAATATTGACCGTTATTAAGCTTCTCTAGTTCCCATTTGAATGACCCCCACCTCTCGAGTAGGAGGATCCACTATCATTTCTTCAATCTCTCCCTCCGTCACCACCATGGTTGTAACCTTTGTCACTCCACCTACCTCCATAACCACCATTACTCTAACCAGCACCTCCATATCCACCAACACCTCCAAATCCCTCACTACCACTGTGATAATCCTCACCTTCGCATTCACCTCCATTGTAAGATCTAGACTGAGCCTAGTTGATGGTGATGTTCATGTCGTCAAGGTTTTGGCCATTCGTAGGGTTTAGGTTTACTTTAGGGTTTAGGGTTAGCTTAGGGTTTAGGGTTGTAGATTTTAGGGTTTAGGGTTTGGAGTTTAGGGTTTTATGGTTTAGGGTTTAGGGTTTAAGATTTAGGGTTTAAGGTTTTAGGGTTTAGGGTTTAAGGTTTAGGGTTTGGGGTTTAGGTTTAGATTGAGTTTGTTTTTAGGGTTTAAGGTTTGTGGGTTTTAAAAAAATTTAAGAAACCGACAGTTTAGGTTTATTTAGTTTATTTTTTACTTATTTGAGTTTATTTTACTTTTTATTTATAATTAGGTTTATTTTTTATTTTTATTTAGTTTAGTTTATTTATTTTAGGTTTATTTATTTTAGTTTAGGTTTTTTATTTAAGTTTAGTTTTTAGGTTTAGGTTTATTTTTTAGTTGAGTTATTTTTATTTTATTTTTTAATTTTAGGTTTTATTTTTTATTTTTTAGTTTAGGTTTACATTTTTTATTTTATTTTTTTAAGTTTAGGTTTTAGGTTTAATTTTAGGTTTTATTTATTAGTTAAGGTTTAGTTTTATTTTAAATTTATTTTATTTTATTTTGTTTAGGTTTAGGTATAGGTTTAGGGTTTCTTTAATTTAGTTTAGTTTATTTTAGTTTAGGTTTAAGTTTATTTTATTTTGTTTATTTTATTATTATTTTATGTCTTGGTTTTAGTTTGGTTTAGTTTATTATATATTTATTTTTAGGTTTATTTTTAAGGTATATTTTTATTTAATTTTTTATTTTATTTAATTTTAGGTTTATTTTATTTTTATTTTTATTTTATTTATGTTTATTATTCTTAAGTTTATTTTAATTTTTAGTATAGTTTTGTTTTATTTATTTTATTTTATTTAGATTTATTTTTATTTTATTTTATTTTGAGGTTTAGGGTTTTAGTTTAGGTTTTCATTTTATTTTATTTAGGTTTAGGTTTTTTATTTATTTTATTTTAGGTTTATTTAGGGGGATTTAGGGTGGCCTGTGGATGATCTGGTTTTATTTTGAGTCATGGTGGTTTTAGTTTTAGTGGGTTGGTCAGTTTGAGCCTGTGGGTTTATGGCCTGTTTAGGGTTTATGATTTGAGGCCCAGGGTTTATAGTATTGGGTTGGTGGGTCAGCCTCAGTGGTGTGGTCAGATTTAGGGCCCAGTGGAGAGTTTAGGGTGTGGGTGGCCTTTAGAGTAGGGTCAGTAGGTTTAGAGTGTGGGTCAGGGTTGGGGTTTAAAGAAGGTTTAGGGTTTAGGTTAGAGTGATCAGGGTAGGGATTTAGGGTTTAGAGGTCATTAGTCAGGTCCAGTATAAGGTAGTTTAGGTGGTTTAGGGTTAGTTTAGGGTGGTAAGGTTTAGGGAGGATCTTTGTGGTTTAAGGTAGGGTTTAGAGTTTTATTACAAAAGAAATTAAGCAAACCAGTTTAAGTTTATTTAATTTTTTTATTTTAATTTATTTATTTATTTTATTTATGTTTATTTATTTTTTATTTATTTAGTTTATTTATTTTATATTCTTTTTAGGTTTTTATTTTAGTTTATTTTATTTTATTTTATTTTAATTTTATTTTAAGTTTAAGTCCAAGTTTTAGTTAAAGTGTTTATTTTTTTATATTTTTTATTTTATTTTGGTTTAGTTTTTTTATTTATTTTTTTAGGTTTTATTTAGTTTAAGTTTATAGGGTTTAGGATTGTTTAGGTTTGGGGGGGGTTTAAGGAAAGTGGCCTAAGTCAGGCTTGGCTGGGCCCAGTGGTCTTCAGGTCTCCAGGCCTCAGGCCTGTGGACTTGCCAGGCTCTGTGGCCTAGGAAGGCCTTGTGGCTTTAGTGGTTTATGCCTTTTAGGGTCTAGGTTTAGGTTTTAGTTTAGGGTTTAGAGTTTTTGGTTTCTTTATTTAAATAGAGAATAAATTCAGATTCAACATTTCTTCATTTTGATTTCATCAACCAAGTAACACATCAATTTTTGTAAGACAAAAGTGATGACATAAATTAAAAATGATCACACATAGAGCAAAACTAAAGACATAGTTCCATAAGCAATAGATCGAATCGACCGTTCTTCAGTTTCTTTAGTTCCCATCTGAACCACCATGACCTCTCAAGTAGCGGGATCCACCATCATATCCTTGATCTCTAACTTCGCATCCACCACGCATGTAACCTTCGTCTCTCCTCCCGCCTCCATAACCACCACCACCTCCATATCCACCTGCACCTCCGTATACTCCACCACCTCTATGATAACCACCCCCTTCCGCATCCACACTCGATCTGGGACCGAGCCTTTGAGAGTGATGTTCCGCCACAAGGTTTTGCCCATTCTGGATTTAAGTTTATTTTATGGTTTATGTTTATTTTTTTAATTTATTTAGTCACTTTAGGGTTAGATTTAGGGTTTGGGATGGGTTTAGTGTTTAGTGTGGTGGTGGGTTTAAGGTTTGGTAAGGTTTAGTTTGGGTTTAGGGTTTTGGGGGTTTGGTGGTTGTTAGGGTTTGCTTTAGGGTTTAGGGTTTAGGGTTTAGGGGCTTAGGGTTTAGGGTTTAGGGCTCAGGGATTAGGGTTGTGTCAGATCAGGTTTAGGGTTTAGGGTTTTTTTTAAAGAAAAAAATTAATTAAACCCCTGTTAATTTATTTTTAATTAATTAATTTATTTATTTTATTTATTTATTCTTTATTTTATTTTATGATTATTTTAGCTTTATTTAGTTTATTTTATTTACTTTTATTTATTATTTTATTTTTTTATTTTTTTTTTAGGTTTTAGGTTTACTTTACAGTTTATTTTAGATTATTTTAGTCTAGTTTAGGTTTTATTTTATTTTTTTTTTTAGGTATAGGTTTTAGGTTTTATTTTAGGTTTATTTTTAGGTTTTATATTTTAATTTAGGTTTATTTTATTTTAGTTTATTTTACTTTATGCAGTTTAGATTTAGGTTTATTTTAGCTTATTTTAAGTTTATTTTAGGTTTTATTTATTTTAGTTTAGTTTATTTTAGTTTAGGTCTCAGTTTATTTAGGTTTAGGTTTTTTTTATTATTTATTTTTAGGTTTTATTTTTAATTTTACTTTTAGGTTTATTTATTTTATTTTTTATTTTATTTAAGTTTATTTTATTTTATTTTACATTTAGTTTTATTTTATTAAGTTTTTATATTCTTAGGTTTATTTTATTTTGTGGTTTAGTTTAGGTTTTTCTTTATTTTATTTTTTTTTTAAGTTTAATTTTAGGTTTTAGTTTAGGTTCTTATTTTAGTTTGATTTGATTTTATTTAAGTTTTGGTTTATTTATTTATTCAATTTTATAATTTTATTTAGTTTAGGTTTCGATTTTTAGCTTTTTAGGGTTTAGGGTTTATGGTTTAGGATTTAAGGTTTTAGGGTTTAGGATTTAATGTTAGGGTTTAGGGTTTAGTGTTTAGGGTTTTATGTTTAGCTTTTGGGTTTAAGGTTTTTGAGTTTAGGGTTAACTTAGGGATTAGGGTTAGTTAATGGTTTAGGGCTTAGGGTTTAAAGTCTAAGGTTTATGGTTTAGGGTTTAGGGTTTAGGTTTGTAAGTATAGCGTACAGGATTTAGGGTTAAGAGTTTTTTATTTTATTTTTTTATTTATTTTAATTAAGTTAACTGGTGGGTTTAGGTTTATTTAGTTTATTTTTTTATCTATTTTAGTTTATTTTATTTTTTATTTTTATTTGGTTTTTTATTTTTATTTAGTTTAGTCTATTTATTTTAGTTTATTTTTTAGGTTTTGGTGTTGGTTTACTATTTAGATTAGTTTTATTTTTATTTTAGTTTTTATATTTTTATTTTAGGTTTATATTATTTTTATTTTAGGTTTACTTTTTATTTTATATAGGTTTTTTTTATTTTTTTTAGTTTAGTTTAGATTTTTATTTACTTTATTTTAGTTTAGTTTTTATTTTTTATTTTATTTTATTTTTTAGTTTAGGATTAGGTTTAGGTTTTTATTTTATTTTGTTTAATTTTCATTTAGGTCTTTTTATTTATTTTATTTTAAATTTTAGTTGGGTTAGTTTTTAAATTTTAGTCAGAGGGTTTAGAGTATGTGGTTTGGAGTTTAGGGTTTAGGGTTTAGGTGGGTTTAGGGTTTAGTGGGTTTAGGGTTTAGGGTTTAGGGTTTAGGGTTTAAGGTGGTTTAGGTTTTTAGGGAGGAGGGTTTAGTCCATGGTAGTGGTCGTGTCTGGGGTGGGTGTAGTTGTTTTTTTTTTAACTAAGAACAAATTTATATTCAAAATTTCTTCTTTTTTTTATTTTAGCAACCAAGTAACACACCAAGTTTTCTAAGAAACAAGAGAAGACATAGATAAAAAATGAGCAAGCATAGAGAAAATCAAAATCCCTAGATAACTAGATCCATCTCTACTATAAAGACAGTTCCATTAGCACTTGATCTAATCGACCGTTCTTAAGTTTATTCAGTTCCCATCAGAACCACCCCAACCTCTCGAGTAGCGGAATCCACCGTCATATCCCCAATCTCTCCCTTCGCCACCACCATGCTTATAACCTCCGTCGATGCTCAAGCCTCCATAATCCCCACTGCATCGACCACCACTTCCATATCCATCAACACCTCCAGATCCCCCACCACTACTAAGGTAACCACCATCTCCGCCTTTTCCTCCACTGCCAGATCTAGACTGAGCCCAGTTGATGGTGATGTTCTTGCTATCAAGGTTCAACCAATTCTTTGGATTTAGGTTTAGGTTTAGGTTTATTATTTTTATTATTTAGGTTTATTTTTAAATTTATTTAGTTACTTAAGGTTTAGGTTTAGGGTTTATGGTTTGGGGTTACGGTTTAGGGTTTAGGGTTAGGGTTTAGGGTTAGGGTTTAGGGTTTAGGGTTTAGGGTTTAAGGTTTAGGAATTCTAGGGTTTATGCTTTTAAGGTTTAGGGTTTTGTGTTAGGGTTTAGGGTTTAGGATTTATAGTTTAAGGTCTTTTAGGGTATAGGGTATAAGGTTTAGGGTTGTAGGTTTAGTGTTGTAGGTTTACACTTTAAAGTTTAAGGTTAGTTTTAGGGTTTAGGATTTAGGTTTAGAGAGTTTAGAGAAAACAAAATTAAGTAAACCAGTTATAGTTTATTTAGTTTATTTTATATATTCATTTTATTTTATTTATTTAGGTTTATTTTTTATTATTATTTAGTTTGGTTTATTTATTTCAGGCTTATTTTAGTTTATGTTTTTTACTTTTATTTATTTTTTAGTTTAGTTTTAAGTTTATTTTATTTTTTAGGTTTAGGTTTTATTTTATATTTTTAGGTTTAGAATTAGGTGTTTATTTTAGGTTTATTTTCAGGTATTATTTTTTAGTTTGGATGTAACTTTTTTTTTGGTTTATTTTATTTTATTTAGTTTAGGTTTAGGTTTAGGTTTAGTTTATTTTAGGTTTAGGTTTAGGTTTTATGTATTTTAATTTATTTAATTTTAGTTTTGGATTAAGTTTATTTTATTTTTATTTTAGGTTTATACTTTTTTTTAGTTTAGGATTTAGGTTTTATTTTTTACTTTTTTAGGTTTATTTTCTAGGTTTAGGATTTTATTTAGTTTTTATTTAATTTTATTTTACATTTATTTTATTTTTATTTTAGGTTTACTTTTTATTTTATTTAGGTTTGTTATTTTTTTAGTTTAGTTTAGGTTATTATTTATTTTGTTTTATTTTATTTTATTTTATTTTCATTTTAATTATTAATTATTTATTAATTATTTATTTTTAGGTTTAGGTTTAGGTTTTGGTTTTGTTTAAGTTTTTATTTTATTTTGGTTTAAGTTTTTCTTAATTTATTTTATTTAGGCCTCGTTTAGTTTAGGCTTAGGTTTTTAGATTATTAAGGTTTAGGGTCTATGGTTTAGTTTTTAGGTTTTTTATTGAGTTTATTTTTATGTTTTATTTTA
Source organism: Cymbidium sinense (assembly GCA_021442155.1). Classification (NCBI taxonomy): domain Eukaryota; kingdom Viridiplantae; phylum Streptophyta; class Magnoliopsida; order Asparagales; family Orchidaceae; genus Cymbidium; species Cymbidium sinense. Next base: position 52,206,008 of record CM038214.1, on the reverse strand, counting down.
TAGTTTTGGTTTAGGTTTATTTTTAGTTTATTTTATTTTAATTAGTTTAGAGTTTAGGTTAAATTTATTTTAGGTTTAGATTTAGGTTTTATTTATTTTAGTTTAGGTTTAGGTTTATTTTATTTCATGTATTTTAGGTTTAGGTTTTTTTTTAGTTTATGGTTTAAGTTTTATTTTTTATTTATTTTTAGGTTTATTTTTATGTTTAGGCTTTTATTTAGTTTTTAATTTAATTTAATTTATTTTAGGTTTATTTTATTTTTAATTTATATTTAGTTTTTATTTTATTTAAGTTTTTTAATTTTAGGTTTATTTTATTTTTAGTTTAGTTTAGTTTTTATTTATTTTATTTTAGTTTAATTTTTAGTTTTCATTTTATTTTATTTAAGTTTAGGTTTAGGTTTAGGTTTAGGTTTTTTTTAGGTTTTGGTTTGTTTGTTTATTATATTTTTAGGTTTTGTTTATTTTAGGTTTATATTTTTTGGTATTCTGGGTTTAGGGTTTAGCATTGTAAGTTTTAGGGTATAGGGTTTAGTGTTTTAGGGTTTAGGGTTGTAGGTTTAGGGTTTAGGGTTTGTTTTATTTGATTTTATTTTTTTTATTAAATAAACTAGTATGTTTAGGTTTATTTACTTTATCTATTATTTATTTTAGTTTATTTTATTTTAAATTTTTATTTAGGTTTATTTTAATTTTATTTAGTTTAGTTTATTTGTTTGAGGTTTATTTATTTTAGTTATTTTTTTGAGGTTTAGGTTTAAGTTTAGGTTTATTTTTTAGTTTAGTTTTATTTTTATTTTATTTTTTAGTTTTAGGTTTTATTTTTTTAGGATTAGGTTTTAAGTTTTTATTTTAGGTTTATTTTTTTGGTATTATCTTTTAGTTTAGGTTTAGGTTTAATTTTCAATTTATTATGTTTTATTTAACTTAGGTTTAGGTTTAGGTTTAGGTTTAATTTATTTTAGTTTAGGTTATTTTATTTTTATTTTAGGTTTAGGTTTTAATTTTAGTTTAGGGTTTAGGTTTTATTTTTTTATTTATTTTTAGGTTTATTTTTTAGGGTTAGGTTCTTATTTAATTTTATTTTCTTTATTTTTAGGTTTATTTTATTTTATTTTAGTTTTATTTTATTTAGGTTTTTCATTTTTTTAGTTAAGTTTAGGTTTTTATTTATTTTATTTTAGTTTCATTTTTATTTTTTTATTTTATTTTCTTTTTTAGGTTTCAGTTTAGGTTTAGGTTTTAGTTTTTTTTATTATTTTAATATTTTATTTTGGTGTAGGTTTTTTTTATTTTAATTTTAGGTTTTGTTTAGGTTTAGGTTTAGGTTTTTAGCTTTTTAGGGTTTAGGTTTAGGGTTTAGGTTTTAGGTGTTTATTTTAGGTTTATTTTTATGTTTTATTTTTTAGTTTAATTTAGGTTTATTTTTAGTTTATTTTATTTTATTTAATTTAAGGTTTAGGTTTAGGTTTAGATTTTATTTATTTTAGTTTAGGTTTAGGTTTCTTTTATTTTGTTTAGTTTATTTTATTTTTTAGGTTAAGTTTTTTTTAGTGTACTATTTGGGTTTTGTTATTTTTATTTTTAGGTTTATGTTTTAGGTTTAAGTTTTTATTTATTTTTTATTTTATTTATTTTAGGTTTATTTTAGTTTTATTTCACATTTAATTTTTAATTTATTTAGGCTTTTTATTCTTAGGTTTATTTTATTTTTTAGTTTAGTTTAGGTTTTTATAGATTTTATTTTAGTGTGTTTTTATTTTTTTAATTTTATTTTTAGGTTTATGTTTTAGTTTAGGTATTAAATTTATTTAGGTTAAGGTTTTTTTATTTATTTTATTTAGGTTACTTTAGCTTTAGTGGGTTTAGGGTTTAGTGGTTAGGTCAGGGGATTAAGAGTTGCTAGGAGTGGAGGATCTGGGTTGGGGTTTATGTCCAGAGTGGGTTTATTTAGGTTAGGGTCAGGTTGTTTGGGTAAAGGGTTTAAGGCATGGTTTAGGTTTGGGTGGGTTGGAGTTTAGTATAAGTTTTAGGGTTTGGTTAGGATTTAGGGTCAGTGGAGGTTAGGTGGGTGGGTTTAGAGATTAGGGTTTTGTGTTTAGAGTTTTGGTTTAGGCAAAGTTTAGGGTTATGGTTTTAAAGGTTAGGGGGTTTTGGTTTAGTTTTTAGGGTTGGTTTAGGGTTTTAGGTTTAGCATTTAGGGTTTAGGGTTTAGGTTTTAGGGGTTCATGTTTTAGTTTAGTGTTTAGAGTTTTTGGTTTTTTTTTAGCTGAGAATAAATTCATATTCAACATTTCTTCTTTTCGAATTCATCAACCAAGTAGCACACCAAGTTTTCTAAGACAGAAGCGACGATAAATATAAAAAATGAGCACACATAGAGCAAATAGAAAACCCTAGATAACTAGAACGGTCTTTAGTGTAAAGAAGCCATTCCTTAAGCATCAGATCAGATTGGCCGTTCTTTAGTTTCTCCAGTTCCCATAAGAACTACCCCAACCTCTCAAGTTACAGGATCCACCATCATATCCCCAATCTCTCCCTCTGCCACCACCACGTCTGTAACCTGTATCACTCCTCCCGCCAACATAACTACCACTGCTTTGGCCACCACCTCCATATCCACTAGCACCTCCAGATCCCCCACCACTACTGAGATAATTATCACCTCCACCTTCGCCTCGACTACCAGATCTAAACTGAGCCTAGTTGATGGTGTTGTTCCTATCGTTAAGGTTCTACCCATTCTTAGGGTTTAGATTTATGTTTTGGTTTATTAGGTTTTGTTTAAGTTTATTTTTTAATTTGTTTAGTTAATATAGGTTTAGGCTTAGAGTTTGGGTTTAGGGTTTACGGTTTAGGTTTTAAGGTTAGGGTTTAGGGTTTAGGGTTTAGGTTTAGGGTTTAGTATTGGGTTGCTTTAGGTTGGTTTAAGTTTATTTTATTTTATTTGGTTTAGGATTTTGGGTTTAGGGTTTAGGGTTTAGGACTTAGGAATTAGGGTTTATGGTTAATTTTAAAAAAAAATAACCCAGTTTATGCTTATTTAGTTTATTTTTTATTTTATTTATTTTTATTTTTTTTTATTTAGTTTTGGTTTATTTTATTTTTATTTATTTTAATTTAGGTTTTATTTTTAGTTTATTTTAGGTTTGAGTTTAGTTTATTTTATTTTAGAGTTTTATTTTATATTATTTTAGTTTAGGTTTTTTTTAAGGTTTAGGTTTTAATTTTATTTTAGGTCATGTTTAGGTTTCTTTAAAGTTTATTTTTAGGATTTATTATTTTAGTTTAGATTTAGGTTTATTTTTAATTATTATTTTAGTTTAGTTTAGGTTTAGTTTATTTAGTTTAGTTTAGTTTTATTTTATTTTAATTTTAGTGTATTTTAGTTTAGGTTTCATTTATTTTATTTTATTTTAAGTTTAGGTTTTTTCCAGAAGTTTGCTTTTTTTTATTTATTTTGGTTTAGGTTTTTATTTTATTTTGATTTAATTTTATTTTATTTATTATTTTTTTTTTATGTTTAGTTTTTATTTTATTTAAGTTTTTTATTCTTAAGTTTATTTCTTTTAGTTTAGCTTAGGTTTTCATTTGTTTTATTTTATTTTATTTTTATTAGTTCATTTTATTTTATTTTTAGGTTTAGATTTAGGTTCTAGTTTAGGTTTTTATTTTATTTAAGTTTATGTACTTTTATATATTTTACTTTTAAGTTTTATTTAGTTTAGGTTTAGGGTTTAGTGCTTTAGTGTTTAGGGATTAAAATTTAGTTTTTAGGCTTTATGGTTTAGAGTTTTTAGGGTTTAGGGTTTAGGGTTTAGGGTTAACTTAGGGTTTAGGATTTTTTTAAAAAAAATTAAGTAAACTAGTAGGTTTAGTTTTATTTAGTTTATTTTTTATTTATTTAAGTTTATTTTTTATTTTTATTTATGTTTGCTTTTTATTTTTATTTTATTTAATTTATGTATTTCAGGTTTATTTATTTTAATTTAGGTTTTTTATTTTAGTTTATTTTTTAGGTTTAGGTTTATGTTTTTGTTTATTTTTTAGTTGTGATTTATTTTAATTTTAATTTTTAGGTTTAGGTTTTATTTTTTATTTTTAAGTTTTGATTTTGGTTTAGGTTTTTATTTTATTTTTTTATTTTTGGTATTAGGTTTATTTTTAGGTTTTATTTTTTAGTTTAGGTTTAGGTTTTTTTTATTATTTTTATTTTATTTAGTTTAGGTTTAGGTTTTATTTATTTTAGTTTAGTTTATTTTAGTTTAGGTTTATGTTTATTTTATTTTGTTTATTTTATTTTTATTTAAGGTTTAGGTTTTTTTTTTAGTTTAGGGTTTAGGTTTTAATTTTTATTTATTTTTATGTTTTTTTTTGGTTTATGTTTTTATTTATTTTTATTTTAGGTTTATTTTATGTTTAGATTTTATTTTATTTAGTTTTCTATTCTTAAGTTTATTTTATTTTTTAGTTTAGTTTAGGTTATTATTTATTTTAATTTAGTTTATTTTTATTACTTTATTTTATTTTATTTTTAAGTTTAGGTTTTTATTTATGTTTCTATTTTATTAAATTTTATTTAGCTTTAGATTTTTGTATTTTTTTTTAGGTTTTATTTTATTTAGATTTAGGATTTTAGGTTTTTAGGGTTTATGGTTTAGGGTTTAGTATTTTAGGGTTAAGGGTTTTAGGATTTATGGTTTAGGGTTAGGGTTTAGGGTGTAGTGTCTAGGCTTTAGGCTTTAGGGTTTTTAGGGTTTAGGGTTTAGGGTTTAGGGTTAGCTTAGGGATTAGGGTTTAGGGTTTAAGGTTTAAGCTTTAAGCTTTAGGGTTTAGGGTTAGTGTTTTTTTTTTTTTTTTTGGGAAACCCCATATAGGGGGAATTTTATTGCCACAAAAATAGGGTTACAAGATCCTTAAGAGGGGATAAACTCCAAAATTACTGCTCAAAGAAATATAATCAACCTAGATAGTAAATCCCTTATCTAAATGCAACCAAAAGCAAAATAAAAGAGAAAAGTAAAGCAAATGATACAAAGTGATTAACATAGATAAGCCAATGGATAGATCAGGGCCAAAGCTCTTCAGGATGATAGAATGCATGCCAGTAGAGAGCAAACCTGCAAGAGAAAAAGAGAAGGCATTTGCAAAAATGAAGAAAAATAGAAATTAGAATAGTTAAAGTAGTACAGAGAAAGTGAAAAGTGAGAGCAACATAAACTGAGGAAAATTATAGAGAAGTGTGTGAAAGAAGGCTCAGGCTTAGTCACACTAAATTGGGGCAGATGCAAATATGTGCATCCAAACTTCAGCGGAAGGGTTACATCACAAGAGCTACTACCGAACCAAGAAGGAGTGAAATCATCACAACCATCATAGCTTAAAAACCTGTGAGAAGAAAGCAGCCATTTGTTGAAAGTCGTATGGGCCTTAGTACCTACAAACCTAAACAAAGCCATATATAATATATAAAGTAGATAGCAAAGAGCAGGAAGCTAAGGGGTCCCATGCAGGAAAATTATCATCAATATAGTCACCATAGCATGAGAATCCCTATACATATGAGAATGAGCCATCTTTGCCAGAATCCCTTTTAAAACCATAGCCAAGAGTATAATTAGGCCAGCATAAAACCCCACCATAAAGAGAGAAGAAAAAGCAACTTCGAAATCACGCCAAGCAAATCAATGAGCCAAACATATGAGACATATATGAAACTTTCAGGCCAGGAGTACAACCCTTGAGTATAGTCTAGAAAAGAAACACAATCATAATAAGTAATATAAATAACCATTCCAGAAGTTAACAAAATGCAAATGTAAAGCAAGGCAATAGAACTAAATACAACAAGATCTGAAAGTCTAGGGACCAAGGTGAGAATGCAATAATAGATTAGTTATAGTAGTAACCATAGGTTGCATCTCGCACCAAATAAAGAGGAAAGAGCATGCTAATACTCGATAATCGGATCAACAAACAATCAAGACAAAGAAAAGATAGCATTTGTCCATAGAACCACCCATTATTCGGAATAGGCGATTGCATAAGATAATAACCAAGTAGATAGAAGCATAATCACAGGGATCTGCACAAGTATAACTGAACTAAGATGGAAAAAATAGCAGCAGATTAAGTAGTCCATAGATATCAGGTGATAAGAAGCAGCCCAGACACAAACAATAAAGACAATCAGTAAGATAACCCCATAAGTAGCTTGCTGGACATAGGACCATAAAGTCCCATAGTCAATAGATAAAACAGCAAAACAATTATTGCACCCACCATAAGATAATCCAATATAAAATAGAGAAACAACATAGAAACTTAGGGGGTTCAAAGGAGAGCCAACATTGGAATCCTAAAAAACCAAGACAACAGATAACCAAGACAACAAGCCACTAAGACAACAAAAAATAGCTAGCTGGACATAAAGCAACCCATTCAGAATAGACAGTGCATTAGTTAGTAACCAAGTAGGTAGTAGCATAATCACAGGAAATAAATAAAACAACAAAGCCATTATTACACCCACCATAAGATAAACCAAAATAAAATAGTGATACAACATAGGCACAGAAGGGGTTCAAAAGAGAGCCAACATTGGAATCCTTCAAGATAAAGAAAAGCAATAACAGTTAAAGCATTAGTAAAAAACATCTTGGAAAGAAGAAAAAAAGAAAGTCCAATCCTGGAAGGAGAAAATAATAATAATAATAAGGGTATAACAGTGTTTCTCCATATAGGTTGGGGAGATAGATTAGCAAGAACAATCAGAAAAACCAAGATAATAAATAACCAAGATAACAAATAGCCAAGACAGCAAATAACAACTAGCTGACCATAAAACCACCCATTCAGAATAGACAATACATAAGATAACATAGGGATCTGCATAAGTCTAACAGAACCAGGATGAAATAAACAACAGTAAATTAAGTAGTCCATAAATATCAGATGATAAGCAGCAGTCTAGTCGCAAACAATAAAGACAATCAGAGAAAGTTTAGGGTTTAGGGTTTAGGGTTTAGGGTTTTAGGGTTTAGGGTTTAGGGTTTAGGGTTAATTTAGGGTTTATGGTTTATGGTTTAAGGATTTTAAGGGTTTAGATTTTAGGGTTGTAGGTTTAAGGTTTAGGGTTAGTTTTAGGGTTTAGGGTTTTTTGTGTTTAGGGTTTAGGTTTTAGTGTTTAAGGTTTAAGGTTTAGTGTTTTAGGGTTTATGATTTAGAGTTTAGTGTTTTTAGAATTTAGGGTTTAGGATTTAAGGTTTAGGTTTTAGGTTTAGGGTTCCTATTTTAGTTTAGGGTTTAGTGTTTTCAATTTTTTGTTTTTTTAAGAGAGAATAGATCTAGATTCAAAATTTGTTCTTTTTGATTTCATCAACCAAGTAACACACCAAGCGATGAAATAGATAAAAAATGAGCACACGTAAAGCAAATCAAAAACCCTAGATAACTAGACCATCTCTATTGTAAAGAAACAATTCCATAAGCAGCAGATCGGATCAGTCGTCCTTCAGTTTCTTGAGTTCCCATCAGAACCACCCCAACCTCTCGAGTAGAAAGATCCACCATCATATCCCCGATCTCTCCCTCAGCCACCACCACGGCTATAACCTCCATTGTGCCTCCCACCTTCTTTAACCACACCCTTTAACCACCTCCATATTCACCCAATCCCCCTTCCACCCAACCACTATGATAATTTTCTCCTTCACCTTCGCCTCCACCACCAGATCAAGCCTGAGCTTGGTTGACAATGATGTTCTTGCTGTTAGGGTTCTGCCTATTCTTAGGGTTTAGGTTTAGGTTTTTAGGTTTTATGGTTTAAGCTTATTTTTTAATTCTTTTAATTACTTTATGTTTAGGTTTAGAGTTTAGGGTTTAGGGTTTTAGGTTAGGGGTTAGGGTTTAGGGTTTAGGGTTTAGGGTTTATGGTTTAAGGGTTTAAAGTTTATGCTTTTATGGTTTAGGGATTAGGGTTTAAGGTTTTTTAGCATTTAAGATTTATGGTTTAGGGTTATAGGCTATAGCTTTAGTGTTATAGGTTTTAGTTTTAAGTTTTAGGGTTATTTTTAGGGTTTAAAGTTTAGGGTTTATGGTTTAGGGTTTAGGGCTTTTAGGGTTTAGGGTTTATTATTTTTGGTTAGTTTAGTATTTAAGTTTTAGGGTTTTACGATTTAGGGTTTATGGTTTAGGGTTTAAGGTTTAGGGTTACGATCAAGGTTTAGGGTTTAGGGTTTAAGGTTTAGGGTTTAGGATTTAGCGTTTAGGGTTTATGGTTTATGGTTTAGGGTTTTAGCATTTATGCTTTTAGGGTTTAGGGTTTAGGGTTGGTGTTTAGGGTTTAGGGTATTTTAGGTTTTAAGGTTTAGGGTTTAGTGTTCAGGGTTGTAGGTTTAGTGTTGTAAGTTTAGGGTTTAAGGTTAGTTTTATTCTCAGGTTTACTTTATTTTTTTTAGTTTATTTTATGTTTTTTATTTATTTTATTTTAGTTTTTTTTTTTAATTTTTTTTTAGGTTTAGGTTTATTTTTTGGTTTACATTTTTATTTTATTTTATTATCTTATTTATGTTTAGCTTTTTTATTTATTTTATTTTTAGGTTTTATTTACTTTAGGTTTAAGTTTTAAATTTTTTAGGGTTTAGGGTTTAGGGTTTAGGGTTTACGGTTTTTGGGTTTAGGGTTTTAGGTTCAGGGCTTAAGCTTAGGTTTTAGGGTTTAGGGCATAGGGTTTTGTGTTTAGGCTTTAGGGTTTAGGGATTTTAGGGTTTATGGTTTAGGGTTTAGGGTTTAGGGTTTTCAGTTTGGAATTTAGAGTTTTAGTGTTTATAGTTTAGGATTTAGCATTGTAGGTTTAGGGTTTAGGGTTTATGGTCACTTTTAGGGTTTAGAGTTTAGGGTTAGGGTTTTTTTTTATTTTTTTATTTTTTATTTTTTTATTTTGTTTTGTTTTTAGGGTTTAAGATTTTAGGTTTTATGTTTAAGGTTCAGGTTTTAGTTTAGGGCTTTGGGTTTTTGGATTTTTTTCTAACAGAGAACAAATTAAGTTATTTTTTAACAAGGTTCTGCCCATTCTTAGGGTTTAGGCTTAGGTGTAGTTTTGCTAGGATTTAAGGTTTAGTTTATTTTATAATTTTTTTTAGTTACTTTATGTTTAGATTTAGGGTTTGGAGTTTAGGGTTTACAGTTAAGGTTTAGGGTTTTTTTTAACTCAAATGATTCCAATTCAAACAAGAAATTAGCAAATCAAACAAGACATTATCCTCGAACAACTAATAAAATAGGATAAAATAAAATGCAATTAAAAAAATCACAAAAAATGTATTTCACAAAATGATTTAACTCCCAAAGATAATAAAATTAGATTTTACAGAAGGCCAACAAAGCTTAGTCGAATAGCTATCATCATTTCTCCGCTCTTCCTTATCCCTCCACTTCTGATAGCAGAGCGGTGGCAAAAAGCAGCCAGGCACAACAACATCAAATTTACTAGGATCCTTCATACTAACCTTCGACTATGGGTATGTGTAATTAGTGGAAATCATGATAGCGAGGACATTCTTGTAAGCATTCATGAACATGTGGGGCACTACATCAATGGTGGGATAAAAGGGCTAGCGAGAGAGAAGTGGTCATTGAAAGGCCTGCCGAAAACTTCTTGATGAGATCATCTTGGGTGAGGTCAAGCACATTAGGACTGAACACTGAACCATCATCATATAGAGACAAGACAACAAGGCCATAAAATAATGGCCTAATCCCCAACTTAGTGAGGAGAGAAGCCTCAGAGGATCCAGACCAGTGTTGCATGGAGGAACCCAGTGTCAAAAGGTACAACAAGACCAACATGGGCCGGAGAACCAACTTTGTATTTCATAACCTCTTCACTGACTTCTTTAAGATCACCTATCATAAAAATCAGCTCAACTGGGGTTTAGGGTTTTAGTATTTATGCTTTTAGGGTTTAGGGTTTAGGGTTTAGGGTTAGGGTTTAGGGTATAGGGTTTAGGATTTAAGGTTTAAGGTTTAGGATTTATGGTTTAAGGTTTAGGAATTAGGGTTTATGGTTTTTTAGAGTTTAGGCTTTAGGGTTTAGGGATTAGGGTTGTAGGTTTACTATTGTAGATTTAGGGTTAGTTTTATTATTTAGGGTATAGTGTTTAGGTTTTGAATTTAGGGTTTATGGGTTTTTTTGTTTTTTTAAATTAAGTAAACCAGTAGGTTTAGGTTTATTTAATTAATTTTTTATTTATTTTAGTTTATTTTATGTTATATTTTTATTTAGGTTTATTTTTTATTTTTATTTAATTTACTTTATTTGTTTTAGGTTTATCTATTTTTAGTTTACAGTTTTCATTTTAATTTATTTTTTAGGTTTAGGTTTAGGTTTAAGTTTATTTTTTAGTTGAGTTTTACTTTTATTATATTTTTTAAGTTTAGGCTTTATTTTTTAAATTTAGGTTTAGGTTTTGGTTTTTATTTTATTTTTTTAGGTTTAGGTTTTATGTTTTTATTTTAAGTTTATTTTTAGTTTTTATTTTTTATTTTAAGTTTAGGTTTATTTTTAGTTTATTTTATTTTAAGTTATTTTAGGTTTAGGTTTAGGTTTAGGTTTTATTTATTTTAGTTTAGTTTATTTTAGTTTAGGTTTATGTATAGTTTCTTTTAAGTTTAGGTGTAGGTTTAGGTTTAGGTTTAGGTTTTTTTTAGTTTAGGGTTTAGGTTTTATTTTTTATTTAAGTTTAGGTTTTCTTTTTAAGTTTATTTTTTAGGTTTAGGTTTTATTTAATTTTATTTTATTTTCTTTTGGGTTTATTTTATTTTTATTTTATGTTTATTTTTTATTTTATTTAGGTATTTTTATTCTTAGGTTTATTTTATTTTTTTGTTTAGTTTAGGATTTTATTTATTATATTTTAGTTTTTTTTATTTTTTATTTTATTTAATTTTTATGTTTAGGTTTAGGTTTTGGTTTAGGTTTGTATTATATATTATTTTTTATTTTATTTAGTTTTAGGTTTTTTTTAGGTTTTTTTTAGTTTAGGTTTAGGTTTTAGGTTTTTAGTGATTAGGGTTTAGGGTTTAGGGTTTAGGGTTTTAGGGTTTTAAGGTTAGGATTTTAAGATTTAGGATTTAGGTTAGGGTTTAGGTGTTAAGGTTTATGGGCTTAATGTTTAGGCTTTAAGGTTTAAGGTTTTTATGGTTAAGTAACACCCTAAGTTCTCTAGGACACAAGCAACAACATAGATAAAAAATGAGCATGCATAGAGCAAATCATAAACTAGATGATCTCTATAAATAAGTTCCATAGCGGTCGGTTTGATGGTTCTTGATTCTCATCACTTAAATCTCGGTAGCAATATCAACCATCATATCCCGGATCTCTCCCTCCACGACCACCATGGTTATAACCTCTATCGCTCTTCCTAGCTCCATAACCACCAACTCTCAAACCACCACCACCATATCTCTGCCCGGCATATCAGATCCCCACCCTTGTGATAACGGCCTTCAGCCTCCTCTGCAGATCTAGACTAAGCCTAGTTGACGGTGATGTTCCTGCCATCAATGTTCTGCCCATTCTTAGTGTTGAGGTTTATGTTTATGTTTAAGTTTATTAGGTTTTAGGGTTTAGGTTTATATTTTTAATTTATTTAGTAACTTTAGGTATAGGTTTAGGGTTAGGTATTTAGGGTTGAGGAGTTAGGGTTAAGGTTTAGGGTTTAGGGTTTAGGGTTTAGAGTTTTAAGGTTTATACTTTTAGGGTTTAGGTTTAAGGTATTCTAGGGTTTAAGGTTAGCTTAGGGTTTAGGGTTAGTTTAGGGTTTAAGTTTTAGGGTTAGTTTAAAGTTTAGCATTTAGGGTTTTAGGGTTTAGAGTTTCGGGTTTAGGGCTTAAAGTTTAGGGTTAGGGTTAGGGTTGAAGGTTTAGGATTTAGGGTTTAGGGTTTAAGGTTTTGGGTTTAGGATTAATTTAGGGTTTAGGGATTAGGGTTGTAGGTTTAGGGTAAGTTTTATGGTTTATGTTTTAGGGTTTAAGATTTAGGATTTAGGGTTTAGGGTTTAGGGTTTAGGGCATAGGGTTTATGGTTTTAGGGTTTATGCTTTTAGGGTTTAGAGTTTAAGGTTTAAGGTTTAAGGTTTAGGGTTCACGGTTTAGGGTTTAGAGTTTAGGGTTTAGAGTTTAGGGTTTTTTCTTTATATTATTTAAATCGATAGGTTTAGGTTTTTTTAGTTTATATTTTATTTATTTTAGTTTATTTTATTCTTTATTTTATTTTAGTTTTGGTTTTTTATTTTAATTTATTTTTCAAGTTTAGGTTTAGGTTTATGTTTATTTTTTAGTTTAGTTTTTTTTTTATTTTATTTTTTAGGTTTAGGTTTTATTTTTTATTTTCTATTTTAGGTTTAGGTTTAGGGTTTTATTTTATTTTTTAAGGTTTAATTTTAGGTTTTTATTTTTGGTTTATTTTAGGTTTTAATTTTTTAGTATAAGTTAAGGTTTATTTTTAGTTTATTTTATTTTATTTACTTTAGGTTTTCATTTAGTTTATTTTAGGATTAGGTTTAGATTTTATTTATTTTAGTTTAGTTTATTTTATTTTTATTTTAGCTTTAGTTTTTTTTTAGTTTAGGGATTGGATTTTATTTTTTTATTTTTTTTAGGTTTAATTTTTAGGTTTATTATTTAGGGTTTAAAGTTTAGGGTTTAGGATTTAGTGTTTAGGGTTAGGGTTTAGGGTTTAACATTTAGGGTTTAGGGTTTTGGGTTTAGGGATAATGGTTTTAGGGTTTATGCATTTAGGGTTTAGAGTTTAGGGTTTTGGGTTAGGGATTAGGGTTTAAAGTTTAGGGTTTTTAGGGTTTTGGGTTTAGGGTATAGTATTTAGGCTATATGGTTTTGTATTTTTAAGGTTTAGGACTTAGCTTAGGGTTTAGGGATTCAGGTTTATGAATTAAAGTTTAAGGTATACTTTAGTTTAGAGTTTTAGGGTTTAAGGTTTAGGGTTAGTTAAGAGTTTAGGGTTTAAGGTCTTAAGGTTTAGGGTTTTGGGTTTAGTGTTTAGGGTTTTGGATCAGGGTTAGGGTTTAGGGTCTTTAGGGTTATTTTCAGGGTTTAGCGTTTAAGATTTAGGGTTCAATATTTAGGGTTTAGGGTTTATGGTTTTTTCTTTAAATTAAGTAAACCAGTAGGTTTAGATTTATTTAGTTTATTTAGTTTATTTTTTATTTATTTTAGTTTATTTTATTTTTTATTTTTATTTAGTTTAGATTATTTATTTTAGGTTTATTATTATAGTTTAGGTTATTTTTATTTTAGTTTATTTTTTGGGTTTAGGTTTAGGTTTATGTTTATTTTTTAGTTTTGTTTTATTTTTATTTTATTGTTTAGGTTTAAGTTTTATTTTTTATTTTTAGGTTTAGGTTTAGGTTTTTATTTTATTTTTGTAAGTTTAGGTTTTTGGTTTTTATTTTAGATTTATTTCTAGTTTTTATTTTGAGTTTATGTTTAGGTTTAGGTTTTATTTATTTTAGTTTAGTTTATTTTAGTGTAGGTTTAAGTTTATTTTATTCTTATTTTAGGTTTAATTTTTTTTACTTTAGGGTTTAGGTTTTATTTTTTTAGTTATTTTTAGGTTTTATTTTTAGGGCTTAGGTTTTATTTTAAGGTTTATTATTTATGGTTTAGGGTTTAGTGTTTAAGGTTTAGGGTTAGGGATTAGGGTTTAAGATTTAAGGTTTCAGCTTTAGGGTTTAGGGTTTATGGCTTAGTGTTTAGGCTTTAGAGTTTAGGGTTTTAGTGTTTAGGGTTTAAGGTTAGCATAGACTTTAGGGTTAGTTTATGGTTTAGGGTTTAAGGTTTAGGGTTTAGGCTTTAATTTTAGTTAAGGGTTTAGGGTTTAGGGTTCGGGTTAGGGTTTAGGGTGTAGGGTTTAGTGTTTAGGGTTTGGGGTTTAGGGTTTAGGGTTTAGGGTTAGTTTTAGGGTTTAGGGTTTATGGATTAGGATTTAGGGTTTAGGGTTTATGGTCATTTTTTAAATTAAGTAAATAGGTAAGTTTATGTTTATTTACTTTATTTCTTATTTATTTTAGTTTATTTTATTTTTTATTTAGGTTTATTTTTTATTTTTATTTAGTTTAGTTTATTTATTTTAGGTTTATTTATTTTAGTTTAGTTTATTTTAGTTTAGTTTACTTTTTAGGTTTAGGTTTAGGTTTATGTTTATTTATTAGTTTAGTTTTATTTTTATTTTATTTTTTAGGTTAGGCTTTATTTTTTATTTATAGGTTCAAGTTTAGGATTTTTTTTTTTGGTTTGCATTTTAGGTTTTTATTTTATGTTTATTTTAGGTTTTATTTTTTAGTTTAGGTTTAGGTTTATTTTTAGTTTATTTTATTTTATTTAGTTTAGGGTTTAGGTTTAGTTTATTTTAGGTTTAGGTTTAGGTTTTATTTATTTTAGTTTAGTTTATTATAGTTTAGGTTTAGGTTTATTTTAGATTGAGGTTTTTTTTAGTTTATGGTTTAGGTTTTATTTTTTATTTATTTTTTTACGTTTAGTTTTTAGCTTTAGGTTTTTTTTAGTTTTTATTTTAGGTTTATTTTATGTTTATATTCCATTTAGATTTAGGTTTTTGTTTTTATTTGTATTTTAACTTTTTGTTTAGTTTTTATTTATATTTATTTGATTTTTCTTCAGTTTTTATTATTTTATTTTATTTTATTTTTTGGTTTAGGTTTAGATTTAAGTTTTAGTTGAGGTTTTTATTTTATTTAGGTTTAGGTTTTTTATTTATTTTATTTTTAGGTTTTTTTTAGTTTAGGTTTAGGTTTTTACATTTTTCAGGTTTAGGGTTTATGGTTTAGGATTTTAGGTTTAATGTTTAGGTTTTAAGGTTGTAATTTTTAGGATTTAGTGTTTAGGGTTTAGGATTTTAGGTTTTAGGGTTTAGGGACTACGATTTAGGGTTTAGGGTTTAGGGTTTTAAGATTTAGGGTTTAGGGTTTAGGGTTTAGGGTTTAGGGTAAGTTGTAGGATATAGAGTTTAAGGTTAGGGTTTTATTTATTTTGTATTTAATATTTATTTATTTTAGGGTTTAGGGTTCAATGTTTAGTTTAGGGTTTAGAGTTTTTAGTTTTTTTTAATAGAGAACAAATTCACAGTCAACATTTCTTCTTTTTGATTTCATCAAGTTTTCTAAGACACAAGCAACAACATAGACAAAAAATGAGCACACATAGAGCAAATCAAAAACCCTAGATATCTAGAATCATCTATATTATAAAGATATAGTTTCATAAGTAGTAGATCAGATCTGCCATTCTTCAATTTCTCTAGTTCCCATCAAAACCACACAGACCTCTCGAGTAGTAGGATCCACCATCATATCCCCAATCTCTCCCTCTGCCACCACCACGGCTGTAACCTCGATCGCTCCTCCCACCTCCATAACCACCTTTGCTTTGACCACCACCTCCATATCCATCATCACCTCTAGATCCCCACCACCACTATGTTAAATTCCACCTCCACCTTCGCCTCCACTTGATCTAGGTGAGTCTTGTTGGTGTTGTTCCAGTTCAGATCACCATCTTAGTTTAGGTTTATGTTTAGGTTTATTAGGTTTTATGTTTAGGTTTAATTTTTAATTAATTTAGTTACTTTTAATTTAGGTTTAGGATTTTGGTTTTAGGGTTTAGGATTTAGGGTTTAGGGTTAGTATTTAGGGTTTAGGGATTAGGGTTTAGGGTTTAGGGTTTAAGGTTTTAGGGTTTATGCTTAAATGGTTTAGGGTTTAGGGTTAAGGTTTAAGGCTTAGGCTTTAGGGTTTATGGTTTAGTGTTAGTGTTTAGTGTTTAAGGTTTAGGGTTGTAGGTTTAGTATTGTAGGTTTAGGGTTTAGGGTTAGTTTTAGGGTTTATGGTTTATGGTTTAGGGTTTAGGGATAGAGTATAGGGTTTTGGGTTTTTCTAAACTAGTAGGTTTAGGTTTATTTAGCTTATTTTTTTTATTTATTTTAGTTTATTTTATCTTTTATTTAAATTTAAGTTTATTTTTTATTTTTATTTAATTTAGTTTATTTATTTTAGTTTTATTTATTTTAGTTTGGCTTTTTTATTTTAGTTTATTTTTTAGGTTTAAGTTTAGTTTTAGGCATATTTTTTAATTGAGTTTTATTTTTAATTTATTTTTTAGGTTTATGTTTTATTTTTTTTTCTTTTAGGTTTAGGTTTAGGTTTTAGGTTTTTATTTTAGGTTTTATTTTTTAGTTTAGGTTTAGGTTTTTTTTTAAATTATTTTATTTTATTTAGCCTAGGTATGGGTTTAGGTTTAGTTTATTTTAGGTTTAGGCTTAAGTTTTATTTATTTGAGTTTAGTTTATTTTTGTTTAGGTTAAGGTTTATTTTATTTTATTTATTTTATGTTTAGGTTTTTTTTTAGAATAGGTTTAGGTTTTTTATTTATTTTTAGGTTTATTTTTTAAGTTTTAGTTTCTATTTAGTTTTATTTTATTTTATTTTAGGTTTATTTTATTTTTATTTTACATTTAGTTTTTAATCTAATTAGTTTTTTATTTTTATGTTTATTTTTTTTAGTTCAGTTTAAGTTTTTATTTATTTTAGTTTAGTTCTATTTTATATTTTATATTTTATTTTATTTTTGGGTTTATGTTTAGGTTTTGGTTTAGATTTAGGTTTAGGCTTTAGTTTACATTTTCTTATTTAGGTTTAGGTCTTATTATTTATTTTATTTTTAGGTTCTATTTAGTTTAGGTTTAGGTTTTTAGGTTTTTAGGTTTTAGGGTTTAGGGTTTAGGGTTTGGGATTTAGGGTTTAGGATTTAGGGATACAGGTTTTATGGTTTAAGGTTTAGGGTTTAGGGTTCAGGGTTTAGGGTTAGTTTTAGGGTTTAGAGTTTAGGGTTTATATTTTTTTAAATTATTTTTCATCTTTTTTATTTACAATTTAGGATATAAGTTTTTAAGAGTTTAGGGTATATTGGCTTTTTTTTTTAAATTAAGTAATCCAATAGGTTTAGGTTTATTTAGTTTATTTTATATTTATTTTAGTTTCTTTTTATTTAGGCTTGTTTTTTATTTTTATTTCTTTTAGTTTATTATTTTAGTTTAGGTTTTTTTTATTTTAGTTTATTTTTTAGGTTTAGGTGTAAGTTTATGTTTATTTTTAGTTTAGTTTCCTTTTTATTTTATTTAGGGTTTGGAGTTTAGGGTTTAGGATTTCAGGATTTAGGGTTTCAGGGTTTAGGATTTATGGTTAGGGTTTAGGGTTTAAGGTTTGAGGTTTAGTTTAGGGTTTTGAGTGTTTAGGATTTAGGGTTTAGGGTTTAGGGTTTATGGTTTCGGGTTATAGGTTTTTTAGGGTTTAGGGTTTATGGTATAAGATTATGATTTAGGGTTTATTTTAGGGTTTATGGTTTATGGCTTAGGGTTTAGGATTTAGAGTTTAGTGTTTAGGGTTTAAGGTTTAGGTTTGGGTTTATTTAGTTTATTTTATTTTTTATTTTTATTTAAGTTTATTTTTTATTTTTATTTAGTTTACTTTACTTATTTTAGGTTTATTTTTCTAATTTAGATTTTTTTATTTTTGTTTATTTTTTAGGTTTAGGTTTAGGTTTAGGTTTAAATTTATGTTTATTTTTAGTTTAGTTTTATTTTTATTTTATTTTTTAGGTTTAGGTTTTATTTTAAATTTTTTTGGTTTAGCTTTAGGTTTTTATTTTTCTTTTTTAGGTTTAGGTTTTTTATTTTTATTTTAGGTTTATTTTAAGGTTTTAGTTTTTAGTTTAGGTTTAGATTTATTTATAGTTTATTTTATTTTATTTAGTTTAAGGTTTAGGTTTAGATTATTTTAGGTTTAGGTTTTATTTATTTTAGTTTAGTTTATTTTAGTTTTGGTTTAGGTTTTTTTTTTAGTTTAGTGTTTATGTTTTATTATTTTATTTAATTTTAGTTTTATTTTTTAGGTTTAGTTTTTAATTTAGTTTTTTATTTTAATTTAGGTTTTTTTAATTTTTATTTTAAGTTTAATTTTTATTTTATTTAGGTTTATTTTTTTTCATTTAGTTTAGGTTTTTATTTATTTTATTTTTGTTGAGTTTTATTATTTATTTTATTTTATTTTTATGTTTAGGTTTAAGTTTAGGTTTTTATTTTATTTTTTATTTTATTTTATTTAGGTTTAGGTGTTTTTATTTATTTTATTTTTATGTTTTATTTAGTTTAGGTTTAGGTTTTTAGGTTTTAGGGTTTATTATTTTGGGTTTAGGGTTTTGGGTTTAGGGTTGTGGGTTTTAGGGTTTTGGGTTTAGGGTTTGGGTTTTAGGGTTTATGGTTTTAGGGTTTAGGGTTTAGGGTGGTAGGTTTTGGGTTTAGTTTTTTTATTTTTTTTTATTTTTTTAAATTTTTTTAAATTAAGTAAATTGATTGGTTTACATTTTTTTTAGTTTATTCAATTTATTATTTATTTTTTATTTAAGCTTATTTTTATTTTTATTTATTTTAGCTTTTTATTTTATGTTTATGTATTTTAGTTTATTTAGTTTTAGTTTTATTTTATATTTTTAGGCTTATGTTTAGGCTTTATTTTGTTTTTTTTAGGTTTATGTTTTAGGTTTTTTTTTGGGTATTTTTTTTTAGTTTAGGTTGAGGTTTATTTTTAGTTTATTTTATTTTATTTAGTTTATGTTCACATTTAGGTCTAGTTTATTTTAGGTTTAGATTTACTTTTTTTTTATTTTAGTTTAGATTATTTTAATTTAATTTTAGGTTTATTTTATTTTTATTTAAAGTTATCTTTTTATTTTAGTTTAGGGTTAGTTTCATTTTTTATTTATTTTTAAGTTTATTTTTTTAGGTTTAGGTTTTTATTTAGTTTATATTTTATTTTATTTTAGGTTTATTTTATTTTTATTTTAGGTTTAGTTTTTATTTTATGAAGGTTTTTATTTTTTAGCTTTGTTTAGGTTTTTATTTATTTTATTTAGTTTAGTACTTTTTCTTTTTAGGTTTAGGTTTAGGTTTAGGTTTTAGTATATGTTTTTATTTAATTTTAGTATTTTATTTTATTTTGGTTTTGGTTCTATTATTTATTTTATTTTTAGGTTTTATTTAGTTTAGGTTTAAGTTTTTAGCTTTTTGGGGTTTAGAACTTACGCTTTAGGCTTTAGGCTTTAGGTTTATTTTTACGCTTTCTTCTTTAGTTTAGGTTTAGGTTTATTTTTAGTTAATTTAATTTTATTTATTTTAGGGTTTAGGCTTAGTTTATTTTAATTTTAAATTTATTTATTTTAGTTTATTTTTAGGTTTAGGTCTATTTTATTTTATTTTATTTATTTTATTTTAAGTTTAGGTTTTTTTTTTTGAGTTTAGGTGTTTTTATTTATTTTAGGTTTATTTTTAAGTTTATTTTTTAAGTTTAGGTTTTTTTATTTTATTTAATTTGATTTTAGGTTTATTTTATTTTAGTTTAGGTTTTAGTTATTTTATTTTTGTATTTTTTTTATTTATTTTATTTTATTTTTTTAGGTTTAAGTTTAGTTTAGTTTATTTTATTTTATTTATTATTATATTAGAGTTTAGAATTATTTATTTATTTTATTTTTAAGTTTTATTTACTTTAGGTTTAGGTTTTTTAGGTTTTTAGGCTTTTAGGGTTTAGGGTTTGGGGTTTAGGTTTAGGCTTTTAGGGTTTAGGATTTTAGGGTTTAGGGTTTAGGTTAAGGTTTAAGGTTTAAGGTTTAGGGTTTAGGGTTTATGGTTTAGTGTTTAGTCTTTAAGGTTTAGGGTTTTTAGGGTTAAAGGTTTAGGGTTAGTTTAGGTTATAAGATTTAATGTTTTGTTTTTGCTTTAGCTTTAGGTTTAGGTTAAGTTTAGGGTTTAAGGTTAGTTTAGGGCTTAGGTTTTAGGTTTAGGGTTTATGGTTAAGGTTAGAGTTTAAGGTTTAGGGTTTAGGGTTTATGGTTTAGGGTTTAAGGTTTATGGTTTAGGGTTGTAGGTTTAGGGTATAGGGTTAGTTTTGGGGTTTATGGTTTAGGGTTTAGGGTTTAAGATTTAGTATTTAATGTTTAGAGTTTAGAGTTTAGGATTTAAGGTTTATGATTTAGGGTTTAAGATTTTGGGTATTTTTTTTAAAATTAAGTAAACCAGTAGGTTTAGGTTTTCTTATTTTATTTAGTTTATTTTTAATTTATTTTAGTTTATTTTATTTTTTATTTTTTTTGGTTTTTTTATTTTTATTTAGTTTATTTTATTTATTTTAGGTTTATTTATTTTATATTAGGTTTTTTTATTTTAGTTTATTTTTAAGTTTAGATTTTGGTTTAGGTTTAAGTTTTAGTTTAATTTTATTTTTATTTTATTTTTTAGGTTTAGGTTTAGGTTTTTATTTTATTTTTTTAAGTTTAGATTTTAGGATTTTTATTTTAGGTTTATTTTTTAGGTTTTATTTTTTAGTTTAGGTTCACATTTTATTTTATTATATTTTATTTAGTTTGGTGTTTAGGTTTAGTTTATTTTAGGTTTAGGTGTAGGTTTTATTTATTTTAGTTTAATTTATTACAATTTAGGTTTAGGTTTATTTTATTTTCTTTATTTTAGGGTTATGTTATTTTTTAGTTTAAGGTTTAGGTTTTATTTTTTATTTATTTTTAGGTTTTATTTTTAAGTTTATATCTTAGGTTCAGGTTTTATTTTATTTTTATTTTATATTTGATTTATTTTATTTTAATTTTTTGTTTACTTTTTATTTCATTAAGGTTTCTTATATTTAGGTTTATTTTATTTTTTAGTTTAGATTAGGTTTTTATTTATTTTATTTTAGTTTAATTTTTATTTTTTTATTTAATTTTTAGGTTTAGTTTTTAGTTTAGGTTTTTATTTTTTTATGATTTTATTTTATTTAGGTCTAGGTTTTCTTATTTATTTTATTTTAGGTTTTATTTAGTTTAGGTTTAGGTTTTTTGGTTTTTAGGTTTTTAGGGTTTGGGGTGTAGGGTTTAGGTGGTTTAGGGTTTAGGGTTTGGGGTTTAAGGTTTAGGGTTTAGGGTTGTAGATTTTAGGATTTAGGATTTAGAGTTTAGGGTTTATAGTTTAGGGTTTTAAATTTTAGGGTTTATGGTTTAGGGTTTTGGGTTTTGGGTTAGTTTTAGGTTTTAGGGTTTAGTGTTAGGGTTTTTAATTTTGATTCTAAATTTTGATTTTTATTTTTAGGGTTTAGGGATTAGGGTTTAAGGTTTAGGTTTTAAGTTTAGGGTTTAGTTTTTCATTTATGGTTTAGGGCTTTTAGTTTTTTTAAATAGAGAACAAATTCATATGAAACATTTCTTCTTTTTGATTTTATCAACCAAGAGACACACCATGTTTTTTGAGAAATAATTGACAATGTAGATAAGAAATGAGCATGCATAGACCAAATCAAAAACCCTAAATAGCTAGAACTGTCTCTGCTGTAAAGACAGTTCCATAAGTAGCAGATCGGATCGATCATACTTCAATTTCTCCAGTTCCCATCAAAACCACCCCGGCCTCTCAAGTAACGGGATCCACCATCATTTCACTGATCTCTCCCTCCCAACTCCGTAACCCCCACTACTCTGACGTCCACCTCCATATCCACCAGCACCTCTAGATCCCCCACCACCTCTGTGATAACTACCACCTTTGCCTTTGCCTCCACCACTAGATCTAGATCAAGCCTGGTTATCAGTGATGTTCCTCCTATTAAGGTTCTGCCCATTCTTAGGGTTTAGGTTTAGGTTTAGGTTTATTAGGCTTTAGGGTTTAGTTTTATTTTTTAATTTATTTACTTACTTTAGGTTGAGGTATAGGGTTTGGGTTTTATGCTTTAGGGTTTGGGGTTAGGGTTTATGTTTTAGGTTTTAGGGTTTAGGGTTCAGGGTTTAGGGTTTCAGGGTATATGCTTTTAGGGTTTAGGGTTTAGGGTTAGGGTTTCAAGTTTATGGTTTAGGGTTTAAGGTTAGTTTAGGGTTTAAGTTTTAAGGTTTAGGATTTTTTAGAGTTTAGGGTTGTAGGGTTAGTGTTTAGGGTTTAAGGTTAGTTTTAGGCTTTAGGGTTTAAGATTTAGGGTTTTGGATATATTATTTATGATTTAGGCTTTAGGGTTTTTTAAAAGGATTTGGGTTTATGGTTTAGGGATTATTTGGGTTTAGGCTTCAAGGTTTAGGGTTTAGGATTTAGGCTTTAGGGTTTTAAGGTTTAAGGTTTAGGGTTTAGGATTTAGGGTTTTAGGGTTTAGGGTTTAGGGTTTAGGTTTTAGGTTTATGGTTCAAGTTTAAGTTTAAGGTTTTGAGTTTGTGATTTCTTTAGCAGAGAATAAATTCAGATTCAACATTTCATCTTTTTGATTTCATCAACGAAGTAACACACCAAGTTTTCTAAGACACAAGCGATGACATAGGTCAAAAATGAGCACGCATAGAGCAAACCAAAAACCTAGATAATTAGAACTATCTCTACTGTTAAGACATGGTTCCATAAGTAGCAGATCAGATCAACCCTTCTTTAGTTTCTCTAGTTTCCATCAAAAACCCTAGGTTTTATTTTGTATTTTTAGGTTTAGGTTTAGTTTATAATTTTATTTTTCTAGGTTTATTTTTAGTTTTTATTTTTTAGTTTACATTTAGGTTTATTTTTAGTTTAGTTTATTTTATTTAGTTTAGATTCAGGTTTAGGTTCAGTATATTTTAGGTTTAGGTTTAAGTATATTTTATTTTTATTTTTGGTTTCATTTTATTTTATAGTTTAGGGTTTAGGTTTAGGTTTATTTTATTTATTTTTAGGTTTATTTTTTTAGGTTTAGGTTTTTATTTAGTTTTTATTATCTTTATTTTAAGGATTTTTTATTTTACATTTAGTTTTTATTTTATTTAGGTTTTTTATTCTTAGGTTTATTTTATTTTTTAGTTTAGTTTAGGTTTTTATTTCTTATATTTTAGTTTATTTTTTATTTTTATTTTTTAATTTTTTTTAGGTTTAGGTTTTTGGGTTTTTAGGATTTACGGTTTAGGATTTAGGGTTTAGGGTTTAGAGCTTTAGGGTTTAGGGTTTAGGGTTTAGGGCTATAGGGTTTAGAGTCTAAGATTATTAAGGTTTATAGTTTAGGGCTTAGTGTTTAAGGCTTAGAGTTTAGGGTTTAGTGTTTAGGGTTTATCATTAAGGGTTTTTTGTTCTCTTCTAGTTTAGCATCGTGGTTTAGGGTTTAGGTTTTAGTGTTTATGTTTAGTTTAGGGTTTAGGGTTTTGAGTTTTTTTAAGGTTTAGGGTCCAAGGTTTAGGATTTTAGGTTTAAGTTTTAGGGCTTAGGGTTAGTTTTAGGGTTTAGGGTTTTTTTAATAGGATTTAGGGTTTTGGGTTTAGGGTTTATTTTTAGTTTATTTTATTTTATTTGTTTATGGTTTATGTTTAGTTTATTTTAGGTGTTGGTTCAGGTTTTATGCTTTTAGGGTTTAAAGTTCTAGGTTTTGGGTTTAGGATTTAGGGTTTATGGTTTTTTTTTAAATTAACTAAACTGGTAGGTTTATTTAGTTAATTTGGTTTATTTACTTATTTATTTTAGTTTATTTTATTTTTTATTTTTAATTAGGTTTAATTATTATTATTATTATTAATTTAGTTTATTTATTTTAGATATATTTATTTTAGTTTAGGTTTTTATTTTAGTTTATTTTTTAGGTTTAGGTTTAGGTTTAGATTTATTTTTTAGTTGAGTTTTATTTTTATTTTATTTTTTTAGGTTTAGGTTTAATTTTTATTTTTAGTTTAGGTTTAGGTTTCTTTTTAGTTTATTTTATTTTATTTAGTTTAGGTTTAGGTTTAGGTTCAGTTAATTTTAGGTTTAGGTTTAGGTTTTATTTATTTTAGTTTAGATTATTTTAGTTTAGGTTTAGGTTTATTTTATTTTTATTTTAGGTTTAAGTTTCTTTTCTTGTTTAGGGTTTATGTTTTATTTTTTATTTATTTTTAGGTTTTATTTTTAGGTTTAGGTTTTTATTTAGTTTTTATTTTATTTTAGGTTTATTTTAGGATTATTTTATTATTATTTTACATTTTGTTTTCATTTTATTTTAGTTTTTAATTCTTAGGTTTATTTAATTTTTTTTGTTTAGTTTAGGTTTTTAATTTAGTTTTTTATTTTATTTTATTATTTTATTTAGGTTTAGGTTTTTTTAATATATATATTTTTTATTTTTTATTTAGTTTAGGTTTAGATTTTTAGGTATTTAGGGTTTAGGATTTACGATTTAGGGTTTATTGTTTATGATTTAGTGTTTAGGGTTAAGGTTTAGGATTTAAGGTTTAAGGTTTAGTGTTTAGGCTTTAGGGTTTAGAGTTTTTATGGTTTAAAGTGTAGGGTTTAGTTTTTCTGGGTTTGTGTAGAGAGTCAGAGTTTTAGGCTAGGTTTGTTTCAAGGTTTAAAGTTTAGTGTTTAGGTTTGAGGGGTTTTTTTAGGATTAGGGTTTAGGGCTTTAATGTTTGTGGCTCTGAGGGTTTAAAGTTTTGTGGACAGTCTGGGGTGGGTAAGGTTGTTTTGTAGTGGTAGGGTTTAGTTTTAGGTTTGTGGGTTTTACTTTTAAGAGAGAATAAATCAGTAGATTCAATATTTCTTCTCAATTTTATCAACAAAGCACACCAAGTTTTCAAAGACACATGTGTCAGATTAAAAATCAATGCATGTGAAAGCAAATGAAAAACTCTGGGATAACTATAACCATCTCTACTATAAGACACACTACCATAAGTAGTAGAACCGATGATAATTCATTTAGTTTATCCATTTCCGTTAGAACCAATTCGCCCTCACACGAAGTGGATCCACCATCATATCCATGATCTCTCCTCTCACACCACCACAACTATAACTCATCGCCCTTATCTCCACAACCACCATCAAGCCACCACCTCGAATCGCAAGTTACTTGTAGATCCCCCACCACCTGCGGCTCACTGCCTCTTCTCCACCACCATATTTGACTGAGCTGATGATGATGTTTCTCAATGCCTCTTCGGTTTGTGCTTCAGTTTATTAGTTTTAGTTAGTTTATTTTTATTTTATTTAGTTACTTTAGGTTTAGGTTGTGGTTTGGTTTGGGGATTTAGGGCAGTTTAGGTTAGGGTTTAGATTTAAGATTTAGGCTTAGGTTTGGTTTTGCTTTTATTTTAGTTAGATTTGGTTTGGGTTGCTGAGGTTATAGGTAGGGTTTAGGATATAGGTTTATGATTTATTTAATTTGAGTCCAAACCAGTTTAGTTTATTTATTTTTATTTTTAGTTTATCTTATTTTTTTGTTTTATTTAGTTTAGTTTATTTATTTTAGGTTTATTTATTTTAGTTTAGTTTTATTTTAGTTTATGTTTTGGTTTGGGCTCATGTATAGGATTATTTTTTCCTTATGAGTTTTACTTTATTTTAGGTTTAGTTTTATTTTTTATTTAGTTTGTAGATTATTATCAGCTTTATTTTGGTTTTATTTTTTACTATTTAGTTTTTTTAGTTTATTTTATTTTATTTTAGGTAGTTTACATTTATTTATTAGCTTCATTTAGTTTATTTTATTTTTATTTTGTTTATTTTATGTTTAGGTTATAGATTTAGGTTTTATTTTTATTTAGTCTTATTTTATTCTTTTTAGCTTTATTTGGTTTTATTTTATTTTATTATTATTTTATTTTATTATTTTATCTTTATTTATCTTTATCTTTATTTTAGTTGCTTTATTTATCTTATTTTAGTTTATCTTTTATTTATCTTATTTTGTTTAGGATCAAGTTAGCCTAGTTTATTTATCTTATTTTGTGATTTATTTATTATTTTATTCCAGGTCTCAGTCTTACTCAGCCTTTCCTGGGTCTGGGCTCTAGTGGCCTGGGTGGGCTCAGGTGGCCTGTGGTCTCAGCTTCTGTGGCAGTGGCCCATGCTGCTTTGGCCTGTCCCAGGGTGGCCCAGGGCTCCTTAGGCCCAGCGCCTAGGGTCAGTGCCTGGGGTCAGAGGTCAGCTCTAGGGCTCAGTGTCATTCAGTGGCTCAGTGGCCCAGCCTGTGCCTCAGTGGCTCAGTAAGCCTTGTGGCTCCGGGCTCAGTGGCCTGGGGCCTAGGATCTAGGCCTGTGGCTCAGGAAGTTTTAGACTTGGCTCAGTAAGGATTCAGTTTATGGTTTAAACCAATCAAACCATTTTAAGCTTATTTAGTTTATTTTACTATTTTAGTTTTTTATTTATTTTTATTTGTTTAGTTTATTTTGTGGTCAATTTATTATAGTTTGTTTATTATTTATTTGTCGTAGGTTTATTTTTTTTAGTTTTATTTTATTTTATTTTTGTGTGTTTTTTTTTTTTAGTTTATGCCTTTATTTTTTTTTTTTTTTGATTTTATTTATTTAGATTTATCTTTAAGTTTTTTTAGTTGATTAGATTTATTTAGTTTTATTGTTTATTTCCTTTTAGGTTTTATTTATTTTAGCTATTTATTTTAGTTTATATTTTATTTTGTATATATTATTTTTCTTTTATGTTTAGGTTTATTCAGTTTAAAATTTAGATTTTATTTTATATTTATTTTTAGGTTTTATTTTAAGGTTTATTTCTTTGGTTTAAGTTTTTATTTAATTTTTATTTTATTTTATTTTAGGTTTATTTTATTTTTTTAACATTTATTTTTTTAGTTAATTTATTTCTTTTATTCTTAGGTTTATCTTATTTTTTAGTTTAGTTTAAGTTTTTATTTATTTTATTTTAACTTATTTTTATTAGTTTATTTTATTTTATTTTTTGGTTTTGGTTTAGGTTTTAGTTTAGTTTTTATTTTTTATTTTTTTATTTTTTATTTTTAGATTTATTTATTTATTTTATTTTTAAGTTTTATTTAGTTTAGGGTTTAGTTTTAGGGTTAAGGTTTGACGTTTATGATATGGTTTTTTAGGGTTAGGGTTTAGGGAGGAGTTTGGGAAGGGTTTAGGGTGGTTGTTAGCAGGGTTTATGGTTAGTAGGATTTGGTAAACCATAGGTTAGGGAGAGTTTAGGGTTTAGGTTAGTTTAGGGTTTAAGGTTTAGGTTTTATGGTTTAAGTGTGGGCAGTCAGGGTGTGATATGGAGTGTAGTGTTTGAGGGATTTCAAGTCATGCTTATGATTTAGGTTGATTAAGGAGGATTTTTTAGGGTTTAGGGTTTAATGTTTTAGGGTTTAGGATTTAAGATTTATGAGTTTTTTCAAATTAAGTAAACCATTAGATTTATGTTTATTTCATTTATTTTTATTTATTTAAGTTTTTTATTTAGTTGTGTTTATTTATTTTAGGTTTATTTATTTTTGTTTAGTTTTTTATTTTAGTTTATTTTTTTTAGGTTTAGGATTAGCTTTAGGTTTGTTTTTTAGTTGACTTTTATTTTTATTTTATTTTTTAGGATTAGGTTTAGGTTTTTATTTTATTCAGAAAGAGTTTTAGGTTTATTTTAGGTTTTATTTTAGTTTAGGTTTAGCTTTATTTTGAGCTTATTTTATTTTATTTAGTTTAGGTTTTATTTATTTTAGTTTAGATTTAGGTTTATTTTATTTTGTATGTTTTATTTTTATTGTAGGTTTAGGTTTTTTTAGTTTAGGATATAGGTTTAAATTTTATTTATTTTAAGGTTTTATTTTTTAGGTTTAGGTTTTTATTTAGTTTTTATTTTATGTTATTTTAGGTTAATTTAAGTTTATTTTATTTTGTATTTTTTATTTTTAGTTTATTTTATTTTTTATTTTTATTTTGTTTAGTTTATTTATTTTAGGACAATTTATTATAGTTTAGTTTATTATTTTAGTTTATTAGTTTAGATTTAGTTTAGGTTTATTTTTTAGTTGAGTTTTATTTTATTTTATTTTTAGGTTTAGGTTTTTTTTTTTTTTAGTTTAGGTTTATTTATTTTTTTTTAGGTTTTGATTTTGGTTTTATTTTAGATTTATTTTAAGTTTTTTTTTTTAGTTGACGTTAGATTTATTTTTTAGTTTATTGTATTTTATTTTTTTTAGGTTTTATTTATTTTAGTTTATTTTATTTTAGTTTAGTTTGGGTTTATTTTATTTTGTATATATTATTTTTTTTCTTTTATGTTTAGGTTCATTCATTTAAAATTTAGATTTTATTTTATATTTATTTTATGTTTTATTTTAAGGTCTTTTTTAAGTTTTATTTAGTTTTTTATTTTATTTTATTTTAGGTTTATTTTATTTTTTTTAACATTTATTTATTTAGTTAATTTATTTTTATTCTTAGGTTTATCTTATTTTTAATTTAGTTTAAGTTTTATTTATTTTATTTTAATTTATTTTATTAGTTTATTTTATTTTATTTTGGTTTATTTTAGGTTTAGTTTATTTTATTTTTATTTTTATTTTTATTTTTAGATTTATTTGTTTATTTTAAGTTTATTTAGTTTATGTTTAGGTTTTAGTTTTGGAAAGTGGCTATGATTTAGGGGAGTTTAGGGGGTTAGTTTAGGGTTTAGTGTTTAGGCTTTAGTTTAGGATTGTTCAGCTCAGTGGTTTCATAGTTTAAACCATTTTGGGTTCTAGAGTTTAGGGTAGGGTTTTGGGTGGGGTTAGTAGTTATGGTAGTAGGGTTTAGGGTCAGGTTTAGGGTTGGATTTGGAGGTTTAGTGTGTGGTAGGATTTAAGTGCTTTGATTAGGAGGATTAAGTAGGATTTGTTTTAGGAGTTTTAGGATTTTATTTATGAGTTTTCAAATTAAGTAAACCATTAGATTTAGATTTATTTCATTTATTTTTATTTATTTAAGTTTTTTATTTAGTTGGGTTTATTTATTTTAGGTTTATTTATTTTTGTTTAGTTTTTTATTTTAGTTTATTTTTTTTAGGTGGATTAGCTTTAGTTTGTTTTTTATTTGACTTTTAATTTTATTTTATTTTTTAGGATTAGGTTTTATTTTTTATTTTTAGGTTTAGGTTTTGGTTTTTATTTTATTTTGTAAAGTTAGGTTCTAGGTTTATTTTTAGGTTTTATTTTTTAGTTTAGGTTTAGCTTTATTTTGAGCTTATTTTATTTTATTTAGTTTAGGTTTTATTTATTTTAGTTTAGATTTAGGTTTATTTTATTTTGTATGTTTTATTTTTATTGTAGGTTTAGGTTTTTTTTAGTTTAGGATATTTTTAATTTTATTTATTTGGTTTATTTTTAGGTTTAGGTTTTATTTAATTTTATTTTATGTTATTTTAAATTTTAATTTAATTTTATTTTAATTTTATTTTATTTAGGTCTATTCCAGGTTTATTTTATTTTTTAGTTTATGTTTTATTTTTATTTATAATTTTATTTTTAGTTTAGGTTTTGGTTTAGTTTATTATTATCTTTGTATTTTGTTAGATTTTATTTATTTTACTTTAAAGTTTATTTTAGTTAGGTTTATGTTTTGTTTGTGGTAGGGTAGGTCTGGGGTAGGTAGGGCTCAGTAGGGTTGGATCTATTTAGATTTTGTTCAGGGTCTAGGTATGTTTTAGTGTGGCTCAGTAGGGCTGGGTAGGATTAAGGTAATGTTAGTGGCTCAGCGGCTTGGGTTTAGTTTTGTGGTCAGGGTAGAGTTTAGGGTCAGGTTTAGGGTAGGATTTGGGCTCAGTGGTAGTTTTCTTTAAAATTAACCAAATTAATTTAGGTTTATTTAGTTTATTTTATTTATGTTAGTTTATTTTATTTTATTTATTTTATTTAGTTTATTTTTTATTTTATTGGTTTATTTATTTAGGTTTAATTATTTTAGTTTAGTTTTTATTTTAGTTATTTTTTAGGTTTAGGTTTATGTTTTTTTTAGTTGGTTTATTTTTATTTTATTTTGAGGTTTAAGTTTTTTATTTTATTTTAGGTTGTTTAGGTTTTATTTTATTTTTTTTAGGTTTGGTTTTTTTTTAGGTTTATTTTAGGTTTTATTTTAGTTATAGGTTTATTTTTTAGTATAGTTTATTTTATTTTGTTTAGTGTTTAGGTTTAGTTTATTTTAGGTTTAGATTTAAGCTTTATTTATTTTAGTTTACTTTTTTTAATTTAAGTTTATGTTAATTTTATTTTATTTATTTTATCTTTAGGTTTTTTTTAGCTTATGATTTAGGTTTTATTTTTTATTTAGTTTTAGGTTTATTTTTTAGGTTTAGGTTTTTATTTAGTTTTTATTTTATTTTTTTAAGTTTACTTTATTATTATTTTACATTTTGTTTTTATTTTATTTAGGTTTTTCATTTGTTAAGTTTATTTTAGTTTTTCAGTTTAGTTTGTCTTTTTATTCAGTTTATTTTATTTTAGTTTTTATTTTTTATTTCATTTTATTTTTTGGTTTAGGTTTAGGTTTAGGTTTAGGTTTTAGTTTAGTTTTTTTTTTAATTTATTATTGTATTTTATTTAGGTTTAAGTTTGTTTATTTATTTTATTTTAGGTTTTATTTAATTTGGGTTTAGGGGTTTTACGATTTAGGGTTTAGGGTTTAGGATTTTTAGGGTTTAGGGTTTAGGACTCATGTTTTAGTTTAGAGTTTAGGGCTTTTGTTTTTTTTTTAACACAGAAAAAATTGAGATTCAACATCTCTTCTTCTTGATTTCATCAAACAAGTAACAAACTAGGGAAGTGAGGTAATCAAATGACCTTCTTAGGGTTAGCTAAAGAATCATGTTCCCACAATGTCCAGACTTTATACTCATTAATATTCAATCTTATATAAGTAAACACATGAATAGAGGAAAGAGAACTCAATATTCACACACTTAAGCTATAAGCACATGCATTTCTTATGTATTTATAACTATCATCAAAGGAATCCACCAACCACCAGAAACCAAAAAATTCCAAGAAAGGTTTGGCCAACATAACAAAAGGCTACAGCAAATTGGCCAAGAAGAAGTAAAAAGACCAACAAAGAGAAAGGCAGCCAACCATGATTCCAAGGACTACTGAAAGTCCTTCCACCAAAGAAGCTAAGTAAAAGATCCATAAGGAAACCCCTAGAGAAGAACCCATCATTAGTAGACAACAAAGGAAAGATCCCCATCAGCCAAGGAAAAGCAGAAAAACCAGCAAAACACCACACAATAAAGAAACAACCAACCAATCCAACCCACCAACCACCACAGTAGCCAAAAACCCAAGTCAATGTAAAGTCCAACAACAACCATCAAGCCAAAATCACCCAAGACAACCAAGAGAATAACAACCACCAAAAATCCCTCAACCAGCCAATCTAGAGCCATTCTAGCCAAGAGAGGAAGGTTAAAATAGGAAGAGGACAAAACCAAAACCAAAAGAAATAAAATAGAATCAGAAAAATTGACCACCAAGCCACATTCAACAAGACAGAGAAAGTAATAGCCAAATGAAAACCTCCAGCATTCCAAAATGAGGCCAGAGCTACACCAACTATCCCCCAGATATGTCACCAATAGAAAGGAAAAAATAGCCAAAATAGCAAATTAGCCAACCAACCTAACCGCCAACATCAAGCAATAATGATAGCCAACAAAACCAATAATTCAACCACCAAAATAGCATCCAAAATAAAAGCAACTACTCAAAATGAGGCAAAACCCATACATGAGAAAAACCCAATAGCAGATAAAGCCACAACCCAAAAGGTTGTTATCAAAAATAGCCAAGGAAAAAATGTGGTGAAAACCCATCCATGCAAACAACAACAACCAAGAAAAAAAACAAAATCAACTCAAGCTACAATGATAATATCCACCAAGGAGTAAACACTAGGCCAACCCAAAAGTAAAAGGTAAAAAGTAACAACCAGCTCAAGCCAAAGTGTGAAAATAAGCAAATAACCACAACCCATAAAAGGGTTTAATAAAAGGCAAACAAAATCAAAGGCTCATAAAAACAAAAACACAAAAGTAACCAAGCCAAGAAATTATAATCTGAGATAATGCAATCCAGTATTACCCAGATTAACCAAGCCTCTTAATAGTTTAGGTAACATTTGGTTGTCGAATAAAGTGAACTCAGTTAAGTTGGAACCTAAATTAACCAAGAAATTAGCACAAGCATTACCTTCACGAAGGATGTGGGGAATTTTAAAACAAACTTGAAAAAGAAGATTTTTGGTATGATTGAGGAGATAAAATAACTCAGCATTCCTATTTCTATTGTAATTAAGCATGTTAAAAAGAAAGAGAGCATCAACTTCAAACCAGATGTTGAGAAAACCACTATTCAAACAAGTTTCAATAGCTTTATTAACAAAAATAATAGAACAGGCTTTGAGAGGATAGGCAAAAGCACAAATGATAATACCTTTAGAATCCCTATGGATACCACCACAATCATATTTATTGGAAGCTACAGAACCATCAATATTCACTTTAATCAAGTTGTCTTTAGGTTTGATCCAATGGATAAGCTTAACACATTTATAAGGGTCCAAGTCAGGCAGAATGATACCCAGGTTTTTAGCCACAAATTTATAGCCTCTAAAATGAATGTTACTAATAAGATTGGCATTAAATTGATCATGAATTGTTTCTTTAGTTTTAGCCATGATCCTTTTATGGTTCATATGAGTGTCATGATATTTAGCATCATTTCTATCCATCCAGATGAACCAGAGAAAGGGATTAGTAGTTAAAACTTTGATATGACCTTTCACAATTTTTTTTGAAACAAACTTTAAGAAGTTGATATAAAGAAAGAGAACCACGAGAATAGTTGGAATTAAATAAATCATCGTACCAAAGCCAAAATTTAGAAGCAATAGCACCATTGACAAAAATAGGATTTACATTTTTAATATGAAAGCAACAATAGCATTTTCATGGAAAATAAAACCCTTTAGTCCAGAGCAAAGAGTCCATATGAATAAAGTTATTCAAAATCCTCCAAGATAAAACTAAAAAGGAAATGGGAATGATATTGTTCCAAAGTTTAATGAAGACATTGCAGGGGTTCTATTTATCTCTAATAAAATTCCAAACCTCTTTAAGAATAAAATTGCCATTATAAGAAAGCTTAAAAAGAATTTGATAAGGTTTGTTAGAAGAAATGGGGATATTTCTAAAATTGTCAAAAAGAGAAATAGGGATATAATTCTCAAGTTTACTTTCATTCTGATTGTTATTAAGCCAAAAAGAGTTAACTTTGACAACATGATAGTGGGTAGATAAAAGGGTGTCAATGGAGTAGCACCCATTGTCTTGCCAAAAGAAAGAGGTACCTGAATGGATGCCCCAAGATATTAAGGATTCAACAACCCATTTAATAGAGCAAAGCCTTTTCCAAACTAGAGAGTCACCAACTTTATAAGCACAGATAAGTGGGTGTTTACCTTGGCAATATTTCTCCATCATAAAATTAGCCCAAAGGCTATCATTCTCTATAAAATTCCACTATATCTTGTGAGAGAAAGTAGTGATAGCTTCATGAATAGGTTTGCAACCTAGTGCACCTTCACCCTAAGGCCCAGAACATTTATGCCAAGATGTCCAATGCATTCTTTTGGTAGAGTTATTAGAGCACCAAAGAAATTTATTATTCAAGCAATCAATTCTGATGAGAGTAGCTTTAGTGGGGATTATAGTTTGAATCAAATAAAAAGGCATTGAATTGAGAGTGCTTTTAAGAATAGTGAGCCTACCACCAAAGGAAAGTAAATGGAATTCCCAAATGAAAATTTTATTTAAAATTTTTTTAATTAACTAGTCAAAGAGATGGGATCATTTTGGGCCTTTAAAGAGAAGAGCACCCAAGTACTTTAGAGGTAAGTGTTGATGCTTAAAATCGTGATATGCAGGATTTATTTGATTTTATTATAGATATGAGAGGAATGATAAAGCATTTTTATCATTGATAGAAAGACACTTTCTCTACCAAATTTATTTAGAAAATACTTGAGATGCTTGATATGATGAATAGAAGCATTGCAAAAAATAGTGAAATCATCTACAAAGCTTAAATGGGAAACAAGAAGACCACCAAGAGTTATGTAGTTCATACAAGCATTGTTAAAGAATAAATCAGTGATGCTCCTAGATAAGTACTCAACAATGATAATATATAATGTAGGAGATAAAGGATTTCCTTTTCTTAAGCCATGGGAAGAGGGAAAGAAACCCAAGGCTTCCCCATTAAGGAAAATTGAAAACTAGGAATTATTAATACAATTTTTAATAAGAAAAATAAATTTATCAGAAAGCCCAAATAAATTTAGAATATGGAAAATAAAGTCCTAAGAAATGTTATCAAAGGCTTAGGTAATATCTAATTTGAAAAGAATGTTGTGACCTCTATTCTTAGCATCAAGATCATGAATTAATTCTGATAAAATATTATCATATAGATCTACTAACAAAACTAGTTTGGTGAGAGAGATAATTTATTAAGTAAAGGACTAAGCCTATTGGTTAGAATTTTGGAAATCAACTTATTGAAGAAGGTGCAAAGACTAATAGGTCTAAAATCACACCAATAGTCTGGATTATCTTTTTTAGGTATGAGAATGATCGAAGTACTAGAAAAATATCAAGGAAAAGGATTACCATTAAAAAAATCAACCATAGCCTCAATCAAATTATTTTCAATGATAAACCAACATTTTTGAAAATTTTGAGTAGTGAAACCTTTTGGACCAGTAATAGAATATGTATTCATGCTATTAAGCACATTAGGCACCATGGTAAGCAAATTATTTTCATCATTAGTAATAATAGAAAGAATCAAAAGTGATTTAGAAAAGCTTCATAAGAGAAACTCTTATTAAGAATATTTCTAAAGTAATTAATAACTGATTCCTTAATATCATTATTCTCCGTAATCTAAACACCATTATCATCTTTAATTTTTTGAATAATTTTAAAGCTCTCTTTTTTTTAACTAAAGCATGGAAATACCTAATATTCTTATCACCATCTGTAATATGCTTACTAGAAGCTTTTTGGCGCAAGTAGGTCTCTTCCTTATTTTTGAAAGTTAACAAGTTTGTCTTTCGCCTCAGTTAAGTCATAAACAAATTTTTCCATATCTTTAATATTATAAAAAAGGTTTTTAAAATAATGGTTGTTCCACCAACCCAAATTTTGTTTAAGTCTTTAAAGTTTAAAGCAAAGTCAATTAATCCTCATAATCAAATTATCAGGATGTAAATGGACTTTCCATTTATTAGCCACAACATTAAAAAAATCAATATGCTGAATCCACGTGTCCTGAAATCTAAAAGGAGAGGATTTATGTAATCTATTAGAATTATCTTTAATAGAAACAAGAAGAGGAACAAAATTAGACACGGTTCTACTTAAATGATCAACATAAGTAATAGGACATTGAGTAATCCAATGAGTATTAAAAAGAATTTGGTCCAACCTTTACCAAAGTCTAGAGTTTTGCCAAGTATAATTAAAACCCTTAAAGCCAATATCAATCAAATTAAAATTAAGGATCATATTGAAAAAATCTTCCATGGAATGAATATTGGAAGAGTAGCCACCACTCATTCAAAAGAAAATAAAATAGTGTTGAAATCACCATGCACAAACCAAGGTTTGTTGACCTAGGTAGCAAATTTCCTCAAATTATCCCAAAGAAGATTTCTACCACATCTATAACAAGATGCATAAACAAAAGAGCCCAAAACACAATAGTCAACATAAGAGATTTGAGCATTGGTAAATTGTTGAAAATCATCAATAATAGAAACCTCAACAAAATTATTCCAAAAACACCAAATCTTATTACTAACATTAGAGAAAATTTTATTAAAGCTAATCATTCTAGAAACATGGTTAATTTTATTAGCATGAATAAGAGGCTCTAGAAAAATAAGTAAATAAATATTATGAATGTGACAAAGATTTCTAATACAATTACAAATTGAGGGGGTATCGATCCCTCTAATATTCCAAACAAGAAATTTAAACATAAGTAAAATAAAAAGGGGTTAAGCAAAGTTTAATTAAGAGAGGAGTGAGAGGTTGCAGCAGATCTAGTGTTTTTGGATAGTTTGGGAGAGTAATTTTTTGCACTCTTTTTCTTTTTAGCATGATAAGTTTCAAAACCATTTTTTCCCTTAAAGTCGTCATCCGAGCAAGATTTAGTAACACTGGTCAGAAATTTAACAGAATTCTCCAATTGTTTGGAGGGGAGTTCACCCTTCCAAATCCATATTAAGTTGAAAAGTAGGATTAACATGAATATTAAGATTATAAATGAGAGACGGTGATAATTTAGAACCATTTAAAGCACAAGTAATTAAATCTGATCGAAATGTTTTCATGCTCGACATCATTTAAATCCTCATTAAAAGCTTCATTTTATCGATCAAAGTGTATATATATGTAAATAGAATCGAGGAAAATAATCATTTTCCAATAACTTTGAAAATTTATTATTCTCCATATTAGAAATATTGAAATTCAAAGAAGGAAAAAGAGGTAAATCATCCTACCCATTTTGAAAATCAGGCGAATCTATATTAATAGTAGAAGTCAAAACTTGTTCAATAAGATTAACCTCGAAATCCAAGGAATCAACCTTAATAATAGCCTTCATACCATTCTTAAGATCTGAGGATAATTTTTGAACATAAGTAGGGATTGGTTTATGGGTAGGAACAACATTCTCTTTAGGAGGATTTTAGTTTTTTTAAGTGGGGATGGAGAATAAAACATTTTGAATTGTTATGTGAATTTTACATGGGAACAAAAAACTAAGGTTCTCCAATTTAACCTTTGTGAATACTTATTTTTCAGATCTAATCCAAACTTCCTTAGGGTATTTTTTAGTTATGTATAATTCCACGAGATCCAGCCATATGAGATCACTGCCGTTTTGAGTTGCAAAAGGCCAAATAAAAGCTGACAATAAAAGCACATGATGGGTAACAAAATGAATGTGCATATTTGGAAGAGATAACCACACTGGGACAATAGGCGATTCATCCTTAATGTCCAAAAGAGCTGACAACTTCAACAACGCATTTGACAATTAAAGATGAAATAAGAATGACACGAAAAAACATGTGAATAATCTATATCATTAGAAAGTTTTATCAGGATATGCCAAGGGTCAATAAGACCATTTGAGAAAGCACCTATAAAATTGAGATTATGGAAAAAAATAGTAAATCATATCCAAATTTTGATAACGAAAGCAAATTTATCGATAAGAGAAAATTCAAATGGTTTTTCCAACTTTTTAACATCCACATTAGAGCACATTATGATCGAAAAACCTCTAAAATATATTAAAATGAGATTAACCAAGCCCCAAAATGTTAGATTCCCTAGCCAAAGAATCCATAATATGAGGTGGAGCCCAAGGAACAAAACTCACCACAACCATGGTCAATGATGAAGCATCATGCAAATGGCCAGATGCCGTTTAAGCCTTTAAATTTGATCGAAACCAAGGTCAAAGCCACAAAAATCCCTTGTCAAGGACACACCACCATGAGGGATTTAAAAATCTCTAGAGAATGAGAGAGCGCTTGGGTGGGGGGCCGAGGGGTTTGGGTTTAGGGTTTAGGGTTTAAGGTTTAGGGTTTTAGGGTTTATGGTTTAGGGTTTAGGGTTTAGGAATTAGGGTTTAGGGTTTGTGGTTTAGGTTGGGTTTGGGTTTAGGGTTTAGGATTTGATTTTGGGGTTTTTGGGTTTAAGGTTTAGGGTTTTAGGTCTGTGGTTTAGAGTTTCAATTTTAGGTTTTTTTATTTTAGTTTATTTTTTTTAAAGTTTAGGATATAGGATTTATTATTTATTTTTTAATTAAGTAAAATGGTAGGTTTAGGTTTGTTTAATTTATTTTTTTTATTTTTTGTAGTTTATTTTAATTTTATTTAGATTTAAGTTTATTTTAATTTTATTTAGTTTAGTTTATTTTATTTTAGGTTTATTTATTTTAGTTTATTTTTCTATGGGATTAGATTTTTAGTTTAATTTTATTTTGTTTTATTTTTTTAGTTTAGGTTTCATTTTTTTATTTTAGGTCTAGGTTTAGGTTTCTATTTTTTTTTTTTAGGTTTAGGTTTAATTTTTATTTAGGTTTATTTGTGGTCTTATTTTATTTTTTATAGGTTTATTTTAGTTTATTTTATTTTATTTAGTTTAGGTTTAGGTTTATTTATTTTAGTTTAGGTTTAGGTTTATTTTTTTTATTTTGGTTTAGAGGGTTTAGTTTATTTTTATTTTAATTTATTATTAGGTTTACATTTTAGTTTTATTTTATTTTATTTTAGGTTTATTTATTTTAGGTTTATTTTATTTTATTTTAGGTTTAGTTTTATTTATTTAGGTTTTATTTATTTATTTTAGTTTGGTTTTATTTTTATTTTATTTTAATTTAGTTTAGGTTTAGGTTTAGTTTAGTTAGTTAGTTTATGTTTATTTTATTTTGGTTTAGGTTTTGTTTAGGTTTTATTTAGTTTAGGTGAGCTTTATAGTGGTTTAGGGTTTAGGGTTTAAGGTTACAAGTTTAGGGTTTAGGTTAGGGTTTACGGTTTAAAGTTTTAGGGTTTAGGGTTTAGGGTTTAGTGTTTTTAGGGTTTAGGGTTTAAGGTTTAGAGTTTAGGGTTTAGGTTTTAAGTTTAGGGTTTAAGGTTTTTGGTTTTTCTTTTTTATAGAGAACAACTTCAGATTTAACATTTCTTTTTTTTAATTTCATCAACTAAGTAACACACCATGTTTTTCATGAAAAAAGTGATGATATAGGTAAAAAATGAGCACACATAAAGCAAATGAAAAATCTTAGGTAACTAGAACCGTCTCTACTATAAAGACAAAATTCCATAAGTAGTAGATTGAGTTGTCCATTCTTGTCCAGAACCACCCTAGCCTTTTGAGTAGCAGGATCCACTATCATATCCCAGATCTCTCCCTCCACCACCACCATGGATGTAAACTTTATCACTCCTCCTACCTCCATAACCACCATTGCTTTGACCACCATCTCTATACCCACCAGCACCTTCAGAACCCTAACAAACACTGCAATAACATCGCATTTTCCTTCACCTCCATCGCCAGATCTTGATTGAGTTTGGTTGATGGTGATGTTCCTGCCATCAAGGTTCTACCCATTCTTAAGATATAAGTTTAGGTTTAGGTTTATTAAGTTTTAGGGTTTAGGTTTAGCATTTGTGGTTTAGGGTTTATGATTTAAGGATTAGGGCTTAGGGTTTAGGGAATAGTGTTAGGGTTTAGGGTTTATGTTATTTTTGGATTTAGGGTTTTTTAGGGTTTACGTTTTAGGGGTTAGGGTTTAGGGTTATAAGTTTAGGATTTAGGGTTTAGGGTTTAGGGTTAAGGATTTTG
Organism: Cymbidium sinense; assembly: GCA_021442155.1. Lineage (NCBI taxonomy): Eukaryota > Viridiplantae > Streptophyta > Magnoliopsida > Asparagales > Orchidaceae > Cymbidium > Cymbidium sinense. Next base: position 52,166,707 of record CM038214.1, on the reverse strand, counting down.
GGTTTATGGTATTTTGAAAAAATTAAGTAAACGAGTTGGTCTAGGTTTATTTAGTTTATTTATTTTATTTTATTTTAGTTTATTTTATTTTTATTTTTTATTTATTTAGTTTTATTTTTTTTATTTTATTTTTAGTTTTATTTTATTTTTAGCGGTATTTTATTTCAATATATTTTTTTAGGTTTATTTGGGTTTATTTTAGAGTTTTATTTTATTATTTTCTTTAGGCTTTTATTTTAGGTTCAAGTTTGTTTTTTATATTTTTTTTTAAGGTTTTTTTTAGGTTTTATTTTAGGTCAGTTTAATTTTGATTTTTATTTTATTTTTTAGGTTGGGTAGGTTTATTTTATTTTAATTAGGTTTAGGTTTTATTTATTTAGTAGTTTGTTTATTTTATTTATTTTATTTATTTTAGGTTTAGATTTAATTTTATTTATTTTAGGTTTTATTTTAAAGATTATTTTAATTTAGGGTGGATTAGGATTAGGGTTTAGGGTTTTGGGTTTATGGTTTGGTAGGGTGGGTTTAGGGTTTATTTTTAGTGTTTAGGGTTTATGATTTAGGTGTTAGGGTCTTTTATTTAAGTAAACTCGTAAGTTTAGGTTTATTTAGTTTATTTTTTATTTATTTGACTTTATTTTAATTTAAATTTTAATTTAGGTTAATTTATTTTATTTAGTTTAGGTTTATTTTTTTTTAAGTTTTATTTTAGTTTATTATTTAAGTTTAGGTTTATCTTTTAGTAATTTTATTTTTATTTTATTTTTTTAGGTTTAGTTTTTCTTTTTATTTTGATTTAGGTTTAGGTTTTTATTTTATTTTTTTAGGTTTAGGTTTTAGTTGTTTATTTTAGGTTTATTTGTAGGTTTTATTTTTAATTTAGGTTTAGGTTTATTTTTATTTTATTAAATTTTTTATTTAGTTTAAAGGATTCATGTCATGATTATTTACAAGTTTTATCTACTACCTAATGCAACCCTCCACTTTTCATATTATTTGGGACTAGTGGTTTACTCTAGAGATAGAATGAAAAATGAGTATTTAGAAAAAGTTGAGTAGCTCTATGGTAGATAAGATTAGGGAGAGTCACAGATGGTTTGGCCACATAAAGCGATCTGATTAGAGAGTAAATGCATTAGATTTGCCTATGTTAAGAAAGGTAGATAGACCTAAAAGACTTGGTTAAGATGTATAAAAAATGATCTTAATATACTTAATTTAAATGAGAATTTGACACATAATATGACACAATGGAGATGAAGGATTCATGTAGCTGACCCCACCTAGTGGGATTAAGGCTTGTTGTTGTTATTGTATATTTTATTTAGTTTAGGTTTTGGTTTAGGATTAGTTTATTTTCAGTTTAGGTTTAGGTTTTATATTTTTTAGTTTATTTTATTTTAGTTTAGGTTTAGGTTTATTTTATTTTGTTTATTATATTTTTATTTTAATGCTTTAGGTATGAGTTTTATTTTTATTTATTTTTAGGTTTATTTTTTTAGGTTTAGTTTTTACTTAGTTTTTTATTTTATTATATTTAGGTTTATTTTATTCTTATTTTTATGTTTAATTTTTTATTTTTACGTAGGTTCTTTATTCTTAGGTTTATTTATTTTTAGTTTAATTTAGGTTTTTATTTATTTTATTTTAGTTTTCTTTTATTTTTTATTTTATTTATTTTTTATGTTTAAGTTTAGGTTTTAGTTAGGTTTTTATTTTATTTTATTTTTTAATTTTATTTAGGTTTAGGTTTTCTTATTTATTTTATTTCTAGGATTTATTTAGTTTAGGTTTAGGTATTTTGGTTATTAGGTCTTAAGGTTTAGGATTTTATTTTGTGGTATGGTTTTAGGGTTTAGTTTGGTTTTATGGTCAGTTAGGGGTTGTGGTTATGTAGGCTTTGGGTTTAGGTTTAGGATTTGAGTTTATGGCTTATTTTTAACAAGTAAACCGACAGTTTTAGATTTATTTAGTTTATTTTATTTTATTTAGTTTATTTATTTTAGGTTTATTTTCTTTTATTTATTTTTATTTATTATAGTTTTATTTAGTTTTTTTTAGTTTATTTTAGGTTTAGGTTTAGTTTAAGTTTACTTTAGTTGAGTTTTATTTTATTTTATTTTAGGTTTAGTTTTATTTTTATTTCAAGTTTAGGTTTTATTTTATTTTTAGGTTTAGTTTATGTTTTTATTTTAGGTTTTATTTTTAGTTTAGGTTTAGGTTTATTTTTATTTTATTTATTTAGTTTAGGTTTAGTTTATTATTAATTAGTATGTTATTTTTAGTTTATTTAGTATTAGTTTATTTTATTATTTTATTAGGTTTTTTAGGGTTTAAGTTTTAATATTTTATTTTAGGTTATATTTTAAGTTTTAGGTTATTTTATTTAATTTATATTATTATTAGTATTATTTTATTTTATTTTTATTTATTTTATTTAGATTTTATTTAGTTTTATTTGATTTATTTTTATAGTTTATTTATTTATTTTTTTAGGTTTAGATTTTAGATTAGCTTTTATTTTATTTTATTTAGTTTAGGTTTTAATGTTTATTTAGTTTAGTAGTTTTGTTTTATAAGGTTTAGGTGGCCCATTTTATGGCCTAGGTTTAAGGTCAGCATAGTGGCTCAGTAGGTCTGGGTGGCTCAGTTAGGTTTAGGAGTAGGATGTGGCCCAGGATGGGCCCATGGGCTCAGTATGGCCTAGGTGACGATCTGTGGTGGGCTCAGTGGAGCCAATGATTTAGTTTGGCCTAGGGTGAGTCTGGAGTGTGGCCTGGGCCTAGTGGGTTGGGTAGCCTTTAGGCCCAGTAGTGGGCCTAGTGAGATAGGGTAGGGTTTGTGTGGCCTGGGTTTTAGGGCTCAGTTCCAGGGTCAGAGGTTGTGGCTAAGGCCTAGGGCCTGGGTTTAGTCCAAAGTTGTGGTTTAGCTTTTTTGGGTCAGTGTGGTGGTTAAGGAGGTAGGTTTAGGTTTAGGGTCATGGATGATGGGTAGCATTTGGGTTTGTAGTTTTGGCTTTTAGATTAAGCAAACCAGAGATTTTATATTTAGTTTATTTAGTTTATTTTGTTGTTTATTTGAGTTTATTTTATTTTGTATTTATTGAGGTTTTTTATTTGTATTATTTTATTTATTTATTTTAGGTTTATTTTTTAGTTTAGGTTTTTATTTTAGTTTATTTTTTAGGTTTAGGTTTATTTTTAGTTAAGTTTATTTTATTTTATTATTTAGTTTAGGTGATTTAATATTTTTAGGTTTAGGTTTGTTTAATTTATTTTAGGTTTAGGTTTTTATTTTAAAAATTATTTTTTTGGTTTTATTTTAGTTTATGTTTAGGTTTATTTTATGTTTATTATATTTTACATAGTTTATGGTTAGGTTTTTTATTTTTTAGGTTTAGGTTTATTTTATTTTGTTATTTCATTTTATTTTAGGTTTAGTTTTTTTTAGTTTAGGGTTTAGTTTATGATTATTTATTTTAGGTGTTATTTTAGGTTTATTTATGGCTTAGTTTTTATTTTATTTTATTTTAGGTTTATTTTAATTTTACATTTAGTTTTATTTTATTTAGGTTATTTATTCTTGAATTATTTTATTTAGTTTAGGTTTATATTTTTGTTTTATTTATTTTATTTTATTTTATTTAGAGTTTAGGTTTAGTTTAGTTTTTATTTTATATTTTATTATCCACGTGAGGTTTTATTTAGTCATTATTAAGTTTATTTATCTGTATTATGGCTATGGCCTAGGGCTCAGGTCCTTGGGTCTTGGCTTTGATCTAGGTTTTAGATTTGGGTTATGTTTGGTGGTTTAGGCCTGGGTAGTAGTAGTGTTTTGGATTTAGGGCCTAGGGTTGATCTAGGTTAGGGTCAGCCAGTTTAGGGTTTAGGGTCAGGTTAGTTTTGGGTTTTGGGTTTTTTAAACCAAGTAAAACTAGGTTTAGGTTTATTTAGTTTATTTTATTTATGTTAAGATATATATTTTATATTTATTTAGGTTCATTTTTTTTTTTATTATTTATTTTTTATTTATTTTTTATTTTATTTTATATTTAGGTTTAGCTTTTTTATATCTTTTATTAAGATTTATTTAGTTTAGGTTTAGGTTTTTGTGTTTTGTGGGATTGTGGTTTGGGTAGGTTTGGGGTAGTTGTGGTTTAGGTTTAGGGTTTTAGGGTTTAGTGGTTTAGTGGTTTAGGTTTTAGGTTTAGGTTTAGGGTTTGTGATTTAATGTTTAGGGTTTAGGTTTAGTTTAGGGTTTAGGGTTTAGGGTTTAGCATTTGGGGTTTTGGTTTTAGTTTGTGGTTGTGTTTTAGTTTAGGGTTTAGGGTTTTTAGTTTTTTTTTTAACAGAGAACAAATTTAGATTCAACATTTCTTCATTTTGATTTCATCAACCAAGTAACGCACCATATTTTCTAAGACACAAGCGACGACATAGATAAAAAATGAGCTCACATAGAGCAAATCAAAAACCTTGGATAAATGGAATCGTCTCTACTGTAAAGACACAGTTCCATATGCAGTAGTTCAGATCGTCCATTCTTCAGTTTCTCTAGTTTCAATCAGAACCACTCTGGCTTCTCGAGAAGCATGATCAACCATCATATCCCTGATCTCCCTCCGCCACCAGCACGGCTATAACCTCCATTGCTCCTCCTACCTCCATAACCACCATTGCTCCAACCACCACCAACAACTCTAGATCCCCCACCACTACTGTGATGATCGTCGCTTCTGCATTCGCCTTCACCGCCAAATCTAGACTGAGCTTGGTTGACAATGATGTTCCTGTAGTCAAGGTTCTTCCCATTCTTAGGGTTTAGTTTTATTAAGTTTTATGGTTTAGGTTTATTTTTTAATTTATTTAGTTCCTTTAGGTTTAGTTAGTTTAGGGTTAGGGTAGGGAGGGTTTGGGCCTGGGTTTAAGTGTTTATGGTTTAGGGTTTAGGGTTTTAGGATTTTGCTAGGGTTGGAGGTCAGTGGTGGTTTGGGGGGTTTAGGTTTATGGTTGGGTCTTTGGCTAGGGTTTAGGAGTTTAGTTTTAGGTGTGGTAAGTGAGGTTTAAGGCCCAGAGTCAGCTTGTAGGCATCAGTGAGTTTAGGGGCCTGTGGCCCAGGCTTAGTGGTGGGTGGGTTAGTTTAGGGTTATTTGTTTTAGGGTCAGGAAATGGAGGGTTTAAGAGGGTGGTCAGGGTGGGTTTGGATTAGTTTAGTGAGGATTTAGGGTAGGATTTGAGGGTTTTAATAAAAAAAAAGCAAACCCAGTTTAGTTTATTTAGTATTTAGTTTTATTTAGTTTAATTTATTTTTTATTTTTAGTTAGTTTTATTTTTTTTATTTTGTTTAGTTTATTTATTTTAGGTTTTTTATTTTAGTTTTTTATTTTAGTTTATTATTTAGGTTTAGGTTTAGGTTTAGTTTTATGTTTATTTCTTAGTTTAGTTTTTATTTTATTTTATTTTTTTTTGTTTGGGATTTATTTTTTATTTTTAGGTTTAGAGTTTATTTTATTTTAGGTTTAGGTTTTAGGTTTTATTTTAGGTTTATTTTATAATTTAGATTTATTTTATTTTATTTTATTTTGGTTTAGGGTTTATTTGGTTTTATTTATTTATTTTAGTTTAGGTTTAGGTTTATTTTTTTTTATTTATTATTTATAGTTTTAGGTTTTTATTTTAGGGTTTAGGTTTTCTATTTATTTTAGGTATATTCTTTAGGTTTAGGTTTTTTTCTTTTTTTTATTTTATTTTATTTAGGTTTATTTTATTTTATTTTAAGTTTTATTTTATTTTATTTAGGTTTTATTCTTAGGTTTATTTTATTTTTAGTTTTAGGTTTTATTAATTTAATTTAATTATATTTAGGATTAGGTTTAGGTCTTAGTTTGGTTTTACTTTATTTTATCTTATTTTATTTAGGTTTAGGTTTTATTTTTTTATTTAGGTTTTATTTAGTTTAGGCTTAGATTTTAGCTTAATGATTTGGGTCGCCAGGGTTTAGGTGTGGGTCATGCATGGTTTAGGGCCCAGGATTTGTGGTTTAGGGTAGGGTAGGGTTGTTGGTTTAGAGTGTGGTAGGGTTTTTTTTCTTAAATTTTTTATTTTGTATTTAAAAAATTAAGTGGTAGGTTTAGGTTTATTTAGTATTTTATTTATTTTAGTTTATTTTATTTTATTTATTTAATTTTATTTATTTTTTTACTTATTTTAGTTTAGGTTTTATTTTAGTTTTAGGTGTAGGTTTAGGTTTAAGTTTATTTTAGTTAGTTTTATTTTATTTTATTTTAGTTTTAGGTTGAGTTTTTTATTTATTTTAGGTTTAGGTTTAGGGTTTATTTTTTTATTTTAGGTTTTATTTTTAGTTTAGGTTTATTTTAGTTTATTTATTATTTTAGGTTTAGGTTTAGGTATATTTTAGGTTTATTTAGTTTTATTTATTTTAGTTTTATTTATTTATTTAGGTTTAGGGTTTTAGTTTAGTTTAAGTTTTATTTTATTTATTTTATGTTTTATTTTAGGTTTATTTTAGATTTAGGTTTTATTTTTTTATTTTATGTGTATTTTATTTTTATTTTAGGTTTAGTTTTTTTATTTTATTTAGGTTTTTTATTTTTTTAATTTAGTTTAGGTTTTTATTTATTTTAGTTTAGTTTAATTTTACTTTTTTATTTTATTTTCTTTTTATGTTTTGGTTTAAGTTTAGGTTTAGGTTTAGGTTTTCGGTTAGGTTTTTATTTTATTTTTATTTTATTTTATTTTGGTTTATGTTTTTTATTTATTTTGTTTTAGGTTTTATTTAGTTTAGGTTTAGATTTTTAGCTTTTTAAGGTTTAGGGGTTAGTTGAGGGTCTAGGGTTTAGGGTTTAGGGTTTACGATTAAGGTCTATTGTTCAAGTTTTAGTTTAGGGTTTGGGATTTTTGATTTTTTAATAGAAAACAAATTCAGATTCAACATTTCTTCTTTTCGATTTCATCAACCAAGTAACACACCAAGTTTTCTAAGACACACTCGATGACATAAATTTAAAATGAGCACGCATAGAGCAAATAAAAATTCGTAGATAACTAGAACTGTCCTACTGTAAAGACAAAGTTCCATAAGTAGCAGATCAGATCGGTCGTTGTTTAGTTTCTCCAATTTCCATCAAAACCACGTTAGCCTCTCGAGTAGCAAGATCCACCATCATATCCCCGATCTCTCCCTCCGTTACCACCATGGCTGTAACCTCCATCGCTCCTCCACCTCAATAACCACCACTGATCTAACCACCACCTCCATATCCACTTGCACCTCCAGATCCCCCACCACCACTGTGATAATCGACCTTCACCTCCTCGCCGATCTAGATTGAGCGGTTGATGGTGATGTTCATCTGAAGGTTCTACCCATTCTTAGGTTTATTTTTTTATGGAAATTAAGGGAATTTTATTGCCACAAAGAAAAAGTACTAAGTCCTTAGAGGGGGTAAACCTCTAAACTAATGCTCAAAGAGCTGCAATAAGCCCTAAAGAGATAAACCGCCTAACTATTACAATAATATATGAAAATAAACAAAAGCAAAAGAAAAACCAAATTGGCAACAACAACAAATCCATGTACACAACAACAACATCCAGTAAGTCATTTTGATACCAGCAAGATCCTCCTACAAGATTCTCCCAACCTATAAAAGAAATCTGCAACATACTAATGAAAGGATGAGTACATTTAAGCAAGCATAAAGAGTATGAGCAAAAAAAAGGAGCAAAGTAAAGAAAAGGCCCACGCTCAGTTACAATCATCTCAAGGAGTAAAAGCATCCAAACTTTCGAAGAATGTTTTCAATTACATATAGTGCTACTAGCCAAAATAAGATAGAGAGGGAAACATCAGGACCATCATTGCACAAGAGATACCTCTTGTAGCCCATCATCCCAAAGCTACAAACTCCTCCAAGCATATATTAGCCAACCACAAAGTCACCAAAACATATAAGCCCAATAAGGCAAAAAATCAACCAACCATCAAGGACAGTAGCAGTACATTAGGAACACCCCCAAAACCACCACCAAAGAGGAATAACAACATCAAAGGGAGCAAGCACACACACCAAAAAAATAAGATGAAAAAGAAAAAACACAAGAGCTCATGTGTTCCAAACATGAAAGGCAGCAAGGCTGTCACCCAAACCAGAAAGAGGGAAGCAACAACAACTAAGAGAGGAGAACCATAGAAGGAGCAAGCCAACCAACATGTCACCAATAGAGCAGGAATGATAGGCCAAAATAACCACCCATCCAACCAACCCAGCCAACCAAAATAGCCAACCAACCTAGCCAGCCAACATAGCCTCCCAACCAACAACCAGAGCAGCAAAAAATTCAAATCTGTGATAAGACCAACAACATCCATGCCAAAACAACCCAAGACAACTAGGAAAAGGGTAGAAGCAAACAACAGCATCAACCAAACCCAACCAAAGAAGCAGAAATTCTAATCTAGGTGAGGTGAATAGCCAACCAAAAATAAAATGGAGCAAAGACTAGTAAGATAAACTAAAAGCCATCCATCAAGAGCAGCAATACAACAGGAATACCACCAAATCCAATATCAAAAAGTTGGAGAAATATCAATGAGTGCAAGCATCATAACCATAGCCAAGTTAGGCACCAATACATCAAACCAAGTCAACATATCCCAAAGAAAAACAACATCCACTAAGTAGCCATCACCCAACAAACCCAAAATAACAACAAAAACAAAGCAGCTGCAATGAAGAGAGGAAGACTAATATAGAAGAGGCAGAAACCACAACCAAAAGAAATAAACCCAAACTAGGAAAACCAACAACCAAAACCCAATCCACAAAAAATAGAAATAATAGTTAACAAATAACCTCCACCTTGCCAAATCCAATCCAAAATTAGACCACCAACAGCCCCTCCGATCTTCCACCAACAGAAGTAGATAAACTAGCTAATACGGCTAGCTAGCCAACCAACCCAGTCCACCCAGCCAACCACCACAGAAGCAGAAAATCCATCTCAGTTAAGGAAGCAACTAGCCCAGAGATATGACAAACCCCATGTAGAAAATAGCAAGCTAAGCTACCACCCAAATGAAGGTCACAAAAAATAACCAAGCAATAATAATTAACCAGCCAAGCAAATAGCATCCACCATGCCGAAAAAACCAAAACAACTGTGGCAGAAAAAATTTGAACCACCAAGCCAACCTAAAAGAAAAAGCTCAAAAAGAAAACCTAGCACAGGCCTAAGAGTGAAAATAAGAAAATGACCACAACCTAAAGAGGGTTTAACAAAGGGGAACCAAAATCAATGGCTCATCAAAAACCAATAGAAAAAACCAAGCCAAGAAAATTATAATCTGAGATAAGGTAATCTAGTGTTATTTAGATTGACAAAACCCTTTAAAAGTTTAGGCAAATTTTGATTGTCAAATAATGTGAAATCAGTTAAGTTGGCACCAAAAGTAGCCAAGAAATTAGCACAAGCATTACCCTCATAAAGGATATGGGAAATTATATAATGAACTTGAGAAAGAAGAATTTTAGCATGATTGAGAACATAAAATAAATCAACATTTCTTGTTCTATTATAGGTTAGCATGCCAAGAAGCAAGAGCGCATCAACTTCAATCCAGATGTTGAGGAAACCTTTATTCAAACAAATTTTAATAGCTTTATTTACAGCCATAAACTCAGCGTAGATAATAGAATAGGCTTTGAGAGGATAGGAAAAAACACAAATGACAGTACCTTTAGAATCCCTAAGAATACCACCATATCCATATTTATTGGAAGCAACATAACCATCAGTATTCACTTTAATCAAACTTTCTTTGGGTTTGATCCAATGGATAATCCTAACTCTTTTATAAAAGTCAACCTCAGCAGAATGATGCCCAATTTTTTAGCCACAAATTGTAGCCTCTAAAATGAATGTTACTAATAAGATCGGCATAAAATAGAGCTTGAAATTTTTATTTGGGTCTAGCCAGGATCCTTTAATGGCTCATAGGAATAGCATGATATTTAGCATCATTTCTGTACATCCAAATGAACAAGATAAGGGTAATAGCAACTAGAACTTTGATATGACCTTTCACAATTTTTTGGAAACAGACTTCAAGAAGTTGATATATGGAAAGAGAGCCATGAAAGTAGTTTGTATTAAATAAATCATCATACCATAAAAATAATTTAGAAGCAATAGCACCATTGCCAAAAACATGATTAACATTTCCAATAGCAAAGCAACAATAGCACTTTGAAGGAAAATATAACCCTTTATTCCAGAGCAAAGAGTCCATAGAAATAAAGTTATTCAAAATCCTCCAAGATAAAATTGAATAAGAAATGTGAATTATATTGTTCAAAAGTTTAATGAAAACATTAGAGGAGTTTTGCTTATCTCTAATAAAATTCCAAACTTCTTTAAGAATAATATCACCATTGTAAGAAAGATTAAAGAGAATTTGGTTAGGTTTGTTAGAGAAAATAGGGATATTTCTAAAGTTATCAAAAAGAGAAATAGGGATATAATTCTCAAGTTTGTTTTCGTTCCAAGTGTTATTATGCTAGAAAGAGTTAACTTTGATAGTTGTAGTAGAGTGGGTAGATAAAAGGGAGTCAATAGAGCAATTTCAAATCATATTGTCTTGCCAAAAGAAAGAAGAACCTGAATGAATACTGCAATATATTAAGGGTTCAACAACCCATTTAATGGAGTAAAGCCTTTTTCAAACTAGAGGGTCGCCAACTTTATAAGCACAAATAAGAGGGTGTTTACCTTGGCAATATTTTTTGATCATAAAATAAGCCCAAAGGCTATCATTATTTCTAAAATTCCACCAAAGCTTATGAGAGAAGGTCATAATAGCTTCACGAATCAGTTTGTAACTGAGACCACCTTCGCCCAAGGTACCACAACATTTATTCTAGGAAGTCTAATGTATTCTTTTAGTAGAATTATTTGATCCCCAAAAAAATTATTAAGCAAGCAATCAATTTTGATAAGAGTAGCATTAGTGGGGAAAATAGTTTGAATCAAATAAAGAGGCATTGAATTGAGAGTGCTTTTAGGAATAGTGAGCCTAGCACCAAAGGAAAGTAAATAAAATTTCCAAACATAAATTTTATTTAAAACTTATTTAATTAACTCATCAAAAAGATTGGATCATTTTGGACCTTTAAAAAGAGGAGCACCCAAGTACTTAAGAGGAAGGTGTTGTTGTTTAATGTTTGTGATATGAAGGATTTGATTAATTTTATTATTGCAGATGCTTGAATAAGTAATAAAATAGTTTTTATTTTTATTATTGATAGATAGACCACTTTCTCTACCAAGTTTATTTAAAAAAATATTGAGATTCTTGATATGATGAATAGAAGAATTATAGAAAATAATGAAATCATCTGCAAATCTTAAATGAGAAATAAGAAGATGATTAAGAGTTCTGTAATACATATTAGGATTGTTTAAGAATAGATCATTGATGCTCCTAGATAAGTACTCAATAGCAATAATAAATATGGCAGGGGATAGAGGATTCCCTTGTCTTAGGCCATGGGAAGAAGGAAAGAAGCCCGAGGCTTCCCCATTAAGCAAAATAGAAAACTAGGCATTATTAATAAAAATTTTAATAAGAAAGATAAATTTATCAAAAAACCTAAATAAATTTCAGAATATGGATAATGGAATCCCAAGAGATGTTGTTAAAAGCTTTGGTAATATCTAATTTGAACAGAATGTTGCCACCTCTAATCTTAGCATCTAAATCATGAATTAATTCTTGAGCAAGCAGAATATTATCAAAAATAGATGTAGCTCTAACAAAACTAGTTTGGTTTAGAGATAATCTAAGTAAAGGTCAGCAGTTGGTTAGAATTTTGGAAATATGCTTATTAAAGAAGGTGTAAAGACTAATAGGTCTAAAATCACTCCAATAGTCTGGATTATCTTTCTTAGTTATGAGAACAATATAAGTGCTAAAAAATATTTAAGAAAAGGATTACTATTAAAAAATCAACCATAGCCTTAGCCAAATCATTTTTAATAATAAACCAGCCTTTTTGAAAATTTTGGGAAGTGAAACCCTCCAGACCAGCAACATAATCTATGTTCATGCTATTAAGAACTTTGAAAATTTCCTCTTCATTATGTATAATAGTAAGCAAATCATTGCCATTACTATTTATAATAGAATTAATCAAGTGTGATTTAGAAATATCTTTATAAGAATAACTCGTATTAAGCATATTTCTAAAGTAATTAATGGTTGAATCCTTAATATCATTATTCTCCCTAATCCATTCTCCATTGTCATCTTTAATTTTTTGAATATTATTTAAAGCTCTCTTTTTATTAACCAAAGCATGGAAATATTTAGTATTTCTGTCATCATCTACAATATGTTTGCTAGTAATTTTTGGCACCAATAAGTCTCTTCCGTATTTTAAAAATTAACAAGTTTATCTTTCACCTCGGTCAAGTCCTTAATCTTAGTAGGATCGAGACATAGCGAGACAATATGACAAACCAATTTTTCCATGTCTTTGATATTAACAAAATGGTATTTATAATAATGCTTGTTCCACCAACCCAGATTTTGTTTAACTATTTTAACCTTAAACCAAAATCTATTCGTCCCCTTAATTGAATTGTCAGGATGTAAGGTAGCTTTCCAATTGTTAACCACAACATTAAAGAAATCAATATGTTAAATCCACATGTTCTGAAATCTAAAATGAGAGAAATGTATAAAATCTATTAGAGTTATCTTTAATAGAAACCAAAAGTGGAGCATGATCCGATGAGGTTCTACCAGAGTAATAGACCATTGAGTAATCCAATGAGAATTAAAAAGAATCTGGTCTAACCTTTGCCAAAGTCTAGAGTTTTGTCAAGTAAAATTTGAACCCTTAAAGCCAATATCAATCAAATTGCAATTAAGGATCATATTGGAAAATTCTTCCATGGAATGAATATTAGGAGGGAAACCACTGCTTCATTTAGAAGAGAATGAAATTGTGTTGAAATGCCCACCAACAAACCAAGGTTTATTGACAAATGTAACAAAATTCCTGAATTTTTTCCAAAAAAGATTTCTACCAAATCTATTACAAGATGCATATATAAAAGAGCCCAAAATGCAATAGTGACCATAAGATATTTGACCATTGAAAACTTGTTGAAAATCATTAAGAATAGAAACCTCCAAAAAATTATTCCAAAAATACAAAATTTTATTACTAAAATTAGAGAAACATTTATTAAAACTAATTATTCTAGCAACATGGTTTATTTTATTTGCATGAATAAGAGCCTCCAAAATAATAAGTAAATAAATATTATGAATACGACAAAGGTTTTTAATATAGTTACAAATATAGAGGGTACCGATCCCTCTAACATTCCAAACAAGAAAATTAAACATAAGGAAATAAAAAAGGGGTTAAGAAAATGTTAATTAAGAGAGGAGAGGGAGGCCACAATAGATCTAGTATTTTTGGACAATTTGGGAGGGAAGTTTTTAACATTTTTTTTCTTATTAGCATGATAAGTTTGGAAACAATATTTTTTTTCTCATAGAATCATCATCTGAGAAGGATTCAAAAACAATAGTCATAGATTTAGGGGAAGTCTCCTATATAGAAGTGAGTTCTCCTTCTTCCAAGCCATTAAAATTTATTAAAGGCAAATGAGCATCATGTATAGCAAGTGAAGGAACTGAAATAGATTTGTTAAGAAGGAAAGTGTGGACATCCAACCCTTCTTCTTCAATACCGAGATTATTAAACAAAACCAAATAAAGTCAGGATTTTCAAACTAAATATCATGAGAAACTAAAGCCATATTCTCCATTGAATTTGAATGATGCATAACATTGATATCCTCATTAATATTTTAAATTAAAGCTTCATTTTTATCAATGAAAATTGATAAGGATGTGGGGATTGACTAAGAGGAAAAAGAATCATCATCCAAAAGTTTAGAGAAATTATTATTTTCCACATTAGAAACCTTCAATTGCACAAAAGAAATAAGAGGTAAAATAGCCTTATTAGGAACATTCAATGAATCCTTTTTTCTGAATTAACTTTTTGATATATAATAGAGGTTGGCCTAGGGTTAAGAATAATAGTTTCCTTAACAAGAATTTTCTTTTTTAGGTGAGGATGCAAAATGAAACATTCAAAATTATCGTGCCTGTGGATTTTACAATGAGAACAAAAGACCGGAAATTTTTTTAAATCAACTATCTGCATATAACCATAATTTTCAGATCCCAACCAGATTTCTTTGGGGAGTTTCTTAGTAATGTCCAATTCAACAAGGATTCTAGCCATAGAAGGTTGAGATTTCATAGCTATTGATTAATCAATTTGCAATGGCCGACCAAATAAAGCACCCACAATAAAAATGAATTGATGATTAACGAAATGAATTCAAATATGGGGGAGAGAAATCCAGACTAGAATGATTGGGGATTCTTCCCTAATATCAAATAGTGGAGTCCATTTTGACAACCTCATTTGGCAATTGAAAACAAAATAAGAACAACGAGCAAAAATACTTGAGTAATCTAAATCATTCATTAACTGAATCAAAATGTCATGAGGATCAATTAAACCAATTATTAAAGCACCCAAAAGTTTCAGACTATGAAAGAAAGAGTGATTATTTTCTAAATTTATCCTACAAAGAGTAAACTTTCCAACAAAAGTGAAATCAAATGGCTAGCTTTTCCATAATCGGTCGAGCACATAACCATTGGCATGCCTCAAAAGAAGTCAAAACAAGTTTTAGGGACTCACTTGAACAACTATCCTTACCAGTGAGGACATCTTTGAATGATTTCTAAGTACCCAAAGCCATGGTAGTTGATGCCCTAGTAGGATCCATTGGATTCATCAATTTCCCCCACAGAATCATCAGGGAAGATGCTAAATCATCGCATCACTCCAAGTAAAACATGAAAGTAGTCAATGACCATCGATTCTAGAAGGAATCCAATGAGAATCAAGCCAAACAGCCATCAGGTAGTAGCCAGAAAATCAAAAATGAGAGGGGAAAAGGGGAATCCGCATAGCATGAGGTCAAGGCCTCAAGCAGCGTGTGAGTTTAGGTTTAGGTTTTAATTTTTTTACTTTAGTTTATTTTTTATTTTTTAGTTTATTTTTGGTTTATTTTATTTTAGGTTTAGGGTTTAGGATTTAGAGTTTGTGGTTTAGGGTTTAGGGTTTAGGGTTTAGGGATTAGGGTATAGGGTTTAGGGTTTTAGGTTTAGGGTTTAAGTTTTAGTGTTTAGGGATTAGGTTTTAGGGTTTTAGGGTTTTAGGATTTAAGGTTTATGGTTTAGGGTTTAGGGTTTTGGGTTTTGGTTTTAAGCTTAAGGTTTAGGTTTTAGTTTAAAGTTTAGGCTTTTTATTTTTTTAACAGAGAACAAATTTAGATTCAACATTTCTTCTTTTCAATTTCATAAACTAAGTAACACACTGTTGAACTCACCTTTGGAGTGAGTTCTCAACCTCCTCTTCTTAGACCTAGGAACCTTCTAGACACTAAGGTTTCCTTAGTCATAAGACACTTCTAGAGATTAGGCAAACACTTGACCTAACCTAGAGACTTAGAAGGGTTAATCATAGGATTATGTCATACTTTAGGGACTTAGAAAAATCACCTACCCTATAGCCTAAACCCAATCAATGTACACCTTAAATTCAATTCAAATCCAAATTTCCAATCAAATCTAAAACACAATTTCAAATCCCAATCCAAGTCCAAACTCAATTCCAAATGATTGAAACCCAAGATCAAATCCAAACTTGAAATCCTTCCCAAGCCTTTTAATCAACCTTCATGAACTTAGCCAAATTTCCATCCAATTCAATCCAAACTCAATTGATTTTTTTTTACAAATCAATTATACCTTCAATTATCTTCTCAAATATAAATGAAATATAATTTTAAATATCCAAAAGAAATCCAAAATCAAATCAAAACCTAATTTAAACCGTTTAAGCCATTTCCTTGAACTTGGCCAAAACCCAACTAAATCAAGCCAAAATCAATGGATTTTCTCTTAAATAAATTATTCCTTCAATCATCTATCCAAATATAAATGAAACCTATAATCATCTAGTCAAACCCAACCTAGCCCATTTTACTTAAAATATTCAAATGAACCAAAACTCATTTAAATCCAAACTAATTGCAATTGAATTTATATATTAATCTCAAATATATATATAAACTCAATAAAATCAAACTCTACCCAAAATCAAGCCAACTAAATCTAATTGGTTCACTTGACCCAAAGTGACCAATTTGACCTACATGAACCAAAATCAAATTTAATCCAGATTAATGTTAATTTGCCATCTTGACCCAAGTTGACCCAAATTAACATAAAGGGTTAAATTAGACTAAAGCCAAATTAAATCCAAATGAAATGAAATTTGGTCCAACTCACTTTTGGCTCATTTCAAATCTTTCTAAATCAAATTCAATGTTAAATGACCACTCAACCCTTGGGCTAAGGGTATCATATAAGACAAAAAACCTATGTAAATGGTCATTTCTCTTCCTTGGCTTGGTACTCATCATCCATTTGTCCAAGGACTTTGTCCAACCTAACCCGAGGTGGTTGGGTTGACCATAGTAGAGGTGAAATCACCTCCCCTCCCCCATTAGAACACTTGGAATGAATGGTCTCCACTTCCTTTTGCTAGGACACCCACTTGGTCTTCATAACAGCCACCTCCTATGCCTTGGCCAGCCAAATTAAATCACTTAAGGAGAATCCCAACCACCCTAAGCCAAGGACACCCACTTAGAGCCAAAAATCACCATAAATGAGGTGATTTTTAGCCATTGCAAGAAGATAGAAAATAGAGAGGCAGCACACACATTTCACTCTCGTAGAGCTCACAAAATAACCAACAACCATTCCCACTTGGTTTTTGAGCAAAATCCATCAAAACCAAGTGGATTTCTATGAGGAAGCAGTGTGCATTGGTGGATATATTATTCTGAAGTGATGCAAGAGCCTGAACCCATTCCAAAGCTTCTTCTTGGTCCTCAAAAGCGCACTCGAATCATCACCACCACCAGAAATCATCCCGATGAGGTAATTTTCAAGAAGCATAATCGGCCTTAGGTTCTTTTATTTATGACAATTTTTGCTCAATCTTAGGAATTTCTTGGTGTCACTATCGACAAAGGGTTAGAATCATCAGATCTAATAAAAGAAATTTTTGGCACCATAAAAGAGTTGGTAGACATCAATTCTACCTCTCTTTTAGAATATATAATAGAAGCTAATTATTATAGTGCAGGGTCCTACCACTTTGATCAACACCATAGGAAGAAGCAAATCAATCATTGGAAATAATCTAATTCTAAATCCTTCTTAGGATACACTTCATAATCTAAAATAAGGGCATCAAATTGTTCTGAAGGTTAATCTTAACGTCTTAAACTTTCATATATTGGCTTAATGAGCCTTATGTTCAATTCAATCAATTTGGATGATAACAAACGAATGCTTAGATGTTCTAATGTATGTTTTATGTGTTTCAGATATATTAATTACTAATTACATATCCAATACATCTCATAATATGTTTGAGAAAATTACAAGAATAGAAGAATGAAAGATAGATCAAAATAGATAATGTGAAGCTCAAGATATAATATTTTAGGTTATATGCATTTATAACTATCTTAGAAATTCATATGAGTTCATTGGCATGAATCAATTTGCTCATAATTTAACATATTATTTTTATTTATTTTAAATAACGATAACGAGGTTAATTTATATAAATCTCTATCTAATTAACATTCACTTATATGTTTCACACATAGCATTTGAATTATCAAAAAAATAAATGATAATAAATTATGACTATTAAGTGTAATTAGTTTATATACTACATTTAATTTTAAGGTTATATGATAACTAACATATGTATGATTATATCATAATATTTAAATGTCATATTTCAAAATGAATAAAAATATGTGGAAATTTGTATTTTAGCCAAAGTCATTTTATATTCAAGGAATTTATATCTGATTTCATCCCCAATGGATGCTTGGTTTTTTTCCTTTAATTTGATAGGTTACATGACCCATGTTTAATTAAAATTTAATTTATTATGACTTTTCAAACATTATCTGATTTTAATAATGAATGCATTGCTTGGAATATATTAAGAGCATATTTGATTATTTTTGACTTCCCCATGTGAATAGTTGAATTTTGGCTATTTGAATTTAATATTTATTTAATATAAATTATATTTTAATTGAATATTAAGTTATTATATGATAAAATTATGTTAGAATAATATTTTTTGAAATAATTCAAAATAACCTTCTTGCTTATAAATAGACCTCATTCTCTTCATGAAAGCATTCCTCATTCAAATTCAAAATCCCTCGAGAAAAGCTAGAAAATTTCCTAGATTTTCCTTCTAACTGTTCGCCAAATATTGCAAGATCAAATCCTTGGTTTGGAAGCGTCAACATCTTCAACTAAGCATGCTTTCTTAAATTACTTGAGTTTATTTTCTTGATCTTAATACCTTTTTAGTTGTTCATACTATTTTCACCATCTATTTATTCTTTCCAATTTATATTTTTTGATGGATTAGTCTTTGGTCATCAAAGTCTAAGTTTTCACATCAAAGTTTCTTCAATCAGTTTTTTTGTTAAAAACTCTTGTGATAGTTTGTAGGATTTATTTCAACTTGTTGAAACTTTTATCTTCATACAAATTTCTTTTGATTTTTTTAAATATTTTATCATTAGTCTTATTTGAAAGATCATTTATTCTTAGATCTATTTTAGAAGTATATTTTAAGCATTTCAAATTAATTTATTGTGCTGAAATTATTTTCATAATTTCTAGATCTCTCTTTTTAATTAAAAGCTTACTAGTTTACTTAAATCTATCATATACTAATTTCATTTAACTATTTTGTGATTAGTTGCATTAATTAAAAGATTCATTTTGGTTAAAATATAATAAATTATTGGTGGAATTTTAGAGTATATGCTAGATCTATTATAAATCAAGTTTCTTTATCAAAATAAAAATTTATAAAATTTAAATTATTTTATTTGTCACTTATCATTTTATTTCAACTAATATCCTTTATTTTAAAAAATTTATCTTGCTGAAACTTAGTAAATCTTGTTGTTTTCATTGCTTAATAATTAAGAAAAAGGAAGTTTAGTAAAAATTTAATCTTTCTTACACTATTATATACATACTAGTTATAGTTTCTCTCAAGCTTAAAATTATTCATTGCTGAAATTTAATTTATTGTTCAATAGACTATTATGAATTTATTTTGAAATCATTTTTATATTAATCTACAAATTGTAATAACATAAAAATTTTAGTAAGATCACTTTAAGATATTTATTTAATATTTTTATCAAAATTAAGTGAGCATTCTATCTTGCCAAATTAGTAAGTTATAAAGTGATCATTTATAAGATGTGAGATCACTTTTTGAACTGGATAGCTTGGTATATTTATGAGAGATATATTTTATCAAAATTTATTATTTTGTATTTTTTTTCGTGCTGTAAAATTTATACTGGGGTTGTACTCACCCCTTTTTAGGAGTTTACATATTATTGTAAGGGTTGTACTCGCCTGTTATAGGAGAGTACTATTTGTATGCTTTTTTGCATTTAGTGGATTCCTAGCCAATGGTGGCTAGGTGTGGACGTAGGCCAGTTTTGGGCTTTGGTCGAACCACATAAAAATTGTGTGCCTATTGTCTCTCTTTACTTTAATGTACTTTTATTTTTGTTGCATTAAGAATTGTATCTTGTCATTATAAAACCAAAAATTAATTTTCTACTAAAACTTAAAATTTAAGATTTAACTTTTAAAATTTTTAATATCACCCAATTCACCGTCCTCTTAGGTGCTATAGTGACTCATAATTAGTATTAGAGCCTAGGCTCTTTTATTGGCTTAACATCGAAGAGTAGATCTTTTAATTATGGCACAAGGTTTCTTAAAGGTTTCACTACCAGAGGGACAATCCACTCATAGACCTCCACATTTAGATAATGTACCATTTGATTATTAGAAAAATAGAATTAGTACTTTTTTAAAAGGTTAAGATGCATGCATGTGGTATATGTTGACACATCCATATCATACACCCATAGAAGAATTAAATGACATTAATGTCAAAAAACCTTTTAAGGAATGGACTGTAGCTAAAAGAGAACTTGATGAATTAAATGCTAAGGCTTGTAATACTTTACATTGTGCTTTATTACCTAATGATTACATGAAAATTTCTATGTTAAGTACAACAAAAGAAATATGGGATAAAGTCATTATAATTTATGAAGGAACTAGTGAAGTTAGAGATGCTCACATAAACAGACTTGTTCATTAATATGAGTAATTTCATATGTCTCTATCTGAATCTATTTCTGATATGTGTACTAGATTCTTGAAAATAATAAACACTTTGCATTCTCTTGGAAAAACATATAAGAATCAACACTTAGTCTATAAGATTCTTAGATGTCTTCCAAAAGAATGGAAAGCTAAAGTAACAACTATTAGTGAAGCTAAGGATTTATCTACTTATCTACTTTATCAATTTTTGGGTTCTTTGATAGTACATGAATAGGTTATTATTGAAAAGGATAAGATGGATAACTCAACAAAAAGGGAGAAGGAGAAAGGAAAAGCAATTGCATTGCAAGTTGATGATGGTGATGAGCATAATACCTCAAGCTCGAATGGTGATAGTGATGAGGTGGTCATGCTATCTAAAAGGCTTGGGAACTTGCTAAGGAAGAAAAATCAAAGGTATAAAAAACCTAAAAAATTTCCTGCAGGTGAAGGGATCATTTGCTACCATTGTAAAAATCCTAGACACATAAGAGGTGATTGTCCAGAACTTGCTGAATCAAAGAAGAAAGAGATTGATGTGGAAATAAGAAAAAATATGAAGGAGAAAAAGTGTCACAAGAAGAAGAAGAAGGGTTTATGGGCATTTCCAGATTCAAATGAATCAAGTACTTGCTCATCCGATGAAGAGGTCAACAAATGTCTTATAGTAAATAGAGAATCTAACTTAAATTCTCATGAGGTTTGTAATGATATATCTTATGATGAATTAGATGATGGTTTTAATGATTTAGTTATTAAATATAAAAAATTAAAAAGAAAATACAAAACCTTAGAAAAAGAACATAAAAATTTAGATATGCATTTTTGTGATTTAAAAATTGAGTGCGATAATTTAAAAAGATAAAATAATTCTTTATTAAATTATTCCTTACTTGTATGTAAACTTGAATGATAGAATATCTTGTTGAAATTAATATTATAATTATGTTTGAATTCACAAGTTCATTATAATGCTTCTTCAAGTAAAACATTTAATAAGAAATACTTGCATCATACACATACCACTCTTATACCTTATAATTATCATGCTAAGGCATATGCAAACACTAATGTTTGTTGCAACTCTTGTGATAGAAAAAGGCATATTTTATTTGATTAATATGCACGTAAATTACAAAACACTAAGCAATCATCTTATGTATGGATACTAAAAGGTACAAGCACTACACAAACCACACATGCTAGATATCTTGCTTCAAATTTAGAATGTGGACCCAAACATGTTTGGGTTCCAAAAGTTAACATGTTATTTTCTTTTGGAGGAATTAGTTCAAAGAAATATCAAAGAAGGCATGTGGTACTTGGACAGTGGATGTTCATGACATATAATGGGAGATAAAGATAAATTCACAACTTTAGAATCAAGTGATGGAGGATTTGTTACATATGGAGATAATGCAAAAGGAAAGATCATTGGCATTGGTTCTATTTGTAAGAATTCTATCACTTTAGATAAAGTTTTTTTAGTAGAAGGATTAAAACATAATTTAATTTCTATTAGTCAATTATGTGATAAAAGTTTAAATGTAGTATTTCATGCATCATACTATATTATAAAAAAAAATGAAAATGTTTTGTTAGTAGGACAAAGACATAAAAATATTTATGTCATTGATTTAGATAGCTTCCATGATGTGAATTTAAATTTACTTTATTTTAAAAGCACTCATGATGATATATGGTAATGGCATAAGAGACTATATCATATTAACATGCACACACTTAATAAAATTGCTAAACTTGATTTAGTAATTGGATTGCCTAAATTAAATTTTCATTCAAACTATGTTTATGATGCATGTATTTAGGGTAAGCATTTTAGAAGCTCATTTAAAAGTAAAAATATTGTTTCTACTTCTCGACCTCTAGAATCATTACACATGGATTTATTTGGCCTAATTAGCACCACTAGCTTAGGTAGAAAAAATTATGGTTTTGTGATTATAGATGATTTCTCTAGATAGACTTGGGTTTTGTTTGAAATTTACAAGGATGATATTTTTTGTGAGTTTAGAAAGTTTTCTAAATATATTCAAGGAGAACAAGGCCTTTTGATTAATAGGGTTCAAACTGATCATGGTGGTAAAATTGAAAATAAATTATTTGAGGATTATTATGATGAACATGGGATTAGACTTAATTTTTCTACACCTAGAACTCCCCAACAAAATGGAGTAGTAGAGAGAAAAAGATAAAATATTAATTAAATTAAGTAGATTTATGCTTGATGAGTATAAATTGACCACTAAGTTAAAATAATGTGTGCACCATCACCTTCCATAAAGAGATAGAGGAGTGTTAGATTGGAACTTAAATGGATTCTTCCTTGCTCAATTAGTGGCAACCTCCTCAAGTCATACTTGACATAGAATATCCTATGGAAAGGAAAGACAAGCAATACCCTCTAGAGAACACAATATAAACAAAGACTCAAATAAAGGAGAGAAAGGAAAAAAATGAAACAAAAAGAGAAAGGTTAGAAAAGAAAAAATGAACAAAAAAGAAAAAGAGAAAGAAAAAAAAATAGAAAAAGTAAAGCACCAATAATACACTTTCATTTGAAATCCAAATGATAAATCATGTGTATGAGGTGTAAATTCAAAAAAAGGAGAGAGAAAAAAAGAATATACTAAATAAATTTTGAGTCTACTTTTGATAAGTCTTTCGAGTAGATAATAGTAAAATAAAAAGTTCTAAAAAGGATAATTCATGAATGATATGACTAGAAACTTAATAGGTATGCGAACACTTTGACTTAAATTTTACTATCTCATGATATTTTTATAGGATTGGAAGTTAAGAGTTGCTCCTAACCTATATATATAACGAGATATCAAATTTCCACTTCATCTCTTTCTTCAAGCTCAAAAGAGGATTCAACAGTTGTAGATAAACCTTCAAATGAAGTAATAAAATCATCTTTTGCCTAGTCTATCTCCTTTGCTTAAATAATTTTGAAGACTTTCAAGTAGAGTACACTAAAGTTTAGAAGAAAATTACATCTTCAACCAATGTGTTTTAGGGATTAACCTCAAAACATAAAGGTAGTCCACCCACCTCCCAACATCCATATATGATAAGTCAAAAGAAAATGTCAATGACTTGGTTAGTTACTTTTGTAGTTTAAAGACTTCTTTACCTAAGACCATAATGAGGTGTCATCTCTAAAGGTAGAGTCTATAAACTCAAAATTGAACCTATTGCTATTCTACTTTGCAAACTTTTGATCTAACATTTGCAAAAAAGAAGATCAAAGTTTGAAGTCAACCTTATTGAAGAAGAAAGATGCTATCATGATTACCCAACATTATGCCCAATCAAAAGGAATGATGTCTTGAAGATGAATCCACATTACCTATTTCAAATTTGATAGAAGACATAACCTCTTTACATGCAGTCTTCTCATTCAAGGATGGGTTGAATGATGCTAGAGAAAGAGATGTCATTTTCACTTATAATTTTCATTATAATTTATCGCTATAAGGTCATGCCTTTCACTGGTCACTAGTGTTAAATAAAAAGGAAGACCATCTTTACGGTCTAAGTAGTTATCTTCGATTGGTTATGACACTTTGGTTGAATCCCCTAAATTCTACAATTAGGATGACTTTAGGGGAGTTTAAACTTGTAGTAAAGCATCATGGGATAACAAGGATTGATTTAAAAGAGATTACAGTGATATTAGAGATGTAACCTCTAAGATTCTACTTAACCGGAGAGAGACTTCAATTAATGTTGAATATAAATGGTTTAAACTCTTTCAAAGTTAGTCTATCTCAAAAAATTTCAAATAAAGATTCTACTTTTGATCGTTGAAAGGCTTGCATTAAAGATGAAAAGTAGTTAAAAAACCTATGATAGAGGCGTGCGTGCTTTAATCAATCAGCTCTATTTAAAGAAATATTATCTTTAAAACAATGTTTTAAAATAATTATCCTCAATAAAAATCCTATCTTTCCATTCATCAAATCCCTTCTTCATTGTAAGCATTATTTGCTTATTTACAAATCGACCATGATGTGTTTAGGATAGGTGTAAGAGAACTCAAGCTGCATCTTATCCTTCATCAATACAAACATAAACTACACATGATTCCTTGGTGCTATTAGGATAGATGTAAAAGAACCCAAGAGACATCTTATTTTGAATAGTACAACTAAGTTAGGTGTAAGAGAACCCAAGTGGCATTTTATCTTGGTGGAGTCACATTACCCCTGTGGCACCATTTCATCCACTCTTTGATGTGTTTAGGGTAGGTGTAAGGAACCCAAGCATCCTATCCTTCATCAAGACAACATAAATACAACTACACAGAAACACATGAACAAATATACATATTTTATCTTGGGCTACTTTGATGTGGGATAATGCCCCCTATGGCCCTCACTCATTAGCTAATCTATGTCGGGCTCACGTGTTACCCTGCTAGTGTGTCACCCAAGTGGTCCCTTATTCAGGAGGATGTAAGTTTGGTACACTTTCCTTCGAGTTAATACCCAGGGCCTTGTTAGCATGGTAGCACCTTCTGGTGGATAAGCTACCCTCATGTTGGCTTCGTTTAAGAGGATGTAAGTCTGCTACACCTTCTTCAACTAGCCATCATTTATTGACTTGGTTGAGTATATCTGACAAACATATATACACATTTTTGTCTCGGGTTACTTTCATGAGGAATAATGCCCCCTGCGGCACTCACCCATTAACTACTCTAGGTCGGGCTGACCTGCTACCCCTCTAGTGTGTTACCCTAGTGGTCTCTTATTTAGGAGGATGTAAGTCTTCTACGATTTCCTTCCTTATTAGCATGGTAGGCTTTATGATGCGGTCGGCAAGCTACCTTCATGTTGGCTTTGTTCAAGAGGATATAAGTCTATTATATTCTTTCTACTTGGACTAGCAATCATGAACTAACTTGGCCGAGTAGAGGATTAAGGTATATGTCCCCAAGCAACACCTATCCTTCTAACTACTTCAAGTCTTAGTGTAGTCCTTCTTTATGACTCCCTACTTAGTAGCGACTCTTTGGTCAGGTTCAACTTATTGTGCCAAGAAGATCCACGTCTGACATACATCAGTTCTTTATTGAATAAAATTGAAACCAATGACTTTGTTAGGCTATTGAATGAGTTTAAGGACTACTTTGCATGGAGTTATGAAGAGATGTTTGGATTGTCTCTTGATGTAACGATCCATAAACTAGCAACAGAGCCTATTGCTAACCCTAAATGCATGCGATTAGACATAAAATAATAGGTCAATTATGACGTCAAGAAACTAATCAATATTGGCTTCATTCAGGAAAAAAATACCTTACTTGGTTAGCCAGCATCATCTCAATTAAGAAGAAGAATGGACAAATTTATATATGTGCCAATTTTAGGGATTCAAATAAGTCATGTCCAAAAGATGAATTTCCACTACCAATCCCAGAGCTGATGGTGAACATTGCCTCATCTCATGTGGTCTTCTCTTTCATGGATGGATCATTTGGATATAAACAAATAAAGATGACCCTTGAAGATGAAAGAAACATTGCTTTTAGAGCCATGATTGGAATCTATTACTATAATGTCATGCCTTTCAGCCTAGAGTGCATAATACCATAGTATACAAAAACATTTCAAAACATCTTATAACATCCAAAAACACATCAAAACATGCTCAAATATATGATGCTACATTATACTATAATAAATGTTATTATAATATGATATAGGTTATGGTATATTCAAATCTCTAAGGCAGGAAAGTCTCTTAAAGACATTTTAGTTACCATAACTGTTAGGATTAAGTAATTCTTTAGATCTACTCCTAATGACATCTTTATTCAAGGTTTATGGTTTAGGGTTTAGGGTTAGGGTATAGGGTTAGTTTAGGGTTTAAGGTTAGTTTAGGATTTAGGGTTTGGGGTTTAGGCTTTGGGGTTTAGGGTTTAGGGTTTAGGGTTTAGGGTTTATGGTTGTATGTTTTAAGGTTTAGGATTTATGGTTTTAAGGTTTAGGGTTTAGGGTTTAAGTTTTAGGTTTAGGTTTTAGGGTTTGAATTTAGGGTTGAGTTTAGGGTTTAGGGTTTAGGAGTTTAGTATATAGTTTTGGGTTTAGATTTAAGGTTTAAGTTTAGGGTTTAAGGTTTAGGTTTATGTTTAAGGTTTAATTTGATTTAAGATTTATTATGATTTAGATTATTTAGGTTTAGGGTTTAGTGTTTAGGGTTTAGGGTTTTTAGGGTTTAGAGTTTAGGGTTTTAGGGTTTAGGCTTTAGGGTTTATGGATTAGGGTTTAGGGTTTAAGGTTAGGGTTATAGGATCTAGGGTTTAAGATTTTAGGTTTAGGTTTTAGGGTTTTAAGGTTTAGGGTTTAGGGTTTAGGGTTGAGGGTTCTAGGTTTAGGGTTTACGTTTACTCTAAGGGTTTAGGGTTTAGGGTTTAGGGTTAGAGTATTTTTTGATTTTTTGAAATTTTTTCTAATTTTTTATTATTTTTAAAATTAAGTAAACTCATAGGTATAAGATTTTTTAGTTTTTTTATTTTATTTTTTAGTTTTATTTAGGTTTATTTTAATTTTTATTTAGTTTGGTTTTTGAATTTTAGGTTTATTTATTTTAGTTTAGGTTTTTTATTTTAGATTATTGTTTGGGTTTAGGTTTAGGTTTAGCCTTATCTTTTAGTTTAGTTTTATTTTTATTTTCTATTTTAGGTTTAAGTTTTACTTTTAATTTTTAGATTTAGGTTTAAGTTTTTATTTTATTTTTTTAGGTTTAGATTTTAGATTTTTATTTTTAGGTTTAATTTTTTAGTTTAAGTGTTGGTTTATTTTTATTTTATTTTATTTTATTTAGGGTTTTGGTTTAGGTTTAGGTTTACTTTATTTTATGTTTAGGTTAAGGTTTTATTTATTTTAGTTCAGGTTTATGTTTATTTTATTTTTATTTTAGGTTTAGGTTTTTTTAGTTTAGGGTATAACTTTTTTTTTTTTTAGGTTTATTTTTTAGGTTTAAGTTTTTATTTAGTTTTTACTTTTTTTATTTTAAGTTTATTTTATTTTTATTTTATGTTTAATTTTTATTTTATTTAACTTTTTTATTTTTTTAGTTTAGTTTAAGTTTTTATTTATTTTATTTTAAATTCACTTTTATTTTTTATTTTATTTTTTATAAGTTTAGGTTTGAGTTTAGGTTTAGGTTTAGGTTTATGTTATAGTTTCTATTTTTATTTTATTTTATTTTATTTTATTTTTTTTCTATTTTAGCTTAGATTTTTTTATTTATTTTATTTTTTGGTTTTATTTAGTCTAAGTTAAGGTTTTTAGCTTTTTGGGTTTTAGGGTTTAAGGTTAGTTGAGGGTTTAGGGCTTAGGGTTTAGGGATTAGGGTTTAGTGTTTAGAGTTTAGGGTTTAGGGTTTAGGGTTTAGGGTTTAGGTTAAGGATTTAAGTTTTAGGGTTTAGTGTTTAGGGTTTAGGGTTTTAGGGTTTAAGGTTAAGGGTTTAGGGTTTAGGATTTTTAAGGTTTAGGGTTTAGGTTTTAAATCTAGGGTTTTGGTTTTAGTTTATTGTTTAGGGTTTTTGATTTTATTTTTATTTTTCACAGAGATCAAATTCAAATTCAACAATTTTTTTTGGTAAGACAGGAGCGATGACATAGATCAAAATCATCACACATAGAGTAAATCAAAACCCAAGATAACTAGAACCATCTCTGTTGTATTAACCTCTGTCGCTCCTCCTACTTCTATAACCACCATTGCTCCAACCACCTCCTCCATATCAACCAACACCTATAGATTCCCCACCAAAACTATGATAACTGCCACCTCTACCTTCACCTCCTTCTTAGATCTAGTAAGCCGGTTGGCGTGATGTTCACATCATCAGGTTTTGCCCATTCTTGGAGTTTAGGTTTATTAGGCTTTAGGGTTTAGGTTTATTTTTTAATTAATTTAGATACTTTAGGTTTAGCTTTAGGGTTTGGGATTTAGGGTTTAGGGTTTAAGGTTAGGGTTTAAGGTTTAGGGTTTTTTAGAGTTTAGGGTTTAGTGATGTAGGTGTTGAGGGTTGTGGGTTTAGGGCTTAGGGTTTAGGACTTATGGTTTAGGGTTTTTATTTTTTAAGTAGGTTTAGGTTTATTTAATTTAATTTTTATTTATTTTAGTTTATTTTATTTTCTATTTTTATTTATGTTTTTTTCCATTTTTATCTAGTTTAGTTTATTTATTTTAGGCTCATTTATTTTAATTTAGGTTTTCTACTTTAGTTTATATTTTAAGTTTAAGTTTAAGTTTAGGTTTATCTTTGAATTGAGTTTTATTTTTTTATTTTTTATTTTTTAGGTTTAGTTTTATTTTTTATTTTTATTTTTATTTTTAGATTTAGGTTTTTATTTTATTTTATTTTGGTTAGGTTTTAGATTTTATTTTATGTTTAATTTTAGGTTTAATTTTTTAGTTTAAGTTTAGGTTTATTTTTAGTTTATTTTATTTTATTTAGTTTAGGTTTAGGTTTATGTTTAGTTTATTTTATGTTTGGGTTTAGGTTTTATTTTTTATTTATTTTTTGGTTTATCTTTTAGGCTTAGTATTTTATTCAATTTTTATTTTATTTTATTATAGGCTTATTTAATTTTTATTTTACATTTAGTTTTTATTTTATTAGGGTTTTTTATTCTTAGGTTTTGATTTATTTTATTTCAGCTTATTTTTATTTTATTTTTTATTTTTAGGTTTAGGTTTAGGTTTTACTTTAGGTTTTTATTTTATTAAATTTTATTTATGTTTAAGTTTATTTATTTATTTTATTTTTAGGTTTTATTTAGTTTAGGGTTTAGGGTTTTAGGGTTTTAGGGTTTCGGGTTTTAGGGTTTAAAGTTTAGGGTTAGGGTTTAAGGTTTATGGTTTAGGGTGTATGGTTAGCTTAGAGTCTAGGGTTAGTTTAGGGTTTAGGGTTTTTACGATTTAGGGTTTAGGTTTTAAGGTTAGTTTAGGGTTTATGGTATAGGGTTTTAGGGTTTAGGGTTTAAGATTTTAGAGTTTAGGGTTTATGGTTAGGGATAGAGTTTAGGGCTTAGGGTTTAGGGTTTTTAACAGATTAGTGTTTAGGGTTGTAGGTTTTGGGTTGCAAGTTTAGTTTTTAGGGTATTTTTTATTAAAAATATTAAATAAATCAGTAGGTTTAGTTTTATTTAGTTACTTTTTTATTTATATTTATTTATTTTATTATTTTATCTAGGCTTATTTTAGTTTGGTTTATTTATTTTATTTTAGGTTTTTTATCTTAGTTTATTTTTTAGTTTTATTTTATTTTTTGGGTTTAGGTTTTATTTTTTATTTTTAGGTTTAGGTTTAAGTTTTTATTTTATTTTTGTAAGTTTATGTTTCAAGTTTTTATTTTAGGTTTATTTTTAGGTTTTATTTTTTAGTTTAGGTTAGGTTAATTTTTTGTTTAATTTATTTGATTTAAGGTTTAGGTTTTGGTTTTATTTATTTTAGTAGAGTTTTTTATAGTTTCAGTTTAGGTTTAATTTTTTAAGTTTATTTTTTAGGTTTAGGTTTTTATTAAATTTTTTTATTTTATTTTATGTTTATTTTATTTTTATTTTAGGTTTAAATTATATTTTATTTATGTTTTTTATTTTTTTGTTTAGCTTAGGTTTTTATTTATTTTATTTTAGATTCTTTTTGATTTCTTTATTTTTTATTTTTAAGTTTCGGTTCAAGTTTAGGTTTAAGTTTATGTTTTAGTTTAGCTTTGTATTTTATTTTTGTTTAGGTTTTTTATTTATTTTATTTTTAGTTTTTATTTAGTTTAGGTTTAGGCTTTTAGGTTTTTAGGATTTAGGGCTTAGGGTTTAAGGTGCGGGGTTTAGTGTTTAGGGCTTAGGGTTGTAGGGTTGAGGGTTTAGGGTTTAGGGTTTAGGGTTTTAGGGTTTAGGGTTTATGATTTAGGGTTTAGAGCTTTAAGGTTTAAGGTTTAGGGTTTAGGGTTTAGGGTTGTAGGTTTAGGGTTCACGGTTTGTTTTATGGTTTAAGGTTTACGGTTTAGGATTTTTTTTTAATTTTATTAAAATTTTAAAAATTAAGTAAACTCGTAGGTTTAGGTTTATTTAGTTATTTATTTATTTATTTATTTTAGTTTATTTTATTTTTTATTTTTATTTAGGTTTATTTTTTATTTAGTTTAGTTAATTTATTTTAGGTTTATTTAATTTAGTTTAGGATTTTTATTTTATTTTACTTTCTAGGTTTAGGTTTAGGTTTAGGTTTACTTTTTTAGTTTAGTTTTATTTTTAATTTATTTTTAAGGTTTAGGTTTAATTTTTTATTTTTTTCAATTAGGCTTATATTTTATTTTATTTTCTTATGTTTAGGTTTTATGTTTTTAGTTTAGGATTATTTTTATGCTTTATCTTTTAGTTTATGTTTAGGATTATTTTTAGTTCATTTTATTTTATCTAGGATTTTTGTTTAGGTTTAGGTTTACTTTATTTTAGGTTTAGGTTTAGGTTTTATTTATTTTAGTTTAGTTTATTTATAATTTAGTTTATTTTAGTTTAGGTTTAGGTTAAATTTATTTTTATTTTAGGTTTAGGTTTTTTTTTAGTTTAGGGTTTAAGTTTTATTTTTTATTTATTTTTAGGTTTTATTTTTCAGGTTTAGTTTTTTTTTATTTTTATTTAGTTTTTTATTTTATTTAGGTTTTTAATTTTTTTAGTTTTGTTTAAGTTTTTATTTATTTTATTTTAGTTTAATTTTTATTTATTTATATTTATTTTTAGGTTTAGGCTTAAGTTTTATATTTTATTTTATTTTATTTTATTTTATTTTATTATTTTATTTTTTAGATTTAGGTTTAGGGTTTAGGGGTTTAGGGTTAAGTTTTAGGTTTTGGGGTTTAGGGTTTAAGGTTTAGGGATTAGGTTTTAGGTCTAGGTTTCTGGTTTTAGTTTAGGGTATAGGGCTTTTAGTTTTTTTTAACAGAGAACAAATTCATATTCAACATTTCTTCTTTTTGATTTCATCAACCAAGTAACACACCATGTTTTCTAAGACATAAGCGATGACATGGATAAAAAATGAGCACAAATAGAGGAAATTAAAAACCCTAGATAACTAGAACCATCTCTACTATAAAGACATAGTTCCATAGCGGTCAGATCGTTCTTCAATTTCTCCAATTCCCATCAGAATCACCTCGACCTCATGAGTAGCAGGATCCACCATCATATCCACAATCTCTCCCTTCACCACCACCATGGTTGTAACCTCTGTGTCTCCTCCCACCTCCATAACTACCACTGCTATGACCACCACCTCCATATTCACCAGCACCTCTAGATCCTCCACCACCACTATGATAACCGCTGCCTATGCCTTCACCTCCACCACCATATCAAGACTTAGCCTTGTTGATAGTGATGTTCCTGTCATCAAGGATCTGCCCATTCTTAGGGTTTAGATTTAAGTTTAAGTTTATTAGATTTTAGGATTTAGGTTTATTTTTTATAATTTATTTAGTTATTTTTGGTTTATTTATAGAGTTTGGGGTTTAGGGTTAGGGTTTATGATTTATGGTTCAAGTTTTAGAGTTTAGGGTGTTTGGTTTAGGGTTTTAGGGTTTATGTTTTTAGGGTTTAAGGTTTAGGATTATGGTTTAGGTTTTAGGGTTTAAGGTTTAGTGTTTAGTATTTAAGTTTTAGGGTTTAGGGTTTTTTATGTTTTAGGGTTTAGGGTTTAAAGTTTAGGGTCAGTTTTTGGGTTTAGGCTTTGGGGTTTAGGGTTTAGGGTTTAGGATTTAGGGTTTATGATGTTTTATTTATAAATTAAATCAATCGATAGATTTATATTTATATAGTTTATTTTTTTATTTATTTTGGTTTATTTTTTATTTTGTGTTTATTTAGGTTTATTTTTTATTTTTATTTAGTTTAGTCTAATTATTTTAAGTTTATTTATTTTAGTTTAGGTTTTTTATTTCAATTTATTTTTTAGGTTTAGTTTTATTTTTTAGTTGAGTTTTATTTTTAATTTATTTTTTAGATTAATATTTTATTTTATATTTTTAGGTTTAGGTTTAGATTTTTATTTTATTTTCTTTGGTTTAGGCTTTAGGTTTTTATTTTATGTTTATTTTAGGTTTAACTATTTGTTTAGGTTTAGGTTTATTTTTATTTTATTTTATTTTAATTTGTTTGGGGTTTAGATTTTATTTATTTTAGGTTTAGGTTTAGGTTTTGTTTATTTTAGCTTAATTTAGTTTAGGTTTAGGTTTATTTTATTTTGTTTATTTTAGGTTTAGGTTTTTTTTAGTGTAAGGTTTAGTTTTTATTTTTTATTTATTTTTTGGTTTTATTTTTAGATTTATTTTTAAGGTTTAGATTTTTATTTAGTTTTTATTTTAATTTATTTTAGGTTTATTTTTATTTTTATTTTTCCTATAGTTTTTATTTTATTTAGGTTTTTCTATTTTTAGGTTTATTTTATTTTTTAGTTTAGTTTAGGTTTTTAATTATTTTATTGTAGTTTAGTTTTAAAATTTTATTTTGTTTTATTTTTAGGTTTAAGATTAGTTTTAGTTTTAGGGTTTATGGATTAGTGTTTAGTGTTTAGTCTTTACAGTTTAGAATTTTTAAGTTTTAGGATTTTGGGGTTTAGGGTTTAGGGTGTAGGGTTTACAGTTTAGGGTTTTGGATTTTGGGTTTAGGGTTTAGGGTTTTAGGGTTTAGTACTTTTTTCTAAAAATAAAATTAAGTATACCGATAATTTTAGGTTTATTTATCTTATTTAGTATATCTATTATTTATTTTAGTTTATTTTATTTTTTATTTTTATTTAGGTTTATTTTTTATTTTCATTTAGTTTAGTTTATTTATTTTAGGTTTATATATTTTAGTTTAGGTTTTTTTATTTTAGTTTATTTTTTAGATTTAGGTTTTGGTTTATATTTATTTTTTAGTTTAATTATCTTTTTATTTTATATTTTGGTTTATGTTTAATTTTATATTTTTAGGTTTAGGTTTAGGTTTTCATTTTTATTTTTTTATTTTTTGGTTTTAGGTTTTTACTTTAGGTTTATTTTTAGGTTTTATTTTTTAGTTTAGGTTTAAGTTTATTTTTAGTTTATTTTATTTTATCTAGTTTAGGTGTAGGTTTAGCTTTAGTTTATTTTAGGTTTAGGTTTAGGTTTTATTTATTTTTATTTAGTCTTTTTTAGTGAATGTTTAGGTTTATTTTATTTTTAATTTAGGTTTAGGTTTCTTTTAATATAGGTTTTTGGTTTTACTTTAGTGTTTAGGATTTTTGTTTTTTTTAATATAGAATAAATTCATATTCAACATTTCTTCTTTTTGATTTCATCAACCATGTAACACACTAAGTCTTCTA
Organism: Cymbidium sinense; assembly: GCA_021442155.1. Taxonomy (NCBI): domain Eukaryota; kingdom Viridiplantae; phylum Streptophyta; class Magnoliopsida; order Asparagales; family Orchidaceae; genus Cymbidium; species Cymbidium sinense. Next base: position 52,132,870 of record CM038214.1, on the reverse strand, counting down.
AGATAGAAGTGACGACATAGATAAAAAATGTGCACGCATAGAGCAAATCAGAAAGCCTAGATAACTATAACCATCGCTACTGTCAAGATACAATTCCATAAGCAAAAGATCAGATCGACCATTCATCAGTTTCTCCAATTCCCATCAAAACCACCATAGCCTCTCGAGTAGCAGGATTCATAAGCAAAAGATCAGATCGACCATTCTTTAGTTTATTTTTTTGTTAATTTTAGTTTTATTTATTTATTATTTTTATTTAGGTTTATTTTTCATTTTTTTAATTTTATTTATTTTTTTAGGTTTTTTATTTTAGTTTACATTTTTTTATTTTAGATTATTTTTTTAGTTTAGGTTTAGGTTTATGTTTATTTTTTTAATTAATGTTTATTTTTTAGTTTAGTTTTATTTTTATTTTATTTTTAGGTTTAGGTTTTTTTTTGGTTTAGGTTTTTTTTTAAGGTTTAGGTTTTTATTTTATTTATTTAGGTTTAGATTTCAGGTTCATTTTAGGTTTTATTTTTAGTTTAAGTATAGGTTTACATTTAGTTTATTTTATTTTATCTAGTTTAGGGTTTAGGTTTAATTTATTTAGGTTTAGGTTTTATTTATTTTAGTTTAGTTTATTTTAATGTCAGTATAGGTTTATTTTTTGTTTAGGGTTTAGGTTTTATGTTTTATTTATTTTTAGGTTTTTTTTAGGTTTATTTTTTAGGCTTAGGCTTTTGTTTAATTTTTATTTTATTTTATTTTAGGTTTATTTTATTTTTATTTTACATTTAGTTATTATTTTATTTATGTTTTTTATTTTCAGGTTTATTATATGTTTTAGTTTAGTTTAGGTTTTTATTTATTTTATTTGAGTTTAGTTTGCATTTTTATTTTATTTTATATTTAGGTTTAGGTTTAGGTTTATATTTTTTTTATTTTTTTATTTTATTTATGGTTAGGTTTTTTATTTGTTTACTTTTTAGGTTTTATTTAGTTTTGGTATAGGTTTTTAGGTTTTCATGGTTTAGGGTTTATGGTTTAGGGTTTATGGTTTAGGGTTTGGGATTTAGGGTTTAGGGTTGTAAGTTTTCGGGTTTAGGGTTTAGGGTTTAGGGTTTAGAGTTTTAGGGTTTAGGGTTTAGAGTTTACGGTTGTAGGTTTAGGGTTTAGAGTTTAGGGTTTATGTATTATTTTAGTGTTTAGCGTTAGTGTTTATTTTTAAAACTTTTTATATATTTTTCAATTTTGTTATTTATTTAAATTAAGTAAACTTATAAGTTTAGGTTTATTTAGTTCATTTTTTATTTATTTTATTTTTTTATTTTTTATTTTAATTTTGTTTATTTTTTCTATTTATTTAGCTTGGTTTATTTATTTTAGGTTTATTTATTTTAGTTTAGGTTTTTTATTTTAGTTTATTTTTTAAGTTTAGGTTTAGGTTTAGGTTTTTTTTAGTTTAGTTTTATTCTAAATTTAATATTTAGTTTTAGGTTTATGTTTTTATTTTATTTTTTTAGGTGTAGGTTTTAGGTTTTTATTTTATGTTTATTTTTAGGGTTTATTTTTATTTTAGGTTTAGGTTTATTATCAGTTTATTTTATTTTATTTAATTTAGGTTTAGGTTTAGTTTATTTTAGGTTTTGGTTTAGGTTTTAATTATTTTAGTTTAGTTTATTTTAGTTTAGTTTTAGGTTTATTTTTGATTTTTATTTTAGGTTTAGGTTTCTTTTAGTTTAGGGTTTACAGTTTATTTTTATTTAATTTTAGGTTTGTTGTTTAGGCTTAGATTTTTATTTAGTTTTTATTTTATTTTATTTTAGGTTTATTTTATTTTTATTTTTGGTTTAGTTTTTAGTTTTATTTAGATTTTTAATTTTTTATTTAATTTAGGTTATTATTTATTTTATTTTACTTTAGTTTTGATTTTTTTTTTATTTTCTTTTTCGGTTTAGGTATAGGTTCAGGTTTAGGATTAGGTTTGAATTTATGTTTTTATTTTATTTTATTTTTTATTTTATTTTGATCTAGATTTATTTATTTTTTATTTTTAAGTTTTATTTAGTTTAGGTTTAGATTTTTAGCTTTTTAGGGTTTATGGTTCTTTATGTTTAGTGTTTAGGGTTTAAGGTTTAGGATTTAGGGTTTAGGGTTTAGTGATTAAGGTTTTAGGGATTAGGGTTTAGGGTTTAGGGTTTATGGTTTTTTGGGTTTCGGTTTTAGGGTTTAGGGTTTATGGTTTAGGGTTTAGGGTTTTTTGGGTTTAGGGTTTAGGTTTAGCATAGGGTTTGGGGTTTAGGGTTAGTTTATGGTTTAGTATTTCAAGTTTAGCGTTTAGGATTAGTTTTTTTTTTTAGGGAAAACCCCGTGTAGGGGTATTTTATTGTCACAAAAAGAGGGTTACAAGGTCCTTAAAGGGGATAAACTCCAGAAGTACTACTCAAAGAGATACAATCAACATAAGGAGTAAATCCCCTATCTAAGTACATCCAAAAGCAAAAGAAGGCATTAAAGCAATCAAAAGATACAATGAGATTAACATAAAAAGCGAAAGGAAGATTAGGGCCAATGCTCTACAGAATGTGAGAATGCATGGCACTATGGAGCAAGCCTGCAAGAGGACAATAGAAAAGCACCTATATAACATCTATTTGGTAAAAGTCTTGATATCCTTAGTACCTGCAAATACAATCAAAACCATATACAAGGTAGATAGAGAGTCAGCAAAAGCCAGAATGAGAAAGGGGTTCCCATCCTGGTTATAGGACCCGATATAAGACACCATGTCAATGAATTCCCAAAGACCAATACAAGTAGTTCATCATATTCAAGATTAAAGAAGCTCACTATAAGTCCACCCATTCGAGAGCATGATAAGGTTTGAATATGAATTAGTTAAGATCATCTTAACAGTGATCTGCATAAGTTTAATAAATCTAGGCAAAAGATAAGAGAAGCAAAATGTAAAATGGTTTTTAGGCTAGCTGCAAAGACCATAAGAAGCAAACAACAAATAGGCAACACCATATTGCCAGGCAGGTGAAATAAGGAAGCTGGAAGAAACCAAAAAGTCAGCAAACCCCTAGCATAAACGGGTTGGAAAGAAAGTAGCAGATAGTAAAAATAAGGTAGAGAGCAGCTTCTCCCTTATTTGGATGCTCTCCCCACCACAAAAAAATTCCAGTAAGAGATAATCGAGAAAAAAGTTTAGTAACAGTTGCTTAGTAGCGTAACAAGAATCCATCCAAAAGCAATAATAATAACCAACAGGGTGACCAATAACCCAACTATAAATAAAAGTTAAAATAGTGATTAAGACCGTAAAGCAAAAGAGTACTCCTCATGAATCAGATGTTCTCATCATAGTCAAGAGAGGGAAAATAACAACAGAAAGATCAAGAATGACCGATATTAAAGAAATAAGATAAAAATAAAGAGCACTTGTCAAAAGGTACTCTAAAACCAATTCCGCAAAGAGATATTAAAGTAGACATGGGATTTCACAAACAAAGAAAGTAACAACAACAAGGAAGGTTGCAACCATTTGATGCTCAACAACCGTCCTTGGACAAAATTAAGCAAAGAAGCAAGAAAGTGAAAACCCCAACTCGCCTTTCTAGCTATAGAAAATAGTAGGAATGAGCATAAAGTATATGAAGCGATAGGTAATGAAAAGTTCCCCACCACAAGCCAATCCAAGAAGAGACATTCAAGCAAACAGCCAAGAGGTTGCTTAGTAGCGTACACATTAATCTAATCCAAAGATAATGACAAGAATAACTGTGAGGTTGGCCAGTAACCCAATTATGCATATAAGATAAACCATTGATTAAGTTCAAGCAGAATAGATGAATGATCTTCAAGATTTGCATCTTCCCATCGTAGCATAGAGAGGGAAACCAACAACAGGGAAGACCAACATTAGCCCAGATGTTAGCAACAAAGACAGAAAGAAAAATAAAGAAAACTTGTTGTGCAAGGTACTCAAAATTCCAAAACAAACAAAGTGGAGACATTGTTACAGTTTTTACACCCATTAAGAAAAGCAATCTTTAAGAACAAAGATATAAAATAGAGATTGAAAGAGTTCAAGTAATTCCCACCAGAGTAAATAGTAGTACCCACAACCTCAACAAAGGAAGAATGAAAATCCATTAAGTAACTCCAAACCTCCTGAGCATGGGAAACAAGTCTAGAAATAACAAGATTGACAGTAGCCTCAAGGGTCCAATTCAGCCAACAACTAAGAAAGGAGATACCAACAAGTTGACCATATGAAAAGTCATTAAGAGTAGAGAGTGCATAAAAATGATCCCATAATAAAATATAAGAATTTTGACTATGGCAAATAGAACCAAGATGAAAAGGGAAACAACATGTGTGATCAAAAATAGCCCAGATGATAATAACACAAACTGTTGGAAAATTGAGAAAGAAAAACATCCATAAGTCTTAAAGATAATAATCTAGAAACATGCCCCAAAAAACTAATGACTACCATTGAAAAGAGTAACAGGACCTTTCCAGATTAGTTTAGGATTAGTTTAGGGTTTAAGGTTTAGAGTTTTAGGGTTTAGGGTTTAGGGTTTAAGATTTAAGTTAGGGTTTGGTTTAGGCTTAGGGTTTAGGGTTTAGTGTTAGTTTGAGGTTTAGGGTTTTTTAGGGTTGTAGGTTTAGGGTTTAGGGTTTAGGGGTTAGGGTTTAGGGTTTTTGGTTTTTGGTTTTGGGTTTTGGGTTAGTTTTACGGTTTAGAGTTTTGGGTTTAATGTTTAGGATTTAGGGTTTATGGTTTGGAATTTAGGAGTTTTTTTTAAATTAAGTAAACCGGTAGGTTTATGTTTATTTAGATTATTTTTTTTATTTTAGTTTATTTTATTTTTTATGTCTATTTAGTTTTATTTTAAACTTTCATTTAGTTTAGTTTATTTACTTTAGGTTTATTTATTTTTTTTTTCAGTTTTTTAATTTTAGTTTATTTTTTGGTTTAGGTTTTTTATTTTAGTTTATTTTCTTGGTTTAGGTTTAGGTTTATGTTCATTTTTTTAGTTTAGTTTTATTTTTATTTTGTTTTTTTAGGTTTAGGTTTTATTTTTTAATATTAGGTTTAGGTTTTAGGTTTTCATTTTAAGTTTTTTTTTTAGTATTATTTTTTAGTTTAAGCATAGGTTTATTTATAGTATATTTTATTTTATTTAGTTTGGGGTTTAAGTTTAGGTTTAGATTTTATCTATTTTACTTTTGTTTATTTTATTTTTGGTTTAGGCTTTTTTATTTTGTTTATTTTAGGTTTAGTTTTTTTTTGTTTAGGGATTAGGTTTTTTTTAATTTCTTTTTAATTTTATTTTTTAGGTTTAGGTTTTTATTTCTTTTTCATTTTATTTTATTTTAGGTTTATTTTAATTTTATTTTACATTTAGTTTTTATTTTATTTTATTTTTTATTTTTAGGTTTATTTTATTTTTTAGTTTAGTTTAGGTTTTTATTTATTTTATTTGACTTTAGTTTTTATTTTATATTTTGTTTTATTTTTAAGTTTAGGTTTTAGTTTAGGTTTTAGTTTAGATTTTTATGTTTTGTATTTTATTATTTTATTTAGGTTGCAGTTTTTTTATTTATTTTATTTTTAGGCTTTATTTAGTTTATGTTTAGGTTTTCTAGTTTTTAGGGTCTATGGTTTATGGTTTAAGGTTTAGGGTTTAGGTTTAGGGTTTATGATTTGTGGTTTAGGGTTTAGGGTTGAAGGTTTAAGGTTCAAAGTTTAGGATTTAGGAATAGTTTTAGGGTATAGGTTAGGTTTTTTTTTAATTTTTAATTTTTTTATTTTTTTCAAATTAAGTAAACTCGTAAGTTTAGGTTTATTTAGTTCATTTTATTTTTTATTTTTATTTATGTCTATTTTTATTTTTATTTAGTTTATTTAATTTATTTTAAGTTTATTTATTTTAGTTTATGTTTTTATTTTAGTTTATTTTTTAGGTTTAGTTTTAGGTTAAAGTTTTTTTTTAATTTAGTTTTATTTTTATTTTATTCTTTAGGTTTACGTTTATCTTTTTGTTTTATTTTTGTTAGGTTTAAGTTTTATGATTAGTTTAGGGTTTAGGGTTGCCGTATTAGGGTTGTAGGTTTACGATTTAGGGTTTAGAGTTTAGGGTTTGGGGTTTAGGTTTAGGGATTAGGTTTTAGGTTTATGGAGGTGTTTCTGAAGGTTTTTTATAGGGTTTAGTAGGGTTAGGGAGGGTAGGTGGAAGGTTTAGGGTGTTTATTTTTTTATATCTAGGTTTAGGTTTAGGTTTTCAATTTATTATTGTTAGGTTTAGGTTTAATGATTTTATTTTAGGTGTATTTTTACGTTTTCTTTTTTAGTTTAGGTTTATGTTTATTTTTAGTTTTTTTTAATCTATTTAGTTTTGATTTAGGTTTTGGTTTAGGTTATTATAGGTTTAGGTTTAGGTTTTATTTATTTTAGTTTAGCTTATTTTAGTGTAGGTTTAGATTTATTTTATTTTTATTTTAGGTTTGGTTTTTTTTTTTAGTTTAGGGTTTAGGTTTTATTTTTTATTTATTTCAATGTTATATTTTTATGTCTATTATTTAGGTTTAAGTTTTTATTTAGTTTTTAGTTTATTATATTTTAGGTTTATTTTTTTTCTATTTTATGTTAAGTTTTTATTTTATTTAGGTTTTTTATTTTTTTAATTTAGTTTAGGTTTTTATTTATTATATTTTATTTAGTTTTTATTTTTTATTTTATTTTCTTTTAAAGTTTAAGTTTATATTTATGTTTTTATTTTATTTTATTTTATTATTTTATTTTGGTTTATATTTTTTAGATTATTTTATTTTTAGGTCTTTTTTTAGTTTAGGTTTAGGTTTTAGCTTTAGGTTTAGGGTTTAGGGGTTGGGTGGGTGGGTTTAGGGATTTATTTTTTTGGGTTCAGGGTTTAGGGTTTAGGGTTTAAGTTTTATGGCTTAGGATTTAGAAATTAGGGTTTTAGGGTTTAGGGTTTAGGGTTTAGGGATTACAATTTAGGTTTTATGTTTAGGGTTCACGTTTTAGTTTAGGGCTTTTTAACGTAGAACAAATTCTATTTCAACATTTCTTCTTTTGTTGATATAGTTTATTTATTACTTATTATAGTTTATCTTATTTTATTTTTTCTTTATGTTTACTTTTTATTTCTATTTAGTTTAGTATATTTATTATTGGTTTGTTTATTTTAGTTTAGGTTTATTTTTTAGTTGAGTTTTATTTATATTTTATTTTTTAGGTTTAGGTTTTATTTTTTATTTTAGATTTAGGACTATGTTTATATTTTATATTTTTAGGTTCAGGTTTTAGGTTTTTATTTTAGGTTTATTTTTATGTTTTATTCTTTAGTTTAAGTTTAGGTTTATTTTTTAGTTTATTTTATTTTATTTTTTATTTAGGTTAGGTATAGCTTTTATTTATTTAGTTTATTTAGTTAGGTTTTTTTATTTTTTTTTATTTTATTTTTATGCTTTGGTTTTAGTTTAGGGTTTAGGTTTTATTTTATTTATTTTAGATTTAGTTTTGGATTATGTTTTATTTAGTTTTTAATTTTAGGTTTTTGTTTTTTTGTTTTTTATTTTATTTTATTAGTTTATTTTTAATTTTTTGTTTAGGTTTAGGTTTAGTTTAGGTTTTATTTTATTTTATTTTATTTTATTTAGGTTTTTATTTATTTTATTTTAGGTTTAAATTTTAGGTTTGGTTTAGGTTTTGTGGTTTAGTGTTTAAGGTTTATGTTTAGGATTTAGCAGGGTTTATAGTCCAGTGCTCAGTTTAGCTTTAGTGGTGGTAGGTTAAAGAGTTTAGCCAGTAAGTTTAGAAAAGGTTGTGGTTTAGGTGGTCAGTAGTTTAGGGTTTAGTGTTTTAGAGGTTTAGGGTTTAGTTTAGGTCAGTTAGCCTGTTTAGGTCAGTCAGGAGGGTTTAGAGTTGGGTTTAGGGTTTAGGGGTAGGGGTCAGTGGCCTGGGTAGGAGTGGGTTCAGGGGGTTATGGTTTAGGGTGAGTTTAAGATGGGACAGAGTTTTGGTTGGGGAGGTTTTGAGTTTATGATTTAGGTTTAGGAGATTAGGTTTAGGGTCAGATGAGTATTTTAGGTTTAGAGTGGTTTAGGGTTTATTTATTTATTTTATTTATTTATTTTAAAGCAAACCCAAGGTAGTTATTTATTTATATTTATTTTAGTTTATTTTATTTTATTTATTTTGATTTAGTTTTTTTTTTTAGTTTATTTATTTTAGTTTTGGAGTTTTATTTTAATTTATTTTTTACGTTTAGGTTTATTTTTTAATTTAGTTTTATGTTTATTTTGTCTTTTAAGTTTAGGTTTTATTTTATATTTTTAGGTTTAGGTTTAGTTTTTTATTTTGCTTTATTTTTTTAGGTTTAGGTTTTAGGTTTTTATTTTATGTTTATTTTTAGGTTTTATTTTTTAGTTTAGGTTTAGGTTTAATTTTAGTTTAGTTTATTTTAGTTAGTTTAGGTTTAGTTTATTTTAGGTTTAGGTTTTATTTATTTTAATTTAGTTTATTTTAGTGCAAGTTTAGGTTTATTTTATTTTTATTTTATGTTTGGGTTTAGGTTTATTTTTAGTTTATTTTATTTTAGTTAGTTTAGGTTTAATTTATTTTAGGTTTAGGTTTTATTTATTTTAATTTAGTTTATTTTAGTGTAGGTGTAGGTTTAGGTTTATTTTATTTTTCTTTTATGTTTAGCTTTTTTTTAGTTTAGGGTTTTGGTTTTATTTTTTATTCATTTTTATGTTTTATTTTTAGGTTTATTATTTAGGTTTAGGTTTTTATTTAGTTTTTATTTTATTTTATTTTAGGTTTATTTGAATTTTATTTACATTTTTTATTTTCTAGTTTAATTTAGGTTTTTATTTATTTTATTTTAGTCTATTTTTTATTTCTTAGTTTATTTTCTTTTTAAGTTTAGGTTTAGGTTTAAGTTTTAGTTTATGTTTCTTTTTAATTTTATTTTTTATCATATTTTGGTTTAGGTTTTTTTATTTATTTTATTTTTAGATTTAGTTTTGGTTTAGCTTTTTAGCTTTTAGGGTTTAAGGTTTAGTGTTTTTTTTTGGATTTAGGGTTTAGGGTTTAGGGTTTAGGGTTTAGAGTATAGGGTTTATGGTTTTTAGGGTTTAGGGGTTAGGGTTTAGGGTTTAGGTTTTAGGTCTAGGATTCAAGTTTTGGTTTAGGTTTAAATTTTTTTTTTTAAAAGAGAAAAAACTCATGTTTAACCTTTCTTCTTTTCAATTTCATTAACCGAGTAACACACCAAGTTTTTTATGACATAAGCGATGAGATAGATCTAAAAAGAGTACGCATAGAGGAATTCAAAAACTCTAGATAACTAGAACTGTCTCTATTATAAATAAACAGTTCCTTAAGTAGTAGATCGGATCAGTCGTTCTTCATTTTCTCCAGTTCCCATCAGAACCACCCCGGCCTCTCGAATAGTAGGATCCACCATCATATCTCCAATCTCTCCCTCCGCCACCACCACAGTTGTAGCCTCTATCGCTCCTCCCACCTCCATAACCACCACTACTACAACCACCACCTCCATATCGACCAACACCTCCAGATTCTTCACCACCATTGCGAAAACTGCCGCCTCTGCCTTCTTCTCCACTGCGAGATCTAGACCGAGCTTGATTGACAGTGATAGTCTTGCCTTCAAGGTTCTGCCCATTCTTAGGGTTAAGGTTTTAGTTTAGGTTAACTTTTTAAATTTATTTAGTTGCTTTAGGTTTAGATTTAGGATTTGGGGTTTAGGGTTTAGGGTTTAGGGTTAGGGTTATGGTTTAGGGTTTAGGGTTTAGGGTTTAGGGTTTAGTTATGGGTTTTAGGGTTTATGCCTTTACGGTATAGGGTTTAGGGTTAGGGCTTAGGGTTTAGGGTTTAGGGTTTAAGGTTTTATAGGGTTTATAGTTTAGGGTTTAATGTTTATGGATGTAGCTTTATAGTTTAGGGTTTAGCGTTTAGGGTTTATGTTATTTTTATTTAAAATTAAGTAAATTGGTAGGTTTATGTTTATTTAGATTATTTACTTTATTTTTTATTTATTTTAGTTTTTTTTATTTTTTATTTTTATTTAGTTTATTTTATGTATCTTAGGTTTATTTATTTCATTTTAAGTTTTTTATTTAGTTTATTTTTTAGGTTTAGGTTTATGTTTTTATTTTATTTTTTTAGGTTTAGGTTTTAGGTGTTTTTTAGGTTTATTTTAAAGGTTTCATTTTTTAGTTTATTTTTAGTTTATTTTATTTTATTTAGTTTACATTTAGGTTTTATTTAGTTTATTTTAATTTATTTTAGTTTAAGTTTATGTTTATTTTATTTTGTTTATTTTATTTTTATTTTAGGTTTAGGTTTTTTTTTAGTTTTGGGTTTTGGTTTTATTTTTTATTTATTTTTTAAGTTTAGGTTTTTATTTAATTTTTATTTTATTATATTTTAAGTTTATTTTATTTTTATTTTAGATTAGGTTTTTCATTAATTTATGTTTTTATTCTTAGGTTTATTTTATTTTCTTTAATTTAGTTTAGGCTTTTATTTATTTTATTTTAGTTTATTTTTTTAGTTTAAATTATTTTATTTTATTTTTAAGTTTAGGTTTAAGTTTTAGTTCAGGTTTTCATTTTTTTTAAATTTTTTTATATTAGGTTTAAGTTTATTTATTTATTTTAGTTTTAAGTTTAGGTTTCAGTTTAGGTTTAATTATTTATTTTATTTTTAAGTTTAAATTAGTTTAGGTTTAGGTTTTAGGCTTTAGGCTTTAGGGTTTTGGTTTTAGGGCTTAGGGTTTGGGTGGGTTTTTTTAGGGTTTAGGATATGGTTTTTTTTTTTAGGATTTTGGGTTTTTGGTTTAGCATTGTAGGTTCAAGGTTTAGGGTTTAGGGTTTAGGATTTAGAGTTTAGGGTTTAGGGTTTTTTTTTTTAATTAAGTAAACTAATATGTTTAGGTTTACTTAGTTTATTTAGTTTTTTTTAAATTTTTTAATTTTGTTTTAGTTTATTTTTTTATTTTTATTTAGTTTAGTTAACTTATTTTAGGATTATTTATTTTAGTTTAGGTGTTTTATTATAGTTTATTTTTTTAGGTTTAAGTTTTTGGTTTATGTTTATTTTTTTGTTTAGTTTTACTTTTAAGTTTATGTTTAGGTTTTTATTTTAGGTTTATTTTTAGGTTTTTGTTTTATATTAGGTTTAAGTTTATTTTTAGTTTATTTTATTTTATTTAGTTTAGGGTTTAGGTTTCGTTTATTTTAGATTTAGTTTTAGGTTTTATTTAATTTAGTTTTATTTAATTTAGTTTTGGTTTATGTTTATTATTATTTATTTATTTTAGCTTTAGGTTTTTTGAGCCTAGGGTTTAGGTTTTATTTTTTATTTATTTTTATGTTTATTTTTTAGGTTTAAGTTTTTATTTAGTTTTTATTTTATTTTATTTTAGGTTTATTTTATTTTTATTTTACATTTAGTTTTTATTTTATTTACAGTTTTTACTTTTAGGTTTATTTTATTTTTAAATTTAGTTTCAGTTTTTAGTTATTTAGTTTTTATTTAGTTCTTATTTTTTATTTTATTTTATTTTTAGGTTTAGGTTTAGGTTTTAGTTTAGGTTTTTATTTATTTTATTTATTTTTTATTTTATTAGGCTTAGATTTATTTATTTATTTTTAGGTTTTATTTAGTTTAGGTTTATATTTTCAGGTTTTTAGGGTTTAGGGTTTATAGTTTTGGGTTTAAGTTTTAGGGTTTAGGGTTTAGAGTTTTTGGTGTTTTTTTTAACAGAGAACAAATTCATATTCAACATTTCTTATTTTCGATTTCATCAACCAAGTAAGAAACCAGGGAAGTGAGGTAATCAATTGACCTCCTAAGGGCTAGCTAAAGCCTCATGTTCCTGAGATGTCCAGACTATATACCCATTACCATTCATTCTTATATAAATCGACACATGAATAGAGAAAAGAGAACTCAACAATCATACACTTAAGCTATAAGCACATGCATTGCTTATGTATTTATAACTCGCATCATAACACATATTATTATTCATTTATAAGCTTTTGAAAAATACATTTGGATTTAATTGTGATAATAGCCATGCATATAATAAATTAAATCAACACATGTAAGCTTACATAAAGGAAATCCATTTTATTTTACTTGATTTGTAAAAGATGGATGCATTTATTCGAATGACATACCAAATTTAACATGATTGGAAATAGGACAATCAAATATAAGCATGTGATTCATTCAACCAAAGTAGTTCTTAAGGAAAATCAAATCAAATAAGATTATTTAAATCAAACCAAAGCTTCTTTATTAATTAGGTTTTGGATTTGATTTGATTTAAAGAGGAGAAGAGAAATCATCACTTATTTTTTTAAACCCATTCCCAGATTAGTGATTTGATATAATTTAAGGAAATATAATTAAGTTGAATTTTTTGGTTTATTAAGTTGAACCCTTAATTAGATGAATTTATTATGCTTACCTATCTCACCTTAAAGTAATTAACTAAATAATTATGAGCCAACATGATATTCATGGAAAATAAACTTGCAATGATCCTAGGAAATAAAAGGGGCCTAATGCAATTGGCTCATGATTAATAGTTAATTAAATTAAGGGACTTAATTAATTACTCTTATAGTTAATTTCATTAAACGCCTTTAGGTTATTAAACACTTAAAGATCTACCTCATGATTTAATTAATTATGGTCTGATGTGATTATGATTTCAATTTGATTAAGTGATTTAATTAATTAGTTAAATCTTAATTAATTTCATTCTAAAAATGGTGAAATGAACTTAGGGAAAGAGGTCCCAACCTTATTCCTTAGTTCACTTATTATTGAATAATGATTAATAAACTTAATTAACCAATTTGTTATTGTTCATGGGATTAATTAATCATTAATTAACTTAAAAGAGTATTTAAGGTTTAATCAGTCAATTTTCCTAATTAGGTGAGTGATAAATCCAAATAAAATCATGGGTAGAAGAGGTCATCCCATTAAATTAACCCACAAAATTTGGGATTAATTGCTCAAGTAATTAAGAAGTAATTAAGCTAATAAAATTTCTAATTAAACCTTAATTGTAAATATTAATTACTATAAAATAAGTTAAGATCATTTTAATTAACTCTCCTTTAAAATACCTTTAAAATGAGTATTTATTTGCATTTGTTTTATTTTTCTATGATTTTTTATGATTTTTAGAAGTTTCGGCCATTAAAAATGATTAATTAAACCTAATTAAAGCTTAATCCTATTGGCGCCACATGGTGTTACAGGATTGGCTACTTAAAACTTATCCGACTCGGTGCCCATGTGCCGGTGGCGGACACGCTTTCTCGTCCACCATCTGATCTAAGATCGGATGGCTATGATTAATCCCACAGCTTAGTATGATTAAATCAGATCGATCTACCGTAACTAATCACGATTATACATTTTGATCACACAGAATAGATTGTGCGTGATCTAACATTAGGAGAGTAAGGGATAAAGCCTTGACTTTTTGATCAAGGGGATCCAACGGTCAAGATTACACGAGATGCAAGTTTTCTTTAAAAAGCTCCAACCCATTTTTTCCTAAGGATCAGTTTTGGATGCATACCTTGTCGAAGATCAAGACCGGTGGCTCGAACAATTGAGGAAGCTTCATCTAGTGAAGAAGGAAGCAAGATAGTGGATCAATTCCTTGACATTCTCTTAGAGGCCATAAATTGATGATTTGGAGCTCACTTTGAAGTCCCACCGGAGCTTGGGAGATGATTGATTGATGAGGCCTAGGAAGGTGCAGAAAGATAATTTGAGTTTGATGGAGAAATGGGGAAGTTAGGTCAAAAATGGGAATGTCTTATTTTGAGATGGATGGGAATTGCATTTCTTGATCAAGGAACAAGCTTGGGAGCTTAAGGAATGGCTCTAGCAGGTCATCTTGGTTAGCTAGGAATCTGATGAATGATTTTTGTTTATGTTTGAGTGAAAATGAGGGGGTGTATTCCTCCTTTCATCTTGATCGGATGGTGGGATCAAGTTTGTCTTATAGTGGCCGTCCGACCATCTTAGGGAGTCCTTGATGGCAGGGAGGAGGCGAGTTGGCTTGGCTTGGTTGGTTGAAGTTGTGGATGTCGCTGCCAAGGTAGAATCATGGGTGTCCTATGGGTTTCAAATGCTCCAAAGGGGATGGTGAGGTGATTTCACCTCCTGTGGGTCATGGTCAGCCCAACCACCCCTTGGGTTAGGTTGGGCAATGTCTTAGGTGCCTAGGTGAACCAATGGGAGAGTACCAAGTGGCCAAGGAATGGAAATGACCACTTACATGGGTGATTTGTCTCATGTAATGCCCTTGACCCAAGGGTAGAATGATCATTTAGCATTGGATTTGATTTGGGAAGATTTGAAATAAGCTAAAAGTGGGTTAGCCTAAATTTCAAGTCAATTGGAGTTGATTTGGTTAGGTTTGGCTCAATTTGACTCATTTAGGTCAAAATGGGTTAGGTTCGGTCAGGTTGACCAATTGGTCAAATTGGGTCAAACCAAGGGTTGGGTCAAGTTCATATGGTCATTTGGGATTTTTCGGTTATATTGATTTGGTTTAGTTTGGCTTAGATTTGATCTTGGCTCATTTGAATTCATTTGGGTCAAATGGGTTAAGTTGACCAATTTGACCAAATTGGCCAAATTGGCTTGGGTTGTGTGTTGGTTTGGGTTTAGTTGACCAATTGAAGATGATTGTAGGCTTTGGTTTCAATTAATTTGGATTTGGTTTAGATATAGGCCAACTTGAAACTTTAGGTCAATTTGGGGTAAGTAGGTCAATTGTGTTCAATTGGGTCCAATCATGGCTTCGGTCAAGTTCGATAATCAATTTGGAATGAACTTGAACTATTGGTTGCAATCAATTTGGTTTATATTTTTATTTGACCCAATTTGGTATTTTAGGTCAATTTGGGTCAACTTGGGTCAAGATTTACAATTGGATTTGTTTTGACTCAATTGAAGGCCAAGTCATATTCAAATATTTATTTTGATTTTGTATGAATCATTGGATTTGGTTTAGGTTACAATTTGGCTAGTTTGGTTCATATGGGTTAAGGGGTTGACTTGGTCAAATGACCAAGTTGACTTAGTTTGACCCAATTTGTGATAATTGATCAACCTAGGGTGATGAACAATCATGATGGGCGATTATGATAGGCTTGGGTCAATCCAATTTGGGTAGGATTCGAAGTTGGCTCAAATAGGTCAAATTTGCCACTTTGGGTCAAGTGGACCAATTGTGTTTAGTTGACTTGATTTTGGGTTGAGTTTTATTTATTTTAGTTCATATATGGATTTGGGATTGATATATAAATTCAATTGCAATTGACTTGGATTCAAATGGGTTTGGTTCATCTGAACATTTCAAGTCAAAAGGGTTAAGTTGGGTTTGACTTGGGTTGATTTTTTTTTGGCTTGATGATTGAAATTTTCATTTATAATTGTGAATATGATTGAAAGTATGATTCATTCATGAGAAAATCAATTGAATTTGGGTTTTTGAATGAAGGAATTTGCCTAAGTCCATGAAGTTGGATCATGTGGCTTAGGTTTAGATTTTGATTTGGTTTGATTTAGTTTTGATGATTTAAATGTATATTTCATTTAAATTTATGAAGATGATTGAAAATATGATTGATTGTGAGAAATTTAATTGAGTTTGACTTGATTTGGATTAAGATTTGGCTAAGTCCATGGGATAGGTCATATGTCTTAGGAAGGGTTATGATTGGATTTGATTGAGTTTGATTTAGTTTTGATCATCCGAATGTTGATTTGATTTATATTTAGAAAGATGATTGAAGATATAAATTTATTATGAGAAAATCAATTGATTTTGGATTGATTTGGATTAAGATTTGGCTAAGTTCATGGGATAGGTCATATGGCTTAGGAAGGGTTTCAAGTTTGAATTTGATCATGGGTTTCAAACATTTGGTTTTGGAATTTGGGTTTGGATTTGGATTTGAATTTCATGTTTGAATTGAACTTGAGGTTTGGTTTGAGAAGGTGAACATGGATTGGATTTGGGTTGTAGGGTAGTTGGATTATCCAAATCCCTAACGCATAACCTAATCCTATGGTTAACCCTTCTAAGTCTTTAGGCTTAGCTTAGATGTTTAACTAATTTTTAGAAGTGTCTTATGATTAGGGAAGTCTTTGTGTCTAGAAGACTCCTAAGTCTAAGATGGGAAGACTGAATTTGTGCTCCAAAAGTGAGGTCAATAGGCTTTAGCCTCGGTAGTGTTGCCCTTGGAGATAGATGATTGGAAGACCGAAGCCAAGTTTCACATTATAAACTCGAATACATCTTTCAACGCTTTGCTTGGGAGATCATGGATACATAAGAACAATATAGTTCCATCATTTCTATATCTGTGTATGAAGTTTGCCAGAGGAGAGATCATCTACTGTGTTGAAGGAAATTTCAAGTCATTTACAGTTCATGAGGTTGACATATATGAGGATGTGGCTTACTACCTCCCTTAAAATCAACAAGTCTATTCTCACAAACTTGGCCAATGTTTAAAAATAAAAAAACAAAAAAGAAAAAAAAAGAAAGAAAAAAAGAAAAAGAAAAGGGAAAATGAAAAAGAAAATAAATTGGATTAGAAATAGGCTTGGAGGAGGAAGTGGAGCTTGACATTAGATTCCACCCACAGTTCATTACTCCATTCAAATATATGGGTAAGACAACCTAACCTCCACCAGGTAGAGAAAGAGGCCATTTTGGAGGCAGTCCTAGGGGTGGAAAACCTCATTATTGGCCACCAAATAGCATATGTCCCATACACATTATCCATATAGACTTAGAATTTAGAGTGGATGAGTATTATATGGTTACCGATTCTTCAAGGTGACATTAGTTTGGAAGATCAAATTTACATATTATAGACTTACATCTTTGAACATTTGCTTGGGAGACCATGGATAAGTTGGTAAAGAGGTGAGAGATGTCTACTATGTCAAAGGAGATCTCAAGACATTTATAGTTCAAATATATGATGATGTGGCTACTACCTCCCTCAAAATCAACAAGTTTATTCTCTCAAACCTGGCCAATGTTTAAAATTAAAAGAAAATTGAAGAGAAAAAGAAAATGAAAGAGAAAAAAGAAAGAAAAGGAAAGAGAAAATGAAAAAGAAATTAAAAGGGAGCTGAAATAAAATTGGAGGAGGAAGTGGAGTCTGACATTACATGCTACTGACAGTTTATTACTCCATTCGAAAATATAGGAAGGATGACCTGACCTCCACCAGGTAAAGAAACAGGCCAGTTTAGAGGTAGTCCCAGGGGTGGAAAACTTCTTTGTTGGCCACCCAATCAAAGATTTGTCACATCTACCAGTAGTACACCTGCTATCCATATAAACTTAGAATCTAGTTCATAGGATTAGTCTTATATGGTTAACACACCAGCAATCTGTTCTCAGTAGTAGATTCCCTTGGAGGTGATACTTGAGCCAGATAGTGATGAAAATTGGGCTCCAAAGCAAAGCATAAGTGTATCCAAGTCTATATATAAAATAGTTAGGCATCAGTTGAGAACCTTAGATGTAACCGCACTTTCTTCTCAAAAAGCTAAGGGTTTAATGGTTAAGGAAGCCCCTTAGTCATCCACAGGTGTGAAGACTCAAAGGTTCTTTCTAGGAGCATCATCCTCCAGTCAAGAAGTTAATGTAGAATTTGAGGATGATTCATATAAAGATTTAATAAAATTATTTTTTGATTAGTACTTGCCTTGTGTTCATAATTTAGCAAAAAATGGGTTAATCGCACATACTTCGTCAAAGCACAGGTCAGACTACTTCGAAGGAATAAGGAAGAACAAATTTAAAATCTCTCAATCAAGATGGGGACTAAGATTCGATACAATAGGTCTAATAGATGATGATGATTACTACTTAGTCATCATCAATCATTTAGAATCTGATAGGTTCTTCTCAAACCACATTAACTCATATGAGGAGGTGTGCTTAGAAACTTCAGATGATTTAGCTAATTTTGAAGTCAAAGATGCACTGCCAGAATTCGAAGAAGAGATCAAGTCAACCATCGATGAGCTTAAGAAAATCAACTTAGGAACTGAAGAAGATCCACGCCTAACATACATCAGTTCTTTGTTGAATGAAATTGAAACCAATGACTTAGTTAGGGTATTGATTGAGTTTAAGGACTGCTTTGAATGGAGTTATGAAGATATTCTTGGATCGGCTCCTAATGTAGCGATCCATAAATAAGCAATAGAACCTACTGCTAACCCTATCAAGCATGCTCCTAGATGTATGCGATTAGACATAGAATATCAAGTCATTTATGAAGTCAAGAAACTGATCAATGCTGGCTTCATCCAGAAAGAAAAATACCCTACCTGGTTAGCCAGCATCATCCTAATTAAAAAATAGAATGGCCAAATTCACATATGTGTCAATTTTAGGGATTTAAATAAGGCATGTCCAAAAGATAAATTTTCACTACCAATCCCGGAGTTGATGGTGGACATTTCCTCATCTCATGCAATCTTCTCTTTCATGGATGGCTCATCTGGATATAACAAAATAAATATGGCCCTTGAAAATGAAAGAAACACTGCTTTTAGAACCTTGATCGAAATCTATTATTATATGGTCATGCCTTTCAGCCTTAAAAATGTTGATGCTACATACTAGTGGGCTATGACTCAAATATTTGATGAACTCATTCATCATCAAGTCAAGTTTTATGTCGATGATCTTGTGGTCAAAAGTAGATAAAAGGAAGACCAACTCTTTGACTTGAGAGTTGTTTTCAAACAACTAAGAAAATTTAACCTAAAAAAGAACCCCCTAAAGTGTGCATTCGGAGTAGCTTCAAGAAAATTCCTTGGGATTGTTCTCTAACACCAGGGAATCAAAATTGATTTGGAGAAGATCAAGGTGATATTAGAAATGCCACCACTTAAAAGTTTAACTCAACTCAAATTATTCTAAGGGTCATTGGCATATCTAAGATGCTTTATATCCAACCTATCGAGAAGATGTCAGCCATTCTCAGCACTTTTCAAAATGGATGCCAAGTTTAAGTGGGATGATAAGTGTGAGCATGCCTTTGAAGACATCAAGCATTACCTGATGATGCTACCAGTTCTAGCATCCCTTATCCCTAGCAAGTCATTCATGCTTTACACTGCTATGTTAGATGACTCCCATGGTGCTTTGTTGGCCCAAGCCAATGACGAAGGGAAGGAAAATGCGCTATACTACCTCAGCCATCGTCTAATCCCTACTGAAGTTAATTATCCACCTATTGAGAAGCATTACCTAGTTTTAATCTAGGCATTCCAAAAGCTACAACACTACATGCTTCTTTATAAGGTGAACTTAATCTCTAGGATTAATCCACTATAGTATCTCATGACACAATCGATGCTATCTAGATGGTTGGCATGATGGTCCGTGATCCTCTCATAGTTTGACATTACCTTCGTACCACTCTATGATGTTAAAGGATAAGCACTAGTGGATTTTTAAGCAGCACACCCACTTTCTGCTGAGTCTTTTCTTAGTCATAATCTCCCTGATGAATAAATCATGAACATAGGAGAAACAAATCTAGTGCATTATCATCCGTGAAAGAGAAAGATCTATTCTTTACTGGCCAGTAAAAGTAAATAAGAGTAAAAAATTGTACAAACAATGAAACAACCATTCTTTGCTACACACCTTCCCTTATTACTCAGGTAATTCAAAAAAAATTTCTTGTCAAAACTATCTTTCTTTTATCCCTGAACCAACCCCCCCTCTCGCATAGAAAAGATTAGTCTTCTAAAAACAAAAGCTATGACTTCAAGCATTTCGCTCGGTTTCATAAAGTTCGCCCCTTCCTGCACTTTTCGTTTCACTTCTTTTATCTAACTAGCTTTCCTGGAGAGTATCATTTGCAAGTTAGCATTTTGGGCATCCCATCTTATCAAAGATTCTCTTATCATCGATGGCTCATTATTTTCCAGTTGTGTTATCTTTTCTCATAAGAAATTCCATGTTAATATTTCTTTTAGCTCTTTCTTTTTAGAGACAGGCACGGAGCATTAGAATTGTAATGAGCACCAGTAGATCCGGTAGGGTATGGTTCACATTCACTGTTGGGAGATGTACTTTAATGGTGTGGATTCCTCTCAAAGAGGAGAAGAGCCATAATCTACTATGCAAGGAAAGACAAGGGTTGAAATAGTTCTCTTAACTCCAAACTGTGATGTGATGAGATTCTCATATCATTTGTCTAATCCTTGCACCAACAACGAAGCCAAATATGAGGCTCTGATTGGTGGTTTAGAGTTAGTTGTTACTCCAGCATCTAGAACATCAACATCTTTGAGGATTCTTAGCTAGTCATCAACCAAATCACTAGGTTCTATAAGGTTATAACGCCCGAGATCCATCACTACCACAAGTACAACATGGAGTTGTTGACCCAAATCCATGAGGTTTCCATTTATAAGATTCCTCAATGAGAGAACATCATAGCGTATGCTTTATCTAAGCTTTCCAAAGAGTTGGCATGTCCGATTATGGAGTCCATATCAATAAAGATCCAAAATAAACAAGTCTTATCCCTTATTGATATTGAACTCATCGAAAAGTACTCTCTTGAAGGGGAGGTTGTCATTACTAAGAAAGATGAGGAGTAAGATTCGAGGAAACCATTCATGGATTACTTAAATAAAGGAAAACTACCTCAATTGAACTCTTAAGCCCATCAGATGAAGTAGAGAGCACTTTCATATGTTCTTCTGGATGGTGTATTATACCGACGGTCTTTCAATCATATGTGGTTATGTTGCTTAGACAAGCATGATGCCCATAAGATCATGACTGAGGTGCACTCAGGATTATGTGGAGCCAACCAATCTGATCCAAAGATGAAAGTCAAGATTAAGAGACTAGGATATTACTCGCCATCGATGATCAAAGATTGCATGGATACATCTAGGCAATGCCACGAATGTAAAATACACGGTGTGGTCTTACACCAGCCACCCAACATTCTACATCCTATATTGGGGTACTAACATAGTTGGTCTGATTGATCCTCCTTCTTGCAAGGGTCATCGATTCATCTTAGCTTCTACTGACTACTTTTCTAAATGGGCGAAGTTGATTCTACTCAAAGAGGCCACAACTCAACATGAGCTCTAATTTTTTAAGAACCATATGGCATATAGGTTCGGAGTGCCTAGATTAATTTTATCTGATAATGGTACTGCATTCAAGAGCACCAAGATTAAAAACTTTACCTAGAGACACAAGATAGATTGAAGATATTCTACCATCAACTAACTGAGGGCAAATGACTTAGTAGAAGCCTTCAGTAAAACTCTCATCTAAATACTAAAGATAACACTCGACAACAACAAGCTACAGTGGCATGAGCAGTTAGAAGAGCTCAAAGGTTTGGAGGAGAGATGCTTGTGCGCATTCTAAAACCTCAAGTTGTACAAAGCTAAAATGATTCAAGCTCACAACAAGTTGGTCCATCCTCGAGCTTTTCACGTAAAAGAGTTTATTTTAGTTCTAAGGAGACTGAATGTTGTCTATCATATGATGGGAGGCAAGTTTGAACCCACTTGGAAAATCCATTTTGCCATAGGAGAGCGCCCAATGCTTTCAAGAAATGAGCTCTACTTAAAGAAATATTATAAATCTTGTTTGAAAATAATTATCATCAATGAAAATTTTATTTTGAATTCAATCTCTTCCATGTCGAAAGTAATTTTATTTATGAATTTGCCATGATGTGTTTAGGGTAGGTGTAAGGAACCCGAGTGGCGTCCTATCCTTCATCGGCACAACATAAACACAAATTATACAAAAACATATAAAACAAACACATATCTTCTATTCGAGCTACTCTGAGTTGAGATAACGCCCCCAGCGACATTCACTCAGTAGCTGCTCTAGTTCAGGCTAACGTGCTACCCTGCTAGTGTGTCGCCCCAATGGTCTTCTTGCTTCAAAGATTGTAAGTCTGATACACTTTTCTTTCTTATTTGGTGACTATACACTGACGAGCGCCCTGTTAGTTTGGTAGGCCTTAATGCATGGCCGGTAAGCTACTTATGTTGGCTTCATTTAAGAGGATGTGAGTTTACTACCACTTCTTCTTGTATTAGCCTTTATGCACCGACTGGGTTGAGTATATTTAAAATTTAGGATAAGTCCCTTAGTGGCTCTTTCCTTCCCGACTACTTCATGTCTGGGTCCAGTCCTTCCTCGAGGCTACCCCCTTAATAGTTGCTCTAGGTCAGATAGTATCTGTTCTGCCAATGATAGACTATCTCAATGATTAGTTCCACTTGGAAAGTTGTAAGCTTACATGCTTTCCTTCCAGATTGATCATTGCACACTGACGGGCACCTTAGGTTGGTACATTCTTACTATGCTGATGGATACACCACTCATGTTGATAGATATACCTTAGGTTGGTTGGTTCTCATACCTTAGCGTACACCACTCATGGTAGATGTAAGTCTGTTATGCTTTCTCCTTAAGTTGGCCACCATACACCTATAGGCTTTCTTTTCTAGGGCTCAGGATAACGCCCTAACAGCACCTGCCCTATGGGCACTATATCTGGATCACATCTTTTGTGACCCCATTTAGACACTATCTGGCTTACTATTGGATTGGATAGTTTCCCTTTCCTGCAAACCACCCCTATGGTTGGAGAATCCATTCCGTGGATGTGTAGATTCTCCCTTGGTCCAATAAATCTAAGATAGGTCAAGGCCTACATAGCTCCTTCTTAGTGTGGTCCCTCACACACCAACAGGGTCCATGCAAATAGATAAATAAAATATATATTCACTTGTGGATTATGAGGACAACCCTAGAAGTACATTTTCCCAAGAAGGCATCCTATCTTTACGGTAGTGTCAGCAAAACACCCTATTGGAATCACCTAACTACACTTGAGTTGATATAAGTCCCTAGTGGCATTCACTTAGTAGTCAACCCTAACCCAGGTTCGATTTGTTATGCTATGAACAAGTCATCCCAGTTGTTGTTCAATACTTTATAAGATGTAAGTCTGATACGTCATCTTCCTAGTATAGCCATTGCACACTGACAGGCAACCCCTTAGGTTGGCTAGCTCTACCCCACGGCTAGCAGACTATCCCATTAGATTTGTAAATCTCAGATAGGACAAGTCTGATATAGCCCCTTCTTAGTGGGTCCATCGCACATCGACATGGTCCATAAATTAAATATATTAAATTTGATCGAGCTCACATCCTCAGCAGATATGCCCTTAATTCAAAATCAAACTAAACCAAACAAACCAAATCAAATCACATGAAATAAAGATAAAATTAATCCTGACTACTTTTGAGTTGGCATAAGTAATCTCCCTTGATCAGGTTCTATTTGTTATGCATCCAACAGGTCATCCCAACCTTTGTTCCTCACTTTGGAAGATGTAAGTTTGCTAGGTTTACTTTTAGGTTTTATTTTTTAGTTTAGATTTACATTTATTTTAGTTTATTTTATTTTATTTTATTTAGGATAAGGTTTAGGTTTAGTTTATTTTAGGATTAGGTTTAGGTTTTATTTATTTTAGTTTAGTTTGTTTTAGTTTAGGTTTAGGTTTATTTTATTTTGTATATTTTATTTTTATTATAGGTTTTGGTTTTTTTTAGTTTAGGGATCAGCTTTTATTTTTTAATTTATTTTAGGTTTATTTTTTAGGTTTAAGTTTTTATTTAGTTTTTATTTTATTATTAGGTTTATTTGTTTTTTATTTTATGTTTAGTTATTATTTTATTTAGGTTCTTATTCTTATGTTTATTTTATTTTTTTAGTTTAGTTTAGGTTTATATTTAACTTATTTCTATTTTTTATTTTATTTTATTTTTAGGTTTAGGTTTAGGTTTTAGTTTAGCTTTTTATTTTATTTTATTTAGGTTTCCATTTTTTATTTATTTTATTATCAGTTTAATTTAGTTTAGGCTTTTAGGTTTTTAGGGCATAGGGTTTAGGGTTTAGGGTTTAGGGTATATGGTTTAGGGTTAGCTTAAAGTTTAGGGTTAGTTTAGGGTTTAGGGTTTAGGGTTTAGTCTTTAGGATTTAAGGTTTTTAGAGTTTAAGGTTTAAGATTATTTTTGTATTTAGGGTTTAAGGTTTTAGGGTTTAGGCTTTATAGATTAGGGTTTAGGGTTAAGGTTAGGGTCAGGTTTAGGGTTTGGTGGATTGTTTAGGGTTTAGGTTTTAGTTTTAGGTTTGTGGGTTTGGGTTTGTTAGGGTCAGAGGTTTATGTTATAGGGTTTAAAGTTAGTTTAGGGTGGGTAGGTTTAGGGTAGTGTAGGGTTTAGGATTTAGGGTTTAGGTTTAGTAGTTTTTTTTTTAAATTACATAAATGTTATGTTTATTTAGTTTATTTTAATTTATTTTAGTTCATTTTATTTTTTTTAATTTTATTTAGATTTAGCTTTAATTTTTATTTAGTTTAGTTTAATTATTTAAGGTTTATTTATTTTAGTTTTAGTTTTTTATTTTAGTTTATTTTTTAGGTTTAGGTTTAGGTTTATGCTTAATTTTTGGTGTAGTTTTATTTTTGTTTATTTTTTAGGTTTAAGTTTTATTTTTTATTTTTAGGTTTAGGTTTAGGTTTTTATTTTATTTTATTAAGTTTAGGATTATTTTTAGTTTATTTTATTATATTTAGGGTTTAGGTTTAGGTTTATGTTTAGGTTATTTTTGGTTTAGGTTTAAGTATTGTTTTTTTAGTTTATTTTATTTTAGTTTAGTTCTAGGTTTATTTTATTTTATTTTAGGTTTAGGGTTTTTTTTTAGTTTAGGGTTTAGGTTTTTTTTTTATTTATTTTTAGGTTTCTTTTTTAGGCTTATTTTTAAAGTTTAGGTTTTTATTAATTTTTTATTTTATTTGATTTTAGGTTTATTTTAATTTATTCTATGTTTAGTTTTTATTTTATTTAGGTTTTTTATTTTTAGGTTAATTTTATTTTTTTTAGTTTAGTTTAGGTTTTTATTTAGTTTATTGTAGTTTAGTTTTTATTCTTTTTATTATTATTTTTAGTTTAGGTTTATTTTATGCTTATGTTTTTATTTTATTTTATTTTATTTATTTATTTTAGGCTTAGGTTTTTCTATCTTTTTTTTTTGGTTTTATTTAATTTAGGCTTAGGTTTTTTAGTTTTTAGGGTTTAATGTTTATGGTTTAGTGTTTAGGGTTTAGGGTTGTAGGTTTTGGGTTGTAAGTTTAGGGTTTAGGGTTTAAGGTTTAGGGTTTTAGGGTTTAGGGTTTAGGGTTTAGGATTTAGGTTTTGGGTTTAAGGTTTTCTAACATTTAGGGTTTAGGGTTGTAAGTTTAGGGTTTGTTTTAGGGATTAGGGTTTAGGGTCTAAGGTATTTTTTTTTAATTAAGTAAACTGGTAGGTTTAGGTAATTTTAGTTTATTTTTTATTTATTTTAGTTTATTTATTTTTAATTTATTTAGGTATATTATTTATTTATTTTAGTTTAGTTTCTTTATTTTAGGTTTATTTATTTTAGTTTTGGTTTTTTTTTTTAGTTTATTTTTTAGATTTAAGTTTATGATTATTTTTTTGTTTAGTATGATTTTTATTTTATTTTTTAGGTTTAAGTTTTATTTTTCATTTTTATGTTTATGTTTAGGTTTTAATTTTATTTTTTTAGGTTTAGGTTTTTAGGTTTTTATTTTAGGTTTAATTTTAGGTTTGATTTATTAAATTAGGTTTAGGTTTATTTTTAGTTTATTTTATCCTATTTAGTTTATGGATTAGGTTCAGTTTATTTTAGGTTTACATTTAGGTTTTATTTAATTTATTTTATTTTATTTTCGTTTAAGTTTAGATTTATTTTATTTTGTTTATTTTACGTTTAGTTTTTTTAGTTTAGGGTTTAGGTTTTATTTTTTATGTCCTTTTATGTTTTATTTTTAGATTTCATTTTTAGGATTAGGTTTTTATTTAGTTTTTATTTTATTTTATTTTAGATTTATTTTATTTTTTAGTTTAGTTTAGGTTTATTTTATTTTATTTTAGTTTTTATTTTTTTTTAATTTTATTTTTGCATTCATGTTTAAGTTTTTATTTAATTTAGGTTTAGGTTTTCTTGTTTATTTTATTTTTCAATTTTATTTAGTTTAGGTTTAGGTTTTTAGGTTTTTATATTTTAGGGTTTAGGGTTTAAAGTTTAGGGTTTAGGGTTTAGGGTTTAGGGTATGGGGTTTAGGGTTTAGGGTTTAGGGTTGTAGGTTTTATAGTTTAGGCTTTCGGGTTTAGGGTTTAGGGTTTGGGGCTTTTTAGGGTTTAGGGTTTAGCATTTAGGGTTTAGGGTTGTAGGTTTAGAGTTTAGAGTTTAAGGTTAGTTTTAGGGTTTAGGGTTTAGGTTCTTTTAAAAAAAAAAATTTAAGTAAATCGATAGGTTTAGGTTTATTTAGTTTATTTGGTTTATTTTTTATTTATTTTATTTTTTTATTTAAGTATATTTTATATTTTATTTTATTTAGTTTATTTATTTTTGGTTTATTTATTTTAGTTTAGGTATTTTATTTTAGTTTATTTTTTAGGTTTAGGTTTATGCTTATTTTTTGTTTGGTTTTATTTTTATTTTATTTTATAGGTTTAGGTTATATTTTTTATTTTTAAGTTTAGGTTGAAGTTTTTATTTTATTTTTTTAGGTTTAGGTTTTAGGTTTTTATTTTTGGTTTATTTATAGGTTTAATATTTTATTTTAGGTTTAGGTTTATTTTTAGTTCAGTTTATTTTATTTAGTTTAGGGTTTAGGTTTAGTTTTTTTTGGTTTAAGTTTATGTTTTATTTAATTTATTTCAGTTTATTTTAGTTCAAGTTTAATTTTATTTTATTTTATTTATTTTAGGTTTAGGTTTTTTTTGGTTTAGGGTTTAGGTTTTTTTGTTTAGGTTTGTTTTTTAGGTTTATGTTTTATTTAGTTTTTATTTTATTTTATTTTAAGTTAATTTTATTTTTATTTTACGTTTAGTTTTTATTTTATTTAGGTGTTTAATTTTAGGTTTATTTTATTTTTTTTAGTTTAGTTTAGGTTTATATTTTATTTAATTTTATTTAAGTATTTATTTCTTATTTTATTTTATTTTTATGTTTTGGTTTAGGTTTAGGTTTAGGCTTTAGTTTAGGTTTTTATTTTATTTATGTTTAAGTTTTTTTATTTATTTTATTTTTTTAGTTTTATTTTAGTTTAGGTTTTTAGGGTTTAGGGTTTAGGGTTTAGGGTTTAGGATTTAAGGCTTAAGGTTTAGGGTTTAGGGTTTAGGGTTTAGGGTTGTAGGTTTTAGGGTTTAGGGTTTAGGGTTTAGTGTGAGGCAGTTTGGGATTTTAGGTTTAGGCATGGGAGGTTGAGGTTGTAGGTTTAGAGTTTAGGGTTTGGGGTCAATTTTAGGGTTTAGGATTTAGGATTTAGGATTTAGGGTTTACGGTTGAGAGTTTAGGGTTTTTCTTAAAAAAAATTAAGTAAACTAATAAGTTTAGTTTAGTTTATTTTGTTTTATTTAGATAGGTCCGTGCCTCTCAAGATGATAGATCATACCGTAAAGCTTTATACTGATTGATCGTTCTTTAGATGAGATAGTTGCACATTATTTCGTGGAGAAGAAGGAGATCGTGGGGTACGCTTAGTCAGATGAGGAGAAGGTCAATTTTGACCCTGATGAAGATGACTTGTTAGGAGATTCAGCTGGAGTCTGCATGGTCGATACTAGAGGATCTCTCCTTAGGGAACAACAAGCCATGGAAGGTGATGCGGTTGATCAGGAGGATATCGCAGGATCAGCCGAACACCTCCAACTTCAATTGTGGCAGAAGGACGAGTAGATTGATAAGATGGCACGTTAGTTACAGGACTTGTTAGCAGCAGTGTCAGTGCTTCAAAAATAAGCCCCTCTAGTTCATCCTATTACAGTCGATGTCAGTCAACTTGAGTTAGTGCATGTCTTGGACCCAGTTAATACTATACCTCCCATTGACCATGGTAGTAGTAGCCTATATAGGAAGGTAGTGGAAAGTACCTCCAAACAAGAAAATGATCTAAAATCTATATTTGAGCAGCAGGTGAAGGAAACTTTGGATCAAGCCTAGGGTGGATCATCAGTTCCTAAGGGTAAACCCTACCCAGAGGTATTCAATGCTATCCAGTATCCCAAGGGTTTTGTGTCTCCTTCCATCAAGAGCTTCGATGGCAGTTGGAATCTGAGGTAGCATATAGCTCACTTAAAGGCTAGTTGTTGCAATGCAAGTGGCAGTGACATGTTACTCTTTAGACTCTTTATCAGTAGCCTAGCAAGTATTGCTTTTGATTGGTATGCTGAACTACCCAATGATTCAGTTAAGACATTTGCTGATTTAGAGAAACTCTTCATCAAGAGGTTTGTTGGAGCTCAACAAAGGGTTACTATAGGTGATCTCATTGTAGCACAATGGTACCCCAGTGAGTCACTTATTGATTATATTCTTTGATGGCGTAACTTGAGTTTGAAGTGTGAACCGAAGCTGTCTAAGCATCATGCCATTGAGATTCTCTTGAAGAATATCCATGGCACGGTCGCCTTCATGCTTAAAGGCTTCAATTTCAGGACATTCGAGAAGCTAATCAACAAGGCGGCTAGACTACAAGGAGAAGCCAAATAGTTACCTATTCAAGATCAGTTGCCTAAGAAGATGCAAAAGGTTTATGAAAAGAAGCCAGGAGTAGTAGCAGTGGTTGACAAGGGGTAGCAACCAACTAGAGATTAGTCTGAGATACCACAACCTTAGCAGCCTCCACCTCCTTTTCTACCACTGAGGTAGCCATACCGGCCTCCCTACAGCCTCCCTGGCTAGAACAGCCTCCGCCTCAGCCATACCACCAGCAGTAGCGGCATGCATATCTGATAACAGGTAGCTATAGTCCACCGACTCTTTTAGATAAGTTAAATAAACCTTATTCTTTTAAGAGGGAGGTAATCAGGAAGATATTTAAGAATCTCTTAAAGAAGCCTGATTTTCAGCTACTTAAGCCTAGAAGACCGGAGGAACTAGACAAAAGTCATGATCCAAACTTTTGCCCTTACCACCGTATGCTAGGCCAGTGGAGGATTGCTTCACATTCAAGGACTGGCTTGAACACAATTTCAAGACTGGTGTTGTAGTTATGCCAAAGGAATACCTTGTGGAATAACCTTCCAGTTCCATTAGGGTAATCCTTGGGGATACAAGTGATCCTACCAAAACCAAAGAAGGTTAGGACATTTCTTTGTCTAAAACCTCTAAGAAAATAATTTAGAAGATCAAGAAACTTTCCTTGAAGATGCCTGAGTTAGCTCAAACATCCAACACCAAGGAAGGTTTGTAAGTTGCCAGTGCTAACTCTAGGAAAGGGGGAGCTCAGCAGCAGCAGCAGTAGCAACAGGTGTTGGCTCGAGACGTCCCTTTAGCTTGGCCACAGATCATGTCCACCTCCATCCTTCAGTTGTAGCTTCCACACCGCTGACTTCTACCATTTCAGCTAGCTCTGTTATTTCTTTTACTAATAGAACTCTTATATCAGTGGATAAGGGCATCAAATCCATTATCCCACTCACCCTAATTTACTTCTACTTTGTACCCCCAAATACTTCTAATAAATTGAAGAATAAAGTTGATTTGAATTATATATATGTCTCTTCTGATGAGTTGTCTTCTTCTATTTCTAATGAGAACTCTTCAAGTCTAATTAGCTATAAAAATTCTAATCTTCCTCTTTCTGATTCAGAGTTAGACTTTCCAACTCTGAATACTATGAGTTCACCTCTTGAGATAGACTTCAAATCATCCAATTTTGAGGATCCCTTAGGAGGCTGTAGGTGTGCCTGATGTGCATGTAGAACCTTCCACCACCTTGCCTCAAGAGATTACCGAAGTCAACCTTCGTAGTGGCAAGGTTCTACCTCCTAGGGTAGCACCTTTAGATAGAGAAAATAAGTCATTGGTACTAAAGATCAAGAAACCCTTCCATAGGACGCTCCACACTTGGATATGCTTGTGGAAGACTAGTCCAAGGTGGACTACAATATCCTTTCACATCAAAGAAAGTTGTCATCTCATCTAAGCATATATCATGCCTTATCTTATCCAAATAGATGAGGGAGTCATTAATCAAGGCCCTCCTTGATCCTGAAATATGCTTAGCTCAACTAACTGCTATAGGTGAAGAAGCACATTATGCAAAAGAAGCCCAAGGGATCACCTTCACAGATGAAGACCTTCTTTTGGGGGACTTGGAGCAAAATCGTCTCCTCTACATCACAATTGACATGGACATGTTCAGACTTGCCAGAGTTCTCATGGATTCAAGTGCATCAGTTAACATTAAGAGTCTAAAGATGCTTACCTATTTGAGGATCAACATCTCCACACTTTGAGGTGATCGAATGATGTTGAGAGGATTCAATGATCAAGGCAAGGGGGCTTTAGGTTTCATAGTGTTACTTTTGGAGATAAGTGACTGGAAGACTGAAGCCAAGTAATACATCATTGATTCGATACTTTATTCACTACTTTGCTTGGTAGGCTTTGGATACATCAGAATAAGATCATTCTGTCCTCCCTTCATCATTGCATCAAGTTCACAAAAGATGGAATTGAATACCATGTCAATGAGGATGAAAAGCCATTTTCAATTAGAGAAGTTGAGATTTATGAGGATGTGACCTACTATCTTTCTCAACATACCCTTTCTCGTGAATTTGGGTAAAATTTAAATAAAAAATCAAAAAGAAAAGAAATGAAGAAAAGAAAAATAAAAGAGAAATGAAGAAAAGAAAGTCCAAGTACACAAGAAAGGGGAATTGAAGAAGAAATAGATTTGTATATCACATTCCTCCCACATTCCATCATCTAGATATGTGGGTAGATAGGTCAACCTAGGGAGGTAGAAAAAAAGTGAGGCAGGTGGGAGACCCAGTTGGTCTTCAACCAACAAAGTGTCAGTTCATAGAGTACCCCTACTATCCACATAGACATGGAATCTAGCTCAGAGGATGAATCTAATGTGATTAGTATACCAACCTCTCAAGGTTCCATGAGGTGACTGACTTTTGACACAGAGACAAAGACCAGACCTCCAAGCAAAGCAAAGTGTTCGAATTAGGTTTGTGTGAAACTATTAGGTAGCAGTTGGGTACCTTAGCTCTTACCTCACTTACATCTCAAAAAGTTGAAGGTTTAGTAGTTAAGGAAGTCCTCTCAAGTCTTCCAGTGACATGAGGCAAAAGAGGTTCTTTTGTTCTTCATCAAGTCCGTGAGACTTGAGGAGGATACTTTTAAAGAATTAATGGAATTACTTTTGATTTTTACTCTCCTTGTGTTCAAAGTAAAGGTTTGGTTCCTCACACGTCCAAGCACAAGTCGAGTACTTTGAGAAGTTATGGAACAATATAAGGGAAGCACAATCAAGAGTGACTAGATTGATAGTGGGTCCAAATGAGCGATGATTACCGCCTAGTTACCAATCATTTGGAATGATAGTTCTTTTCACACATCCCCAACTCTTATGAGAATGTGTGAAAAACTTGGATCTAGATGATCTCCAAGTCAAAAAGGCACTGCAGAGTTTAAGGAGGATATTCATTCAACAATCGACATGCTTAAAGAAATCAACCATTGGATAGAAGAAAATCCTTGCCCGATATACATTAGTTCATTGCTGAATGAAGAAGAAACCAATGACTTAGCTAGGCTATTGACTGAGTTTAAAGATAGCTTCCCATGGAGCTATGAAGAGATGATCGAATTATCTCCTGTCCAGTTAGCAATTGACCCCATTACCCCTATTAAGCAAGCTCCTAGATATTAGAAATTGAACAATCATTTAAAGTTAAGAAACCGATCGATACTAGTTTCATCAAGAAGAAATATATCCTACTTGGCTAGTTGGCTAAGAAGAATGGCCAAATTCACATTTGCATTGATTTTAGGGACTTAAACAATGCCCAAGGATGAGTTTCCTCTTCCCATACTAGAATTAATGGTGGGCATTGCCTCATCTCATGCGCCTCTTCTCTTTCATGGATATCGCTAAACAAATCAAGATGTCTCCTGAAGATGAAAGAAACACTGCTTTTGAACCCCGATCAAAATTTTTTGTTATAGGGTCATGCCTTTCGACCTTAAAAATGCTAGTTCTATATACCAATGGGCCATGACTCAGATCTTCAATGAACTCATCCATCATCAGGTTGAGTGCTACGTTGATGATCTCATAGTCAAGAGTAGAGAAAAGGAAGACCACCTCTTTAACTTGAGAGTAGTTTTCAAATGGTTAAGATAATATAACCTCAAAATGAATCCCCTGAAGTGTGCATTCAGAGTCACTTCAGGGAAATTCCTTGGGTTTGTTGTTCGACATCGGGGAATAAAATAGATCCTGAAAAGATCAAAGCTATCCTTGAAATGCCACCTCCTAAGAGTTTAACTCAACTCAAATCCATTCAAAGATAGCTGACATATCTAAGATGCTTTATCTCAAACTTATCGGGGAGATGCAAGCCATTCTCTGCACTTGTCAAAAAGAATTCCAAGTTCAAGTGAGATGGCAAGTTCTAGCACGCATTCGAGTACATCAAAGAGTACTTGGTGAAGCTACCAGCATATCCCAAGTGTGCCACTCATCCAATGCATTGGATGACTCCCTCGATGCTCTGTTGGCCCAAGATAATGACAAAGGGAAGGAGAGTTCTCCCTACTACCTCAGCCATCGTCTTATCCCTGGTGAAGCAAACTATCCACCTATTGAGAAACATTATATAGCTTTGATCTTTGCATCTCAAAAGCTACGACACTACATGCTTTCTCATAAGGTGAACTTGATCTCTCTAATAAATCTACTGCAGTACCTCATGACATGGCCAATGCTTTCCAGACGTTTGGCTCATTAGTCTATGATACTCTCACAATTTGATATCACATTCAAACCCCTCCATGAGGTAAAAGGACATGCACTGGTGGATTTCTTAGCAAAGACACCCACTTCTCACCGATAGTGATGATCTCCTGATGAACAAATCATGAACTTAGGGAGGTCGCAAGAACCAGATGTATTTTGATGATGCTACTTCTTTCTTTAAGGTGAAGAATAATGATCTATTCTCCCAAGAAAGGTAGGGGTAGGAATAGTTCTTCTAATTCCATACCACGATGTGATGTGATTCTCATACTATCTTTCCAACCCCTGCACCAATAATGAAGCCAAGCATCGATGGCCTAGAGTTAGCCATCACTATCAGTGTCAAGAGCATCAATATCTTTGGGAATTCTCAATTGGTCATCAACCCTATTGTCGGGTCCTACCAGATCCTAAAGCCCAAGCTTTGTCATTACTATGAGTATACCATGAAGTTGTTGGACTAGATTCCCAAAGTCACTATCTACAAGGTTCTTTGAGCAAAGAACACAATAGCAGATGCCTTGGCCAAACTTGCCAAAGAGTTGGCATGTTTGGAAGATGAGTCCATTTCAATAAGGGACCAAAATAGATAAGTCCTATCCCATATTGATTTTGAACTCATCGAGAGACTTTCTCTTGAAGGGGAGGTTTTCATTGCCAAAATGGATAAGGAGCTGGATTGAAGGCAATCATTCATAGATTACTTGAACACCAGTAAACTACCTCAAGAAAAGTCACAAGCTCATCAGGTGAAATAGAGAGCTCTCTCCTATGGTCTTTTGATGGCACCCTATACTGCCAGTCCTTTGACTAGATGTGGTTACACTATTTAGACAAACATGAAGCCCATGTCATTATAATCGATGCACATTCATGTCTATGTAGATCTCATCAATCTAGTCTGAAGATGAAGACGAAGATTAAAAGACTTGGATACTTTTGGCCTTCTATGACCATAAATTGCATGGATGTTGCTAGGAGATGCCATCAGTGTTAGGTGCATGGTGTGGTCCTCTACCATCCACCCAATATTCTACACCCTACATTGGGCTCATAGCCATTTGAGTGTTTGGGTACCGACATTGTGGTTCTGAATGATCCTCCTTCTTCTAAGGGGCATTGATTCATCTTAGCTGCCACCGACTACTTTTCCAAGTGGACGGAAGCCATCCCACTTAGAGAGGTCATAGCTCAGCATGCGCTTCAATTTTTCAGGAACCATATCATATGTAGGTTCGAGGTGCCTCGACTTATTATATCAGATAATGGTACTGCATTCAAAAGCATGAAGATCAACAGCTTTGCCAGAAGATATGGTATAGATTGGAGATACTCCACTATCTACTACCCTAGAGCTAATGGCTTAATAGAAGCATTCGAAAAAAACTCTCATCCAGATACTGAAGAAAACTCTTGATGATAATAAACAACAGTGGATCAAGCAATTGGTTCAAGCCTTGTGGGCCTACCGCACCACATACCAGACTCCGACGCAATCTACCTCATTTTCTATAGTGTATGGGTCCAAAGCTGTTCTTCCTTTAGAAGTGCAACTCCCATCACTAAGGATAGCTTTGCATAGAATGATCACTACAGAATAGAATGCAAAGTTGCAGTTAGAAGAGCTCAAAGATTTAGAAGAGAAGTGCCTACAGGCATCCTAAAACCTTGAGTTGTATAAAGCCAAACTGATTCAAGCTCATAACAAGCTGGTCTGCCCTAGGTCTTCCCAAGTAGGATAGCTTGGGTTAGTCATAAGGAGACCAATTATTGCTCGTTAAAAGATGGGAGGCAAATTTGAACCTACTTGGGAAGGCCTTTATGTCATAGAGAGGGCCTACCAAGGTGAATCTTATCAGCTTATTGATTGTAAAGGGGAACACCTGATGATTCCAATTAATGGGCTTTATTTAAAGAAATATTATCCATGAAATAAATCATGTTTGAAATCAATCATTAATAAAAATGAACAAAATTTGATTCCATTCATCAAATCTTCTCTTCTTTCAAAACATTGTTTGTTTATCTTGCAAATCTACCGTGACGTGTTTAGGGTAGGTGTAAGAGTCCCCCAGTGGCATCCTATCCCTCTTTCACAACAAAAACATAATCTCCTGATGCTTTTAGAATAGGAGTAAGAGAACCCAAGAGGCATCCTATTTTGATTAGCATAACTAAGTTAGGTGTGAGAGAACCCAAGCGACATCCTTTCTTAGTAGGAACTCTTTATGCCATCCATGACTTTATTTCATCAAACCCATAGTGTGTTTAAGGTAGGTGTAAGAGTACCCCAGAAGCATCCTATTCCTTTTAACACATGCATGAAATAAACACTAATCTTTTGTATTGAGTTGTTTGATGTGGGATCAAGCCTCTGTGGCACTCACTCACTAGCTGCTCTTGGTCGAGTCTACATGCTACCTCGCTAGTATGTCACCCAGTGGTCATTTGTTGGAAGATGTGAGTCCTTGAGCTTTCTTCCTAACTTGACCATTGCAAACCAATGAGCACCTTCTTAGTTTGGTAAGCTTCACCCAGCCAGTAAGCTACCTCATGTTGACTTTGCTTAAGAAGATGTGAGTCCCCATGCTTTCTTCTTGAACTAGTCATCATGCACTAATTAGGTCAAATATATTTGAGGTTTAGGGTAAGTCCCCCAAAGGCTCCTTCCATCTTTACTACTTTTGAGTTGATATAAGTCCTCTAGTGTCATTCACTTAGTAGTCCTACTGGGTTGGATAGCACCTGTTGATCTGAAGATAGACTACCCCAACAGTCAGTTCCGTTATAGGAGGATGTGAGTCCTGGAGCTTTCTTCTTAGGCTGATTGTTGCAAACTGATGGGCACCTTAGGTTGGTTGATGTTCACTATGTTGGCAGTGACTCACTTGGTGAGTACACCACTCTTGGAAAATATGAGTCCTCGAGCTTTCTCCTTGAGTTAGACACCAAATACTTATTAGATATGTGACTAGCCATGTCATTTTCTCTGGGGTGTTAGATTAAGCCCCATAGCGCCCCCATCACCTGCGGGCACTCTATTTGGATCAAGTCATTTATGACCCCATTTAGACACTACCCAGGCTACTCTTGGATTGGACAGTCCCCGTTTCCTAGTAGCCACCCCTGTGGTTTGAAAATTTGTTCAGCGGATGCATAGATTCTCCCTTGGTTTAGTAAATCTAAGATAGGTCTAGGCTGATATAAGCTGCTTCTCAATTTGGTCCTCTGCAAACTAACAGGGTCCACAATAAAATAAACTAAAATAAACAAACAAAATTTTCTTTTATGGATTAGGAATTTAAACCACCGAAGGGCCCCTTCTCCCAAGTAGGCATCCTATCTTTAGGATAGTGTCAGCAGAACTCCATTTAGGAATTACCTAACTACCTAAGTTAAGAAAACACTCACTCCGTAGTCGCCCTTAGGTCGGGTTCAATCTATTTTGCCACAAGCAGGTTACCCGGCATTCATTCCGCTTTGGAAGATATAAGACTATGACACATTCTTTCTAGCATGATTGTCGTAAACTAACAGGAAGCCCTAGCTCAACTTCAATTTGTTGCCCAAAGAAACTAATCAACTCAATGGTCTTTTCTAGTGGAAGATGCGAGTCCTCGAGCTTTTTTCCCTTGAAATGATCATTGCAAACAAAAAGGCACTCTTTTGGTTGGATAGTTCTCCCATCGACGGGAAGCTACTCCCTTTGGTTCAATAGATCTGAGATAGGTCTAGGCTTCTACAAACTTTATTTCAGTTCGATCCATCGCAAACCGAAGGAGCCCATCAAAATAAATTAAAAATGAAAATTAATTCTTGACTATCTTTGAATTGATTTAAATCCCCCAATGACATTCACTCAATAGTTAGCCCTAGGTCAGGTTTGATTTATTGCCTAAAATAATCGATCACCCTAGTGGTTCCTTATTGTTGAAGATGTGAGTCTCCGCGCTTTCTTCCTAACTTGACTGCTGCATACCGAAAGGCACCCCCTTTGGTTGGATAGTCCTACTTTGGGGTTGGTAGACTACTCCCTTTAAATTGGTAAATCTGAGTTAAGTCTAGGCCTCCATGGCTCCTACTCAGTGCGATCCATTGCAAACCAATAGGTTTTACCTTGAATCAAAATCTAAAAATTTGAAACAAATCCAATCTCTCCTCCCTCATGGATGATTTGAACTTATTTTCCTAGTGGAAAGTTCACTTCTCTATCCCTAGTGGAGTCAATCTAAAAAAAATTCAACATTTTTCCCCAAAAGAACTCAAATAAATTTCAAAAGAAATAAAATAAACCAAATAATCAATCTAAATTCAACCTTCTCCCCCAGTGGAGATTTCTTCTCAGTGAGAATCAAATCAAACCTCTCATCCCCTTGTGGATGACTTGAACCTGCTTCCCTAGTGGAAGGTTTACACTCTATCCCTTAGTGGATTTTTGCTTCTCTCTTATGTCTTGGACATAAGTAGAGCCACATTTCACTAAGCTCTAGATTCCTTCTACACCCTTGGGTCAGGGATAGATAGTTTATGTTAGTTCTTGTGATCTTTCAGTATTGTTGATCATTTCGGTCAACACCAATATGTGTGGTGTACCTAGTCAGTCACACTATACCTATTGGGCGCCCTTTGTTGACCTTATTTTTAGGATGAGCTATCAACACCTCCATCTTATGCTTAGGATTCCTCTTGGACTTTAAGAGTTCCTTAGTCTTAAGACACGTCTAGTGATTAGGTGGACACTCAAACCTAGCCTTGGAAGACTTAGAAGAGTTAGCCATAGGAATAGGTCATGCCTTAGGGGTGTTAGGAAAATTGCCTACCCTTAGCTTGAACCATTCCTCACTTTCCTTACCTTCAAGTCAAAACTCCAAATCAATTCTATTTGATTTTCTCTAAAGTCAAATCAATTCCATGATTGAAATCCATGATTGAAACTCATGATTGAAACCCATGATCAAAAGCCATCAAAAATTCCCAAGTCCAAATTTTGCTTAAGTCCCTTTAACTTTCCATTAAAAGACTTAATGAAAATCATGATTCAAACCTATTCAAATTTTGAGACTTTCTCATGACCCATTTATATTCTCATTTATATTCTCATATATAAATGAAATATATATACAAAGCCATCAAATCAAACAAAAAATTCTAAATCAACTCATGAAAAGTTTCTTAAGTCCCTTTAATTTCCCATTAAAGGACTTAGCCAAAATCAATCCTAAACCTTGATCAAACCTATTCAAACCGTTGAGATTTTCTAAAAACTTATTTATATTATCATTTATATTCTCATATATAAATGAAATATCAATATAAATCATTCAAATCAAATGCAAAAATTAAATTACAAATTTAAAATCCTTGAAATTCCTTTAAATCCCTTAATTTCCCATTAATGGATTTAACCTAAACCTTGATCAAAACCTCATGAGATTTTCTCAAAACTAATTTGTATTCTCATTGATATTCTTATATATAAATGAAATATGAATATAAATTAATCAAATCCAATTCAAAAATTAAATTTCATTTTAATTTCTTTTAATCCTTTAAATTCCCTTCAATGGACTTAACCTAAATCATGACTAAACTCTTTCAAATTCTTGAGATTTTCTCATGATCAATTTATATTCTCATTTATATTCACATATATAAATAAAATATAAATTCAAACAATCAAAACCTATTCCAAAAATCAAACTCAAATCCATTCAAAATCCAATCTAAGCCTTTCAATTCAAAATCTTGAACTTAGCCAAATTACTTTCAAATCAAGCCAAACCCTTGATTTTCTCTCATGGTTTAATCAACCCTACAATCATGAGCTCATATATAAATCCAAACCTCAATCAAACAAACAAAACAAAAATAAAAAAAATCAAACCCAAAACCCTCTCATATTCTTCCTTTGAATATGAAATTTTCAAATGGATCAAAACTCATTTGACTTCAAACCACTTGTAAATGGATTTATATTTCAATCATAAGTCCATATACAAGATGAACCAACTTCAAATCAAGCTTTGACCAAGCCATTTGACCCACTTAGGCTCACTTGACCCAAAGTGACCTAAAGTACCCATATGAGCCAACTTTTGATCCAAAGCAAATTGGATTTAACCAAACTCATATATCCCTCTCATCATGTTTAACAATCATCATGGGATGATCAACTAATCAAATTGGGTCAAACAGTCAAACCTAAGGCTTGACCAAGTCAACACTTAGCCCAAAATGAAACCTAACATAGCCAAATTCTACCATAGGCCAAATTGAATGAAACCATTGATCTAAGTTCACTCATGACCTATGTTTGAACTTGAACAAGCCAGCATTTGAGCCTAACCTAGCCTAATTGGCCACTTGACCCAAGTTGACCCAAGTTGACCTAAAAATTCAAAATATGTCAAAACTTGATCTAAGCCAAATTGACTCAAACCAATGGGTCAAGTTCATTCCCAATCACTTGTTGAACTTGACCAAAGCCTCAATTGGCCAACTAAACCTAACCTATCCCAATTGACCTTAGACCCAACATGACCCTCATGTTGAGCCAAAATTGAACTTAACACAAATTGATTGGAAACAAAGATACCAATTTACTCCATATGACTAACCTAACCTAAACCTACCCTTATCCTCACTCAAATAGATCAAACATGTCAAATGGGTCAACTTGACTCATTTGACCTAAGTGAAGTCATATGAGCCAAAACAAACTGTATACCAAATTGAATCAAAACAAACCCACCAAAACATTTCAAATGGTCATACTAAATTGGCCCAACCCTTGGTTTGACCCAATTTGATCTATTGATCAACTTGACCCCATTTTGACCTAAATGGGTCAACATGATCCAAACTCTATCAAATGGATTTCAAATTTACTGAAACTTGGCCAAACCTAGTTTATCCACATACCTAACATGTCTAAAGTAAAAAATAGCAAAATGACCATCCTACCCCTAGGCCATAGAACAAATTTTGGCCTAACCCATGGGTATTTTGGTCATACACTCTTCAAAATCACTTGAGGCTTTCCTAAAATCTCAAGGGGACTTATTGATGAGTGGTGCAAAAAACTAAATGGGTTTGGGTTAGCCCATTTGGTCCATAGACCAAACCCGACCACCTAGCCTCAAATTGAAAATTCAAATTCCCTCTTAAGCTCAAATTCATCACATGGGAAGTTGGCAATCTATTCTTTGGATCAAACCAACCATGTGCACACTCAAAACCACCTAAACAACCTCTCCAATGCCATCAATTGTATCAAATGGCAATGAATAGTTTGTCCATCCAATTTCCATAATGGGAGATATACTCCCCCTAATTCAATGAAATTTGAATACACTCACTGTCAATTGGAGCCTTGGAACCTAGAGAAACCACCTCAGGGCATTCCTAAGCTTCTTAGATAGGATTTGAATTCCCTAATTACCAATATGGGAGCTCAATCCATTAGCCAACTTCCTCCATACTTATTCTCCATCCAATTACCCTTGTACACTCCATCAGAGGGTCAAGTCAAACTTGCCCAAGCTCTTATTGAAGTTCCCATAGTTAGGAAGAGCTTAATTTGATCAATGCCGAAGTCCAAGTGAAGTGGTGTTTGTCTAACCCTTTGATCCACTCAACCCCAAGGCCTAGGAATTTTAACAGGGCTTTGTTTCCACTAGATGAACCTTCCTCATCAAGCTCAAGCCCAGGTGATCACCTCTGGTGAGGTATGAAATTTTTTGACCACTTAGCTTGATAGGTGTTGGTCCTTTGTGAAAGAAATGTTCATGGAATGAGAAATCAACCATTGGATAGGTTGGTAATTATGTTTAGATGGTGTGGGTTTACTTTTGTATGATTCCATGCCATATTAGGCTTGGATCTCCCCTTAGATCATAGACGATATCCATTGATCCTAAGGGAATAACTTGGCTCATCTCAGCTGTCCATCCATGCATTTTAGATGGAC
Source organism: Cymbidium sinense (assembly GCA_021442155.1). Classification (NCBI taxonomy): domain Eukaryota; kingdom Viridiplantae; phylum Streptophyta; class Magnoliopsida; order Asparagales; family Orchidaceae; genus Cymbidium; species Cymbidium sinense. Next base: position 52,091,859 of record CM038214.1, on the reverse strand, counting down.
AACTAAGATTATTTAGCACGTTTAGTAAATCCATTATCCTTTCAAAACTGTGGGTGAATCCTTAGTCGTCTAATCTTTGATTGGACGGTCGAGGATATTAGCGCATGCGCAGCCACCACCATTTGGGTTATGATGTTTAAGTCACACCCTCACAGCACGACGTGTGTAAAGTGCGCTGACCGCCACTGTCACGCATATTGCCATGAGCTGAGGATTAAGTAGGGATTAGTTAAATGCCTAATTAATTCCAAATTAATTCATTTAACTTTTAAAATTCATAACTCTTCATAAAAAATTAGAAGAAAAAGGAAAAATGTTATGGAAAGATAATTTCATTTAGAATATTTTAAAAATAATATTCAATAGATTTGAAATACTCTTTTATCTAAATTTGGATTTCTTTGGGAATCTTAATTAGCTAATTATCCTTTAATTAAGTCATCAATTAATCTCAAATTTATAGGGTTTATTTTAGGGGATGACCTCTGCCTCCCTTAATTTTCTTGAGTTTTATTGAGGACTTAATTGGGGGAATTTCTATTTCATTCCCTAGTTACCCATTTTATATAATTAAGGGTAATTAATGTGTGATTAGTGGATTTACCCTATGATTAGGTTTGATTAAGGTAAGATCCAGTGAGTAAGGGGTTTATAGAATAATTTTGGGGTATTTCTATTCCTTTCTCTCTTTAATCCCTCTTAATTAAGGGTTAACTCATTAATTATCCATTTAATCAGTTTTCAAAAATTTTAAAAGTTCCATAACTTAATTCATCTACCTTGGGTAGATTCTTAGTGTGTTTAATAGCCTAATTAAATAAATTAAAACCCAATTCACATGTGTGAAAAGGTGTTTTAAAAGTACTTAAGCTAAACCCCTTAGCTTAATTAACTTTTAATTGTGAGCCAAATTGCATTAAGCCTTTTCATTATTAGGTGCATTATAAATTTAAATACCGTGTGGGTTTTATGTCATCTCATTAGCTCATAATTACTTAGTTAATTCTTCTAAGGTGGTGTAGGTAAGGGTTAATTAAGCCACTTAATTCATACCTTAACCTAATCAATGCATAAAATGGATTTAATTATTTAAAACTTAAACAAAAATATCAAACACATGTGGAATTGGTTAGGAATAGCAAACTCATCTCATCTTTTAAAAAAAAGTCAAACTTCAAACTAAACAAAAATCATTTTGAGATTCACTTTGATTTGTTCTAAATTTTCTTATTCTATAAGAATGTCTTTAGGATTTAAGTAAAGTGAGTTTATTTACATGCTTTCATTAGTTTAGATCTTTCTCAACATGTTAAGTTGTATGCCATGTGATTTCATGCATTCATAATTTCATATTTCAAATTCTAAAATGAAATCGTTTATGTTATGTCAAATGTGCATGTGTTGGATAAAGTAAAATAGGAGTGTCTATTATCACTACTAAATCCAAATTATTTTTAAAACTTATAAATGAAATATCAAACCTGAAAGTATGGTACTTATACTTTAATTATAAGCTTGCATGTGAAATATTATAAAGGTATGTTTAGTATAGGATTCTTTTCTTTCCTATGTTGGTATAGTTTTGAATAGAAATTTTGGTGAGATATATGGTTCATTTGAAAAGGACCTAATGCTCACCTAATTTCATATCTTATTCATCCCTATGCTACCTTTTAAGAATGGATACCTACACTTACATCCATAAATTACATAAACAAAACAAATCTATTAAACAACTTTTGCAAATTCTTTTTCCATTTCATTTCTTCTATATACATTTTTGTACTTAAGGAATATGGTATATTAGTCTGGACAACCCTAAGTTTATGAGGCTTTAACTAGCCCAAAGTAGGTCTTGTACCTTAAATCTCTGGTTAACAACGACGCTATACTCTCTTATTCCTTTCTTACTTTCATGTATGTATGTGAAATTTTGGATAAGGAAAACCTTTTTCTACTTACGAAAAATCATGCATATTAAACTTCTAAATTTTCTTAGATGGATTACTTAGCATGCATAATAAAGTGTGGTAACTACTCTCATTTGCATGTATAGATATGCTTAGGGTCCATCCATATGCATGTTATATATGTTGGGAAAGAAGTGATGTAATGTGTGTTATGAGAATTTTGATTCATTTTATTTAATCTTAAAATGCCTTTTTTTTAATAAGTTTGTTTAGAGTTTATCTAAGCTTAGGATTAATCAAAAGATTTAATCAAAACATTCACTTAAATGAAACTAAAATATGAACCTACTTTAGAAAATTACTTAAGGTTAGGGAAGGAAAGAGAAGTTCCCTTCTCTTTCCCTCTCTTCATAATTTAGTAATTAATTGTAGGATCCACTTAAACCAAATCAAAATATGAAATAAAATCAATCCAAAACACTTAAAATCCTTAAAGGAAACTCTCCTCTAAGTTGAACATGTTCTTCAAACTTAGAAAATTTAAACCTAAAGTCATTACTAAGCATACCACACAAGCCTTCAAAGCACACACATTAGCCTAAGTCACCACTTATAGCCTTAGGTTAGGTCGGTGCATGGTTTGATGTTTGTTTTGTTTTATGATATATGTTTTAGACTATATGTTGGAGTCTATGCTTGTATAATTAATGGTAGGATGTTCTTAGTCTAACTATTCTTTTCTATAGGGGATTGTGCTTAAGGGGCACTATCATAAATAAAAATATAAATATTTTTACTTGCAGGTTCTTTATACGCCTAAGCATAATCCACAGGCTAGGAGGGCCTAGTCACCCATGTATGGGATGATAAATCTAATATATATGCTTGGGATTTGTGTGGTGTGATTTAACTAACCTTTGTTTTGCAGCTGTTAATTAGATTTCTACTTTTCCTTTTCACATAAAAATTTGTATAAGTAGGATTTTGGAATGATTTATTATGGGCATTGGGATGAGCATTGGTCATAAGATCTTATCTTATGCACCATGTGAAGCCTTGGAACATCCACCTTCTAACCTACCAAAGAGGAACCAAAAGAAGAAGGAAGAAGAAGAAAAAAGAAAAGAAAAAAGAAGAGTAAAGCTTGATGACCCCCATAATAATGAATTCCTTTGCTTAAATTGTAATTTAACTCATTTATAATATGGGTTGTATAAGGGTAGAGCTCGGTTACCCACATTTGATATTTTTGGGTTTGTACGGTGGTGCCTGACCACAACGACCATTTATTCTTTTTGTGATTAGCTTTATAAATTGATTGATGATTTGTTTAGCTTTTGCATTAAGTGGCATAATTTTCCTAGTTTCTTCCTCCCTTTATGTATGTCCTGGATGTGGATTAGGATCTTTAGGGAAATATAAATTTTTTACCCAACTTAAGAACTCAAATAAAAATTAAACAACTCATAACCTCACCTAAAGCTTATGATTAAAATCAAGATAAAAGAATTAACAACCCCTCAGCTAGATGAGCATTTATTTATAATATCATGCATAAATGCATCTTATTTCACTCTTGATTGGAGGGCTTCCACCTTTGCCAGAGAACTCGACTTGAGCTTTGAGGGTTATGGTGGTAACTCACCTCTTCCCTTCTCACTGATTTTGGCTAATAATCTGATTTCTCATGCATTAATCATAAAAAAAATCCTATAGCCTGAGTCAAAATAATTATCCAAAAAATGAAATGAAATGAAATTTGAATTGGATTAGATTTAGGTCATTTTAAGCATGTTCTTTTGCATGATCTAGACTCTTTAGGGAGTGAGTTTAAGGAGTTAGTCTCTTTCTAAATAATAATAGCCTAGTTATCTTACATAAGCATAAAGACTTGACTACATGTATTTAAAATCATAGGAGGAGTTAGTTGGCGGCCTCCCCTAAGTGGTTGTAAGTCCAAGCTATCAGGTGGTTTGTCCACTCTTATGGAGGAAAATTAGATACCCACTTTTTGCCTTATATTTAGGTTGTGCTTCTGGCCCTTGCCAAAGCCCCCTAGATTTAGGTTCTCAGGTTGCTTCTCCCCTTTATGTGCCATAAGCATAATTCCTCACCTCTTAGGCATTTCCTTAATCTTGTGTTAAGTAATCTTAAGTCCTAAATTTCTAATGGAAAAAAATGCAACTCAAATAAACTAAATCAATTTCAAAAATGTAAATCCCAACTATAGGATAGTCTGAAATGCTCGCTAAGTTTCATAGCATCATGGGTATCCCCTACTTATTTCCCATTTTGGCTTTGACAATAACTCCCTCTTTTGATCAATTTCATTTGATCTTGCAAACATAAAACCAATCGATTAATAGTCCTTTCCTATTGAAATCTTCAAAGACAGTGATCATTTACCTTAATCGAGAGTTTTCCTAAGGGATCCCATCCCTTAGGATGTAATTAACTATGGTGGCTTGCCCCAATAGGGAACTTAGAGAACCTGATTTAAAATAAACCCTAATTTTCTTTTTCATGTAAAGTAGGGGAAGAATCTCTGGTACATATGCAGACCCATCATCTTTAAGAGTCTTTATTGAGGTGATTAGGTCCTTTAAAGGGTAATGACTTATGTCTTTCGAGATAGTACACTATTTCCTTGATGATGTACTCGATCACCTGACTAAGTGCATCTACAGATCTGCATGGCATCCAAAAAGATGAATTTCTATAAGGTCTCCACTTTCTTTTCTCCCCATAGATTTGAAAGGTGACTCCACAATAGGAATTTATTCTACCAACGATTGGCATAAATAATCTAAGTTGACCAGTGCGATCAGTATCCTGCACTGAGAGGCACCGAACCTCTCCTATCATTGTATATTCAATCTGATGTGGACTGTACTCGCTAGATGAATGACACTCTTTACTATAACTAGATATGATAGGGGTAACAATCCTAGGATGTTCCACTATAACTTATGTAGCTGGACTATCATATGCCATATCTACAATAAATGTCACCATCTCCACATCTTATTGTATTGGCAAAGTTAGTGAATGGATGACCATAATGCTTCGGGGTCACCACTCCTTCTACACCACCACTAGGGTAGAAGGTTGAGTAGGAGAACTTGTCTTTGCCACAATAGGTGGTGTAGAAGGGGTAGGATCCCTTATCCATAGCCAGATCACCAACGAGGTGCGCTTCTCCTTGGATATGGCCTTCATGGAGTTAGATGGAACTGGGGATGCCATAAGCTAGATTGGTGATGGCAGATGAGGGGTAGAGCGGTGGGGTGGAGACACCATCGACTCTCTATGTATAGGAGCTACCCTCCTATGACTAGTCCAAGTAAGAAGGATGTCGTCGGTATGGTCAGTGCAAGTAGCGCACCGAGTTGGAAAATCAATAAGCATCGAAGCTGCCGACTGGTGGCTGAACCTCCATCTCTCCCTACTGGTGATGTGTGCTGTATGGGCCTCTCAAGCCCTCTCTTGACGGATATGCTTCCCCACACTGTGGGGGATGATGGATTGGAGATCAAACTGAGCTACAGATTCTGAGCGTCCATAAGCTCCGCCTACATGGTGTAAGATAGATCAGAGGCTGATGTATGACCTCCTACTTCTAGTACCTGCTGGCTAATGCTACACAATTAGAGGAGTTGAGGAGAGAATCTTTCTAACATCCTCTCTGTCTGACCCAGAGAGAGGATGGAACTAGTTGAACGGGCTGCTACCTCTATCCCCTTAGCCATCCTGGTGTGGTACCTCTTGGTCATGCGATTCTTATACCTATGCTATGTCTGGGTAGGATGGATGGAGTGAGAGCTAGACCCATACTCAAAAGTAGGGGAGGCAAGCCCTAAGATAATGGGAGCCTTACCCATAAAGGGTATAGATGAGAGGGTGCTAGCCCTCACTAGGGCAGCATGGGAAACTCTAGGGCATATTGAAATTGGGATTGGTACTACTGGTGATGTCATAACTGAAGCTTGTGGGACTGCGATTGAATTCCTCTTCATCGAGAGATGTCGAGTCGATGGTAGAATCGATGAATGACCGCATCCTGGTCCTACGACGTAGTGAGGGGAGTGCCCTCACTTGTTATATTAGCTCCCTGGAATCCCCTACCAAAGTGGATCAGATGTGTATGGTCCAGTCGGGGGAAGTTGGCTTGGTCCAAAGCCAAATCCATACCATGGGGGAACGTCAAAATGAACTTCTGTGAACCATTCATTTCAGATAAAAAAGTAGAAGCTCAAACCGAACTTACTATATCTTGACGTAAGAATCTGCAATAGAAAATGAGTTTGTATCAGATTTCTATCTTTATAGATTTTTTCAAATTTTGAATTTGAAATTTGAACCCACATCCAACAACTTAGAAGTTTTAAGTGGGGTTCAAATGGATTTGAGAATATTAATTGAAAGAGGAATTTTGAATCCAACTTCAACAAATTTGGGTATGTTGAAATATGGATTCAAATATTTTAAGAAGGTTGCTTCCATAGGTTCATGTTTGTATAAATTTAGAGTTTCTTTTGATTTGAGGACCCTTTCCTTTAATAAATTTGGGTATGTTAAAGTATGGGTTAATTGATTTTGTTTTTGTTTGATTGATTTTGCAATTTCACTTATTTAGCAAATTTGGGTATGCTAAGTGAAGTGTTTGAGAAAGTGGTTATTTCTTTTTGTGAATTTTTATTTTGATTTTGGAAATTTGGAATTCTCACTTAGCAAATTTAGGTATGCTAAGTGAAGAATCCAAGTGTGTTTGGTTTGATTTTTGAAAATAGGATTCTTAGCAAATTTAAGAATGCTAAGAATACCATAAGTGTTTCATTTGTTTTTCGATGTTTTGATTTTTGAAAAAGTAGGATCCTTAGCAAATTTAGGTATGCAAAGGAAATCCTAAGTGTTTCATTTTTTTGCTTGATTTAATTGAAAGTGGAGACTTTACTTTAGAAAATTTGGTATGCTAAAGATGAAGTCCCACTTAGTTTTGTGAAATGGAAATTTCACTTAGAAAATTTGGTATGCTAAATGAAATTCTAAAAGATTTGTTCAAAATTTTTGATTTGTTTTGGTTTTAAAAATGGAAACTTCTCCTTAGCAAATTTGGTATGCTAAGGAAAGAGGTTCCAAAGGTGCTTGAAGATTTTTGGTTTTGATTTTGGAGACTTCACTTAGCAAATTTGGTATGCTAAGGATGAAGTTCCAAATATGTTTGAAAATTTTTTGATTTTGGGTTTGGAGTCTTCACTTAGCAAATTTGAATATGCTAAAAGGAAGTTCCAAGGTTGTTTGAAAATTTTTGGATTTTTGATTTGGAAACTTTTCTTAATAAATTTGAGTATGCTAAGTGAAGTTTCAAAATGTGTTTGAAAGTTTTTGATTTTTGGATTTGGAAACTTTACTTAGCAAATTTGAGTATGCTAAGTGAAGTTCCAAAATGTGATTGAAATTTTTTTTTATATTTGAATTTGGAGACTTCACTTAGCAAATTTGAATTTGCTAAATGGAGTTCCAAAATGTGTTTGAAAATTTTGAGTTTTGAATTTGGAGACTTCACTTAGCAAATTTGAGTATGCTAAATGAAGTTCCAAAATGTGTTTGAATTTTGAAAATATGATTGTTAAGTTTTAATTTATGAAAAGAGGACTTCCATTCAAAAAATTGGGGTATGTAGGAATGGAGGTCAATCTTATTTTTGCAAATGTGAAAATTTTTATTTTGTGTGTGATTATTATTTTTTGAAAGAGAGGAATTCCAACTTAATCGTATGTGAGATATGTTTAAGTGGGATTTCCAAAATGATGTTATTTTTAATTAGGAATGAAATCTTTATTTAATATATTTGAGTATATTAAATGAAGATGTTCACATATTCTTTTGGAAAATTTAATTTTAATTGAAAATGAAACTCTCATTCAATAAGTGTGAGTGTATTGAATGGAAAGGTTAATGTGTTCATTTTAAAAACTTTATGATTATGATTTTGATTTTTGTAAAGATGATTGTTCATTTTATTTAGAAAATGGAATCTTCTGCAAAGTAAATTGAAAGAAGATGTTCTTTTATGCTTTTGGAAAAGATTGATAGTTTTATTTTTGAAATTTCCTACATTTAACAATTATGAGAATTGTTAAATGAGGGTAATAAAATTTTGTGGAAAATATTTTATTAAGTGCATTTTTGAAAGAGTGCTTTTTGAAAAGCAAAGTTCTTATGGAAAATTTATTCTCTTTATTATTTTAGAATGAACCTTTCTTTATCATAAAAAATGATAAGGAGGAAGTCTTTAAATATTTATTTTATTTATATATTTTCATTTTTTACCCATTGGAGAACCCAACGGGGGTTTTAAGACCAACACAAAGTGTGGTCCTAAAACCTAAAGATGTTGGCTAACTTAACTTAAGGATGAAATGAGCTAAGTGCCAACAAAAAGAAAGATAGTCTCGGATTCATACCAAAGTACAAACCCACTATCGATGCTTGAAGACAATGATCATTTATCAAAGATGGAGAGAGGATCCATCCTCAATGGAGTCGCCAAAAAAATCTGTGGTGAAAATTTTCCATATAGTCACCTTCAAATCTATTGGTTAGAAAGAGAAGGAAAGAATATAAAAAATTATCTTTTTAGGATGCCACATAGATCTGCAGATGTGCTTATTTAGGTGATCAAGTACATCATCAAGGAATAGTATACTATTTCGAAAGACAGAAGTCACTACCCTTTAATGGACGTAATCACCTCAATAAGGACTCCTAAGGATGATGGGTCTGCATATGTACCAGAGATTCTTCCCTACTTTACATGGAAATGTAAAGCAAGGTTTATTTTAAACTGAGTTTATTATGTTTCCTACAGGGGCAAGCCCCCACAGTTAATTACATCCTAAAGGATGGGATCCATTAGGAATACTCTCGATTAAGGTAAATGATCATTATCTTTGAAGATTTCAATAGGAAAGGACTATCAATTGATTACTTTATATTTTTGAAGATCAAATTAGATTTATCAAAGAGGGGGAGTTATTATTGAAGCCAAAAGAAAGATAAGTAGGAGATTCCCACGATGCTTGGAAACCTAGCAAGCATCTAAAACTATCCTATGGTTGGGCTTTACATTTTTGAAATTGATTTAACTTGTTTGAGTTGAATTTTTCATTAGAAATTTAGGACTTATGATTCCATAACATAAGATTATTGAGATGCCTAAGAGGCGAGGATTTAAGCTTTTGGCCCACAAAGGGGAGAAGCAACCTCAGAACCTAAATCTATGGAGCTTTGGCGAGGGCCAAAAGCACAACCTAAATCTAAAGAGAAAATGGGTATTTGGTTTGCCTCCGCAAGAGAGAACAAATCACTCAACTGTTTGGACTAACAATTGCCTGGGGGTGGCCGCCAACTAACTCATCCTACAATTTTAAATTCATGTAGATAAATCTTATGCTTATGCAAGATTGCTAGGCTCTTATTTATTTAAAAAGAGATTAAGATTTTAAACTTACTCCCTAAAAAGGCTAGATCATGTAAGGACATGTTTCAAAAGACCTAAATCTAATGAAATTCAAATTTCACTTCATTTTCATTTTTGAACAATTATTTTGACTCAGGCTAATAGGATTCATATGCTTAATGCATGAGAAATAAAGTTATTGGCCAAAATCAGCAAGAAGGGAGGAGGTGAGTTTCCAGCATGGCTCTCAAAGGTCAATCCAAGTTTCTCTGGTGAAGGTGGAAGCCCTTGAATCAATAGTGAAATAAGATGTTATTCTACATGATGTTATTAAATAAATACTCATCTAATTAAGGGGTTGCAAATTCTTTTATCTTGAATTTAAACCTAATCTTTAGGTGAGGTTATGAATTCTTTATTTTTAATTTTGAATTATTATGTTTGGTAAAAAATTTATTTTTTCCTAATGAGCATAATCCATATCCAGGTCATTCATAAAGCAAGGAAGAAACTAAGCAAAATATGCCACGTAATGCACAAGCTAAAAAAATCATCAATAAATTTATGAAGCTAATTGCAAAAAAGAATAAGAGGCCATTGTGGTCGGGCACCACCGCACAAACCCAAAAAATAAATTGGGTAGCTGAACTCTGCCCCTTATACAACCCAAATTACAAATGAATTAAATTACAATTAAGCAAGGAATTCATTGTTATGGGGTCTTTAAGCTTCATTTCTTCTTTCTTTTTTTCTTCTTTCATGTTCTTCTTTCTTCTTTGGTTCCTTCTTCTGGATGGTTGGAAGGTGGATGCTCCAAGGATTCACATGGTGCATAAGATAGGATCTTATGACCAATGCATATCCTAATCCCCATAATAATCATTCTAAAATCCTAATTGCACAAATTTACATGAATAGGAAAAGTGGAAATCTAACTAACACCTGCACAATAGAGATTAGATAAAACAAACCACACAAATCCCAAGCATGTATATTAGACTTATCACCCCACACATTGGTGACTAAGTCCACCTTGCCTATTGGATTATGCTTAGGGGTATAAGTACCTACAAGCATAAGCATTTATATTTTTATTTATGATAGCGCCCCTTAAGCATAATCCCATGTAAAAAATAATGGTTAGACCAAGATAGTCCTACCATTCATTCTACGGGCTTACATCCTAACATCCAGTTTAAAACATATATCACAAAATAAAAAAAACATCAAACCATGCACCGCCCTAACCTAAAGCTAGAAGTGGTGACTTAGGCTGATGTGTGTTCTTTGAAGGTTTGTGTGGTATGCTTAGCTATGGCTTTAGGTTTAAATTTTCTAAGTATGAAAACATGTTCAACCTAGAGGAGGGTTTCATTTAAGTTACCTAATTTCTTTGGGTTAATTTTATTTCATGTTCTTTTCAAGTTCAAGTGAATCTTACAATTAATTACTAAGTTATAAAGAGAGGAAAAGAGAAGAGAACTTCTCTTTCCTTCCCTAACTTAAGTAATTTCTAAAGTATATTCACAATTTAGTTTTGTTTAATGAATATTTTGATTAAGTGTTTTAAGTAATCCTATGTTTAGATGAATTCTAAACAAACCTATTCAAAAAGAAAGGCATTTTAAGATTAAATAAAGTGAACCAAATTCACAAAACATACATCACTTAATTTCTTTCTCAACATGTATAACATGCATATTTATGAGTCTTAAGCATATTTATACAAACAAGTGAGAATATTTAACACACTCTATGATGCATGCTAAGTAATCCATTTAAGAAAATTTGGAAATTAATATGCATGATTTTCTTTAAGTAGAAAAGTGTTTCTTATCCAATTTCACATGCACACATGAAAGTAAGAAAGGCATAAATGAGTACATCACCATTATTGACCAGAGGTGTAAGGTAAAAGACCTACTTAGGGATACTTAAAGCCTCGTAACCTTGGGGTTGTCCAAACTAATATGTCGCTTTCCTTAAATACAAACATGTGTAAAAAAGAAATATATTGTAAAGAAAGAATGCAAAAGTTGTATTAATTGATTCATTTTGTTTATGCAATTTATGTATGCAAGCATAGGTAACCTTTCTTAAATAATAGCATAAGAATTAATAGGATATGGAATTAGGTAAGTGTTAGGTTCTTTTCAAATGAACCATACATCTTACCAACTCCTATTTAAAACTATACTGCCATAAAAGAGAAAGTAAATCTTTGCTAAGCACATCCTTATATTTTCTTCACATGCAAGTTTATAATTTAAATATAAGTTGCACACTTTCAGATTTCATAATTGATTTATATGTTTTGAAAATAATTTTAATTTAGTAGTGATAATAGCCACTCATATTTCTACTTTAGCCAACACATGCAAATTTGACATAAAGTAAACAATTTCATTTTTAAATTTGAATTTGAAAAATATGGATGTATGAAACCACATGACATACAAATTTAACATGTTGGGGAAAGAATCAAAGTAATGAAAGCATGTAAACACATTCACTTTAATTAAATTCTAAATACATTCTTATGGAATAATAAGGCTTAAGCTAAATCAAAGTTAATTCTATGTGATTTTTGTTTGATCTTAAGTTTGATTTAATTTTGAAAATGTGAGTTGAGTTTGCTATTCCTAACACAATCTCACATGTGTTTGATATTTTTGTTTAATTTTTAGATGATGAGATTTATTTTAAGTTTTGATTAGGTTAATGTATAAATTAAACAAATTAATTAACCCTTACCTACACAACCTTAGTATAATTAACCAAATAATTATGAGCCAATGAGATGACATAAGGAATTTAAACTTTCAATGCACCTAGGAAGAAAAGGGCTTAATGAAATTTGGCTCATGATTAATGGTTAATTAAGCTAAGGGGTTTAGCTTAAGTAATTTCAAAACACCCCTTCATACATATGAATTGGGTTTTGATTTCCTCAATTGAACTTAGGCTATTCAACACCTTCGCATCTACCCAAAGCAGATTAATTAAGTTCTGGAAGGTTTTAGAATTTTTTAGAAATTAATTAATGGGATAATTAATGAATTAACCCTTAATTAAGAGAGGATTAAGGAAAGAAAAGGGGTTTAGGGAATGTCTTAAGGGAAATGCCCCGAAATTATTCTTAAATCTCTTATCCACTAGATCTAACCTTAATAAATCTAAATAATGGATTAAAAACACTAATCCAAACCCTAATTATTCTTAATTAAATAAGGAGGGTAACTAAGAAACATATTTGTAATTCCCCGAATTAAGCTTTAAATAAATCCCAAGGAAATTAGACGAGGTATAGGACATCCAGTAAAACATACCAAGAAGTTTGGGATTAATCAGAAGATTAACTAAGAAGTAATTAGCAAAATAAAATTTTCATTAAAACCTAAAATTAGAGACAAGTATAATTTAAAATCCATTGAAATTATTTTTAAAAGCTTTCTTTTCCATACAACTATAAGCTTTCTTTTCCATGGCTCAAGATAAGGCTCCTAACAGCACCTCCCCTAAGGGTACTATATTTGTTTCACATCCTTTGCGACCCCATTTAGACACTACCTAGGCTACTACCAGATTGAACAGTTCCCCTTTCCTAGTAACCACCCCTATGGTTGGAGAATCCATCCTATGGATTTGTAGATTCTCTCTTGGTCCACTAAATTTGATATAGGTAAAGGCTGGCATAGCCCCTTCTCAGTGTGGTCCCTCGTACACAAATAGGGCCCACTCAAACATATAAATAAAATATATATTCACTTGTGGATTAGGAGGACACCACTAGCGGTACCTTTTCTCAAGCAGTGTCAGTAAAACTCCCTATAAGAATCTTTTGACTACTCTTGAGTTGATATAAGTCCCCAATGATCATCATTCAATAGTCACCCCTAAGTCTGGTTCAATTTTTTATGCTACCAATAGGTCACCCTAGTGATTGTTCCCTACTTTAGAAGATGTAAGTCTGCTACGCTTTTTTCCTAGCACAACCGATGTACACCAAAAGGCAACCCCTTAGGTTGGCTAGCTCTACCCCACAACCAATAGATTATCTCTTTGGATTTGTAAATCTAAGATAGGATAAGTGCGATATCGCCCCTTCTCAATGGGCTTATCGCACACAAACATGGTCCATAAATTAAATCTATTAAATTTGATGAAGCTCACATCCCTAGTGGATATGCCCTCAATTCAAAATCAAACTAAACCAAACAAGTACTATCAAATCACATGAAATTAAGATAAAATTAATCTAGACTACTTTTGAGTTGACATAAGTCCCCAGTGACATTCACTCAGTAGTAGCCATAGGTTAGGTTTGATTTATTGTGCATCCAACAGGTCACCCTAGTGATTGTTCCTTGCTTTAGAAGATGTAAGTCTACTACACCTTCTTCTTAGCACAGCCATTGCACACCAAAAGGTAACCCCTTAGGTTGGCTAGCTCTACCCTGGAGCCAGTAGACTATCCTTTTGGATTTGTAAACTTAAGGTAGGTCAAGGTTGATATTGCCCCTTCTTAGTGGGTCCATCACACACTGACAGGGTCCATACATTAACTCAAATTAAATTAAACCCAATTTGATTTTTCTCAGTGGAGTTAAATCACACCCTTCTCCTTAGTCGAACCTTAAATCATATATAAATAAGCCAAGCAAACAAATCAAATTCAAAACCAACCTCCCTAGTAGAACCAAATTAAACCAACTCTCCCAGTAGAGTCTAAATCAAAGAAATCCAACCATTGTCTTATCCCCAGTGGATACATTCCCAAATAAATCTATGAAATCAAACTCAAATCCCAATCCTCAGCAAATAGCCTAAACCTACTTTCTTAGTGGAAGGTTCATATACTTGATCCCCAATAGACTCGAGCCCATATCTCTAGTAGATATGCCTCTACATCAATTAATATAAAACAAATTAAAGTCAATTTGATCTTAATCCTTAATGGATTATAAATTCTTATCCCCAGTTGATCTTCTTTCCATAAATCATATAATCAAATCAAATTCAAACCTTTTCCCGAACATATTTTCTTCTTATAAGCCCTCGACAAAGACCCCTCATATGTCATGTCTAATGCATGTATAATCCCCTAGCGGATCTCCCTCCATGTCCATGGCATGGAACTCTCATAAAATCTTATTTATTCTCTTTTGCACACCATTAATACTTCAACCAAAAGCCTAACAATGTGTTTGTTCAAATTACATCATCTTAACATTGTAATCAAAATTTTATGATTTGTGATGGTGCAAGCTCAAACTAACTATACAATATCATGCTAAACATATTATAGTGTGAATTAACACACTATTTTATATTATAATATATGATGTTATATTATAATTTGTAATAATATTATATATTTTCTAACATTACACCTCATTAGAATCACTTAGAAAAATAAATAACAAAATTTTCTCAAAATATGAATAATGTTCATTTTGGATGTAAAATTGTTATTTATTTTATTAGATATGGTACAAAATAGCATAATTTTGGTATTGCATCTTGGTGCGTGCCATGAATTTGGCCAAATTCTTTAATCTCAACCTTTAAATTAACATTTTTTGTGAGTTTTGAACCAATGTATTATAACAAAAGTAAAACATACTAAAATGTACAATAATATTTAGTAACACACCACCACATTCATATATATGTGAAGTTATATTGTTATGTACATTATATTTTAATATTCGTTCATATAATATATTATCTTACATTACACCTTAAAATGAATCACTTCATGAAAAAAATTTATAAAATTTGGTTGAAAAATGAACATTTATTTTGGATGCAAAATTCCATTCTTTTGATTAAATGTTACACCATAGCACATCCCCAATGAACATTTATTTTAGTTTATGTCTTTTTATTTTAGTTTATTTTTTATGTTTAGGTTTAGGTTTAGGTTTTTTTTAGCTTAGTTTCAATTTTATTTTATTTTTTAGGTTTCAATTTTATTTTTTATTTTTAGGTTTATGTTTAGATTTTAATTTTATTTTTTTAGGATTATGTTTTAGGTTTTTCTTTTAGGTTTATTTCATAGTATAGATTTAGGTTTATTTTTAGTTTATTTTATTTTATATAGTTTAGGTTTTGGTTTCAGTTTAGTTACTTTAGGTTTAGGTTTAGGGTTTATTTTTTTTAGTTTAGGGTTTAGGTTTTATTTTTTTATTTATTTTTAAGTTTATTATTTAGGTTAGGTTTTTATTTTGTTTTTATTATATTTTATTTTAAGTTTATTATATTTTTATTTTTGGTTTAGCTTTTATTTTATGTAGGCTTTTTATTTTTTTTAGTTTAGTTTAGGTTTTTATTTATTTTATTTTAGTTTAGTTTTTATATTTTATTTTATTTTATTTTTTAGGTTTAGGTTTACATTTAGGTTCATTTAGTTTATGTTTTTATTTTATTTTATTTATTTTATTTTATTTTGGTTTATATTTATTTATTTATTTATTTTATTTTTTATTTAGTTTTGGTGTATCCTTTTAGCATTTTAGGGTTTAGGGTTTTATGTTTAGGGTTTGGGTTTAAGGGTTTAGGGTATAGGGTTTATAGATTAGGCTTTATGGTTTAGGGTTTTTAGGATTTAGGTTGGGTTTGGTTTTGGGGTTTAGGGTTTAATTTAGAATTTAGTTTTTTTTTAAATAATTTTTTATAAGAGTACAAATTTAGATTCAACATTTCTTCTTTTATTTATTTAACTTATTTTTAATTTATTTTAATTTATTTTATGTTTATTATTTTATTTAGTTTATTTACTTATTTTAAGTTTATTTATTTTAGTTTAAGTTTTTTATTTTAGTTTATTTTTTAAGTTTAGGTTTAGGTTTAGGTTTATTTTTTAGTTGAGTACTATTTTTATTTTATTTTTTAGGTTTATGATTTATTTTTTTACTTTTAAGTTTAGGTTTAGGTTTTTTTTTAGGTTTAAGTTATAGGTTTTTATTTGAGGTTTATTTTTAGGTTTTATTTTTTAGTTTAGTTTTTTTTAGTTTGTTTGGTTTTATTTAGTTTAGGGTTTAGTTTTAGTATTTTTAGGTTTAGGTTTTGGTTTAAGTTTAGGTTTATTTTATTTTGTTTATTTTAGGTTTAGGTTTTTTTTAGTTTAGGGTTTAGGTTTTATTTTTTATTTATTTTTAGGTTTTATTTTTTGGCTTATTATTTATGTTTAAGTTTTTATTTTAATTAATTTTAAGTTTATTTTATTTATATTTTAGGATAAGTTTTTATTTTATTTAGGTTATTTATTATTTTAGTTTAGTTGAGGTTTTTATTTATTTTATTTTAGTTTAATTTTATTTTTATTTTATTTTCTATTCATGTTTAAGTTTAAGTTTAGATTTTTGTTCATGTTTTTATTTTTTTTTGTTTAGATTTTATTTATTTATTTTATTTTCAGGTATTATTTAGTTTAGGTTTAGGTTTTTAGCATTTTAGGGTTTACTGTTTAGGGTTTTATCATTTGGAGTTTAGGATTTACGGTTTAGTTTTTTCGGCTTTTAGGATTTAGGATTTGATTTGGTTTAGTTTAGTAGGTTCATGTTTTAGTTTTTAAGGTTTAAGGTTTTTTTTTTTTAATAGAGAATAAATTCAGAGTAACATTTCTTCTTTTATTTGTTTACTTTATTTAGTTTATTTTTTATTTATTTTAGTTTATTTTATTTTTTAATTCTTATTTATGCTTATTTTTTATTTTTATTTAGTTCAGTTTATTTATTTTAGGTTTTTTATTTTAGTTTATTTTTTAGGTTTAGGTTTAAGTTTTTTTTGGTTGAGTTTTATTTTTATTTTATTTTTTAGGTTTAGGTTTTATTTTATATTTTTAGGTTTAAGTTTAGTTTTTATTTTATTTTTTAGGTTTAGGTTTTAGGTTTTTATTTTAGGTTTATTTTTAAGTTATATTTTTCGTTTTAGCATTAGCTTTATTTTTAGTTTATTTTATTTTATTTAGTATTGGTTTAGGCTTAGGTTTAGTTTATTTTGGGATAAGGTTTAGGATTCTTTTATTTTAGTTTAGTTTATTGTAGTTTAGGTTTAGGTTTATTTTATTTTATTTATTTTTTATTTTATGTTTAGGTTTTTTTAAGTTTAGGGTTAGGTTTTATTTTTTATTTATTTGTAGGCTTTATTTTAAGGTTTATTTTTTATGTTTAGATTTTTATTTAGTTTTTCTTTGATTTTATTTTAGGTTTATTTTATTTTTATTTTATGTTTAGTTTATATTTTATTTAAGTTTTTAATTCTTAAGTTAATTTTATTTTATTAGTTTTGTTTAAGTTTTTATTTATTTATTTTTAGTTTATTTTTATTAGCTTAATATATTTTATATTTTAGGTTTAAGTTTACATTTTGGTTTAGGTTTATGTTTTTTATATTTTTTTTTATATTTATGTTTTATTTAGTTTAGGTTTAGGTTTAGGTTTTAGTTTAGAGTTTTATTTGGTTTATGGTAGGGTTTGTGGTTTATGGTTTAGGTTTAGGGTTTAGGTTAGGTTTATGGTTTGGTTGGATGGTAGTTTAGTGTTTAGGTTTTGGGTAATGGTTTAGGGTTTGGTTTTTTGGGTTTGGGGTTTTGGTATTTAGTTTAGGGTTGTAGGTTTAGGGTTATTTTTTATGGTTTAGGGTTTAGTTTAGGATTTAGGTATAGGCATAGGGTTTAGGGTTTTTTAAATTAATAAACCAATAAGTTTAGGTTTTTTTAGTTTATTTTATTTATTTTGTTTATTTTATTTTTATGTTAACAGTTAATTTTTTTATTTTAATTTTATTTAGGTTTATTTATTTTAGTTTAGGTTTATTATTTTAGTTTAAGTTTTTAGTTTAAGTTTAGGTTTATGTTTATTTTTTTGTTTTGTTTTATTTTGTTTATTTTTTAAATTTAGGTTTTATTTTTTATTTTTAGGTTTACGTTTAGTTTTTTATTTTATTTTTTAGTTTTAGGTTTTAGGTTTTTATTTAAGTTTATTTTTAGGTTTTATTTTTTTTAGTTTAGCTTTAGTTTTATTTTTAGTTTATTTTATGTTATTTAGTTTAGGTTTAGGTTTAGGTTTAGTTTATTTAAGCATTAGGTTTACGTTTTATTTATTTTTGTTTAGTTTGTTGTAGTTTAGGTTTAGGTTTATTTTATTTTGTTTATTTTATTTATTTTATGTTTAGGGTTTTTTTAGGGTTTGGTTTTATTTTTTTTATTTATTTTTATTTTATTTATTTTTTACAGGTTTTATTTAGTTTTATTTTAATTTATTTTAGGTATATTTATTTTATTTTACCCATAGTTTTCATTTTATTTTGGTTTTTTATTCTTAGGTTTAGTTTTTTTTAGTTTAGTTTAGGGTTTGATTTATTTTATTTTAGCTTATTTTTATTAGTTTATTTTATTTTATTTTTAGGTTTAGGTTCAAGTTTTAGTTTAGATTTTATTTTATTTTATTTTTTTAATTTTATTTAGGTTTAGGTTTAGGTTTATTTTTTATTTTATTTTAATGGTTTTAGGTTTTTAGGGTTTATAGTTTAGAGTTTAGGGTTTAGGGTTTAGTGTTTATGGTTTAGGGTTTAGGTTTAGGGTGTGGTTTGTTTAGGGTTTAGGCCAGTTTAGGGTTGGGTAGGGTTTAGGTTAGGGTTTAGGGTTTAAGGTTTATGGTGGGGTTTAGGGTTTAGGTTTAGGTTTAGGGAGGTTTAGGGTTTGGTTTATGGTTTGAGGTTTAGGGTTGGTTTGGGTTTAGGTTAGTTATATTATATTAGGGTATGGGTAGGATTTATGTTTTTTTTTAAAATTAAGTATACCAGTAGGTTTAAATTTATTAGTTTATTTTTTATTTCTTTTAGTTTATTTTTTTTATTTAGGTTAATTTTTTATTTTTATTTAGTTTACTTTATTTATTTTAGTTTAGGTTTCTAGTTTAAGTTTAGGTTTATGTTTATTTTTGTTTAATTTTATTTTTATTTTATTTTTAGGTTTAGGTTTTATTTTTTATTTTAAGGTTTTTGTTTATGTTTTATTTTATCTATTTAGGTTTAGTATTTTAGGTTTATTTTTAGGTTTTTTTGTTAGTTTAGGTTTAAGTCTTGGTTTTTTTTTAGTTTAAGGTTTAGGTTTTATTTATTATTTATTTTTAGGTTTATTTTTTTAGGTTTAGGTTTCTATTTAGTTTTTATTTTATTTAAGGTTTTTTGCCATGATCCTTCAAGACCTTTGATGGCAGTGGTAACCCACAATAACACATTGCACACTTTATAGCCAGCTGTTGCAACACCAAAGAAGGTTTGCTAGTTGCAAAGGACAACACTGGGTGATGGTGAGCTGATCTTTGCGGATAGTCGAGAATAGCTGTCATGAGTACTCCACCGATGGAGCTACCATCTCTTCGCTAGCTCTCTACCGAGGAGCATTACCGATAAGGGCAATAAATACCTTACTCTGCTTACTTTACTTGATTTTTATCATGTACCACCACCCAAAATGAAATTAATGAAGAAAGCCAATTCTACTTTTATATTGTCTACTTCTGATGCTTTTGATTTCATTTTTATTGAAAGCTCTCCAAGTTTAAATAAAAATAATAGCTCTAGTAGTTATGATCCTTTTATTTCTAATTCAGAGTCAGACTATCCTTCTCTGAATCAAATGGGTTCATCTCTTGAGATTGACTTGAGTTAACTGACTCTGGGGATCCCATAAGAGAAGCTGTAGGTTTTCCCGATGAGAAGGTAGAACTTTCCACAACCTCATCATTCCAAGAAGTCACTGAAGTCAACCTACATAGTGGAAAAGTTGTACCTCTTAGGGTAGCACCTTAGGATATGGGGAAAAAAAGTCATTGGTTCTAGTGAGTAGATAGCCCCTCCATAAGATGCTCCATCCATGGATATGCTTGTGGATGACCAAGCCAAAGTTGATTACAATGTCCTAGCTTACCTTAGCAATTTATGTTAAGCATATACGATGCCCTTGTCTTATCTAAAAAGATGAGGGAATCTCTAATCAAGGACTTACTTGATCTATAGATATGCTTAACTTAGCTGACTGCTACTAAAGAGGAGGCATGCCACACGAAGGATATCTTAAGAGTTACATTCAGCAATGAAGACTTACTCCTAGAGATGATTGAGCGCAACCACCTCTTTACATAATAGTGAATGTCAGTAGATACAGGCTATCTAGAGTTTTGGTAGACCCCAGGACAAAGCCTTCTTGCCACTGGTCATCCTAATCCCCCATAGCACTAATCCTAATTTCTATTGCAAAAATTACATTTATGTGGGAAAAGTAAATATAATTATACCTGCAAAATAGAGGTTAGCTAAATATACATATAATCCCAAAAAGTTGTTTTTATAATTTGGGCTTAGCACCCTACACATAGGTAACTAAGCCCACCTGTCCTAACTTGGATTATGCATAAGGATATAAGCAACCATCAAAAATAACATTCACATTTATTTTTAAGCATCCCTTAAGCATAATCTCTTGCTTAAAACATGATTAGGCTAATATTGGCCTATTTTCTAGTCTACGAAGCATATAACCTAACATCTAATCTAAAATAAGATATTATAAAATAAAATATACATCACATCAAACACCGTCCTAACTTAGAGCTTGAAGTGGTGACTTAATTCTAATGTATATATTAAGGCTTGTGTGGTAAGTCTTGTTAGGCATTAGTGTTGTATTTTCTTAGTGTAGAAGGATTCAATTTAACATGAAAAGTTGATTTCACTTGAAGTAGTTTAACTGATTTGACAAATTTAATTTGTGATTTCTTTTGTTTCATTTGATTACACTTAGCAACTAAGTTTTATAAAGAGAGGAAAAGAGGATTGCCCTCTTTCATCCCTACCTTTGGTCACTTTCTAAAGTATATTAATTTGATTTAATTCTCTTTAGTGAATGGCTTAATAAATGATTTTATTAATCTTAAGTTTAGGTTCACTTTAAATAATCCTATTCAAAATGAAAGGCATCTTAAGATTAATTTATTTCAATTACTACCACATGACATATATTAAATCATTCCTTTCCATTGCATGTAACATGCAAATGATTTAATCTTAAGTGTATCTATACATGCAACATATTTTAGCACACTTAAATGATTTTATATGTAAGTTTAGAATTTATATTTTATTTGATTGAATTATTTATACATATTAATTTAAAACTTTATTCAAATTCCTAAACAAAAAGGACATAAGAATGAAATTAAATAGGCATGTGCCATTGTTAAACTAGGGAAGTGAGGTAATCAAATGACCTTCTTAGAGCTAGCTAAAGCATTGTATTCTCGAGATGTCCAAACTATATACCCATTTGCATTCAAACACATGTAAATTCGTACACATGAACATAGGAAGTAAGCTCCAAATCATATGGCTAATTAATTCAACCACTTAGTCAATTATGAATGCATGCAATTTTAATGTAAAATGGAATTTTCATTCACTGATCAAAAATACATATACATGTACAAAGATATAGGCAAGTACATGACTTTGTTAAACTGGGAAAGTGAGGTAATCAAATGACCTCTTTGGGGCTAACTAAAGCCTCGTATTCTTAGGATGTTCAGACTATATACTTGCTTTTCTTGGACACACATGAATGTATACATAAATGAGGGAAAGAAAACCATGCGAAGATTATATATTTTTTGATTTAATCATTTAAATATATGATTTAAAGCTCTATCCAAATTCTAATTTTGAAATACATAAGAATGAAATAAAATGGGTACGTATCATTGTTAAATCGGGGAAGTAAGGTAATCAAATGGCCTCATTGGGGCAAGCTAAAGCCTCATCTTCCCGGGATGTCCATACTATATACCCATTATCATTCAATCTTATATAAATCAACACTTGAATAGAGGAAAGAGAACTCAATATTCATACACTTAAACTATAAGCACACATTTTGTATTCAAAAAATCAAAGCATCATAACATATATTAGTCATTTTATAAGATTTTGAAAATACATTTGGATTTAATAAAGGATAATACCACATATATATTAAATTAAATCAACACATGCATGCTTACATAAAGGAAATCCATTTTATTTTACTTGATTTTGATAAGATGGATGCATGTGTTCAAATGACTACCAAATTTAACATGATTGGAAAGAGGACAATCAAATTTAAATATGTTATTCATTCAACCAAACTAGTTCTTAAGGATAATCAAATCAAATAAGATTATATAAAGCAAACCAAAGCTTCTTTATTAATTATGTTTTGAATTTGATTTGATCTAAAAAGGAGAAGAGAAATCATCACTTGATGTTTTAAACCCATTCCCATATTAGTGATTTAATTTAATTTAAGGAAATGTAATTAAGTTGATTTTATGGGTTAATTAAGTTGAGTCCTTAATTAGATGAATTAATTACCCTTACCTATGTCACCTTAAAGTAATTAACTAAATAAATATGAGCAAACATGATATCCATGGAAAATAAACTTGCAATGATCCTAGGAAATAAAAGGGCCTAATGTAAATCATGATTAATAGTTATTTAGATTAAAGGACTTAATTAATTACATTTATGGTATTTCCACACATGTGGACTAACCATATTTTCATTAAATTCCTTTAGGTTATTAAACACTTAAAGATCTACCCCATGATTTAATTAATTAAGGTCTGATGTGATTATGATTTCAATTTGATTAAGTGATTTAATTAATTAATTTCATTTTAAGAAAGGGTGAATGAACTTAAGGAAAGGGGTCCCAACCCTATTCCTTAGTTCACTTACTATTAAACAATGATTACTAAACTTAATTAACCAATTTGTACTATTCATGAGATTAATCATTAACTTAAAAGAGTAGTTAAGGTTTAATTAGTCAATTTTCTTATGTAAGTGAGTAATAAATTCCAAGAAAATAATGAGAGGCAAAGGTCATGCAAATAAATTAACCTACAAAATTTAGGATTAATTGCTCATGTAATTATGGAGTAATTAAGCTAATTAATTTCATAATTAAATTTTAATTATTGTTCAAAATTAGTTAAGATAATTTTTAATTAATTCTCCTATAAAATAGTTTTAAAATAAATATTTATTTGCATTTTTTATTTCTCTATAATTTTTTTTTATGATTTTTAGAAGTTTTAGCCATTAGAAATGATTAATTAAGTTAATTAAAGCCTAATCCTATTGGTGCCACATGGCACCGTGGGATTGGCTACTTAAAACTTATCTAACACCTATGCTATGCGGGCGGCGCTTTCTCATCCGCCTAATCAAAGATCGGATGGCTATGATTAATAGCTTAATAGGATTAAATCGCGATCAATCTAGCGGATCACAACCATCCATTCGATCGTGGAATGGAGGTGCGTGTTCTAACATCATGCAAGTGAGGGAGAATTGGATCAACTCCTCAAAGGATCCACACCTTATCTTTATGACATCAATCAGAGAGGATCCAACAGTCAAGATCACATAAGATGAAGGTTTTCTTTAAAAAGCTCCAACCCATTTTTGCTTAAGGATCAATTTTGGAAGCATACCTCACCGGAGGTCAAGACCATAGGCTTAAATGATTGAGGAAGCTTCATCTAGTGGAAACAAAGCCCTATTGAGTAGCAATTGGATCAATCCCTCAACATTCGCTTGGAAGGCCATGAACAGATGATTTGGAGCTCAGATTTAATCGAAGTCCCACATCTAGTGCTCGAGAAGGTTGGGAAATAATTCATTCTTACATGACAAGGCCTAGGAAAGGTGTGTGCAAAATTAATTTGAGTTTGATGGAGAAATGGGGGAGTTTGGTCAAAAATGAGAGTGTCCTATTTTAGAATGGATGGGTATGGAATTTTTTGATTGAGGAATAAGCTTAGGAGCCTAGGGAATGTCTCTAGTGGCTCTTATTGTTTAGCTATAGCTCTGAGGAATTATTTTTTTGTTTGTTTGAGTGGGAATTAGGGGGTGTATAGCCCCCATTCATCTTGATTGGATGGTGGGATCAGGTTTGGCTTCTAGTGGCCCTTCGGCCATCTCAGGGAGTCATGGGTGGTAGGGAGGAGGTGAGTTGGCTTGGCTTGGCTAGTTGAAGGTGTGAAGGTGGCTTCCAAGAAGGAATCATGAGTGTCTTATGGGTTTTAAATGCTCCAATGGGGAAGGTGAGGTGATTACAACACGCATGAGTCATGGTCGACCCAACCACCCCTTGGGTCAGGTTGGGCAATGTCCTAGATGCCTAGGTTTACCATTGGGAGAGTACCAATTGGCCAAGGAATGGAAATGATCACTTACATGGGTGATTTGTCTCATGTGATGCTCTCGACCTAATGGTAGAATGATCATTTGGCATTGGATTTGAATTGGGCATATTTGAAATGAGCCAAAAGTGGGTAAGCCCAAATTTCAAGTCAATTGGAGTTGATTTGATTAGGTTTGGCTCAATTTAACTCATTTAGGTCAATTTGAGTTAAGTTTGGTCAAGTTGACCAATTGTTAAGTTGGGTGAAACCAAGGGTTGGGTCAAGTTCATATGATCATTTTTTTGGTTAAAATTAGTTTGGTTTAGTTTGGGTCATTTGAATTCATTTGGGTAAAATGGGTTAAGTTGACCAATTTGACCAAATTGGCTTGGGTTAGGTGTGGTCTGGGTTTAGTTGACCAATTGAAGATGATTGTACACTTTGGTTTTAATTAATTTGGATTTGGTTTTAAATTAGGCCAACTTGAACCTTTAGGTCAATTTGGGCTAAGTAGGTCATTTGGGTTCAATTGGGTCCAATCATGGCTTTGGTCAAGTTCAACAATCAATTTGGAATGAACTTGAGCCATTGGTTGCAATCAATTTGGTTTATATTTTGATTTGACCCAATTTGGTCTTCTAGAACAATTTGGGTCAACTTGGGTCCAGAGGACAATTGGGATTGGTTTGACTCAATTAAAGGTCAAGTCATATTCAAATATTGATTTTGATTTGGTATGAATCATTGGTTTCAAGGGATTTAGCTTAGGTTGAAATTTGGGTAGTTTGGGTTCATATGGGTTACGGGGTTGACTTGGTCAAATGACCAAGTTGACTTGGTTTGACCCAATTTAGGACAACTAATCAACCTAGGGTGATCAACAATCATGATGGGAGGTTCTGATGGGCTTGGTTCAATCCAATTTTGGTAGAATTAGAACTTGGATTAAATAGGTCAAATTAGCCACTTTGGGTCAAGTGGACCAAGTTTAGTTTTGACTTTGGGTTGAGTTTTATTTAGTTGAGTTTATATATGGATTTGGGATTGATATATAAATTCAATTGTAATTGCTCGGTTCAAATGGGTTTGGTTCATTTGAACATTTCAAGTCAAAAGGGTTAAGTTGGGTTTGACTTGGGTTGATTTTTGTTTGGCTTGATGATTGTAGATTTCATTTATATTGTGAATATGATTGAAGGTATGATTGATTCATGAGAAAATCAATTGAATTTAGGCTTTAAAATGAATGAATTTGGCTAAGTTGATGGAGTTGGGTCATGTGGCTTAGGTATGGATTTTGATTTGGTTTGATTTAGTTTTTATGATTTAAATGTATATTTCGTCTAAATTTGTGAAGATGATTAAAAATATGACTAAGTAGTGAGAAAATCAATTGAGTTTGATTTGGATTAAGATTTGGCTAAGTCCATGGGATAGGTCGTATGCCTTAGGAAGGGTTTTGATTTAATTTGATTTAGTTTGATTTAGTTTGATTTAGTTTTGATCATTTGAATGTAGATTTGATTTATATTTAAAAAGATGATTGAAGATATAAATTGATTATGAGATAATCAATTGATTTTGGATTGATTTGGATTAAGGTTTGGCTAAGTCCATGGGATAGGTCATAATGCTTAGGAAGGGTTTCAAGTTTGGATTTAATCATGGGCTTCAATCATTTGGTTTTGAAATTTGGGTTTGGATTTGGATTTGAATTTGACATTTAAATTGAACTTGAGGTTTGGTTTGAGAATGTGAACATGGATTGGATTTGGGTTGTATATTAGGTGGATTATCCTAATCCCTAAGGCATAACCTAATCCTATGTTTAGCCCTTCTAAGTATTTAGGCTTAGGTTAAGTGTTTTCCTATTTGTTAGAAGTGTCTTATGACTAGAGAAGTCTTAGTTGTTAGAAGACTCTTAAGTGTTGCCCTTGGAGATAGATGATTGGAAGACCAAAGTCAAGTTTCACATTATAGACTCAGATACATCTTTCAACACTTTGTTTGGAAACCATGGATACATGAGAACAACATAGTTCCATCCTCTCTACATCACTATATGAAGTTTGTGAGAGGTGGGATCATCTACTATATAAATGGATATCTTAAGCTATTTACAATTTATGAGGTTAGCATATATGAGGATGCAACTTACTACCTCTTAAAGTTGGCCAAAGTTTAAAAATAAAAAAATAAAAAAAATAAAAAGAAAAGAAAAAAGAAAATGATAAAGAAAATAATAGGGAGTGAAAATAGAGTTGGAGGAGGAAGTGAAGCCTAACATTAGATTTCACCCATAGTTCGTTACTTCATTCAAACATATGGGTAGGATGACCTGACCTCCACCAGGCAGAGGAAGAGGCCAGTTCAGAGGCCGTCCTAGGGGTGGAAAACCTCCTTATTAGCCACCCAATGTAAGATATGTCCCAGCTACCAGGAGTACACCTGCTATCAATATAGACTTAAAATCTATTTCATAAGATGAGTCTTATATGGTTAGCACACCAGCCAACTCTTCTTAGCAGTAGATTCCATTGGAGGTGACACATGAGCTAGATAATTCTGAAGATCAGGCTCCAAAGCAAAGCATAAGTGTATCCAAGTATATATGTGAAACAATTAGGAATCAGTTGAGAACCTTAGCTCTAAACCAACTTTCCTCTTAAAAAGCTAAGTGTTTGGTAGTTAAGGAAGTTCCTAAGTCATCCACATGTGTGAAGCCTCAAACATTCTTTCTGGGAGCATCATCCTCAAGTCAAGAAATCGATGTAGAACTTGAGGATGATTCATATAAAGATTTAATAGAATCACCTTTTGATTGGTACTTGCCTTGTGTTCATAATTTAGCAAAGAAAGGGTTAATTCCACATACATGGTCAAAGCATAGGTAAGATTACTTTGAAAGAATATGGAAGAACAAATGCATATGCTCTCAATCAAGACTAAGACTAGGATTCAGTATAGTGGGTCCAGTCAACAATGTTGATTACTGCTTAGTCATCACAAATCATTTAGAATCTGATAAATTCTTTTCAAATCAAATTAACTCATATGAGTAGTTATGCTTAGGAACTTCCAATGATCCAAATGATTTTGAAGTTAAAGATGCACTGCTAGAGTTCAAGGAAGAGATCAAGTCAACCATCGATGAGCTCAACGAAATTAACTTAGGAACTGAAGAAGATCAATGCTACATCAGTTCTTTGTTGAATGAAATTAAAACCAATGACTTAGTTTGGCTATTGATTGTGTTTTAGGACTACTTTTCATGGAGCTATGAAGAGATGCCAGGATTGGCTCCTGATGCTGTGGTCCATAAACAACCAATAGAACCTACAACTAATCGTATCAAGCAAGCTCATAGATGCATGCGATTAGACATAGAACAACAGTTCATTTATGAATTCAAGAAATTGATCGATGCTGGCTTTATCCAGAAAGAAAAATACTCTACCTGGTTAGCCAATGTCATCTCAATTAAATAAAAGAATGTTCAAATTCATATATGCATCGATTTTAGGGATTTAAATAAGGCATGTCCAAAAGAAGAATTTCCATTACCAATCCTGGAGATGATGGTGAACATTGCCTCATCTCATTTAATCTTTTATTTCAAGGATGGCTCATCTGGATATAACCAAATAAAGATGGCCATTGAAGATGAAAGAAACACTACTTTTAGAACCCCCAATTGAAATCTATTACTATAAAGTCATGCCTTTCAACCTTAAAAATATCGGTGCTACATACCAGCAAAATATTACTCAAATATTCAATGAACTAATTCACCATCAAGTCAAGTGCTATGTTGATGATCTTATGGTCAAAAGTAGAGAAAAGGAAGATTGTCTCTTTGACTTGAGAGTAGTTTTCAAATAGTTAAGACAATTTAACCTCAAAATGAACCCCCTGAAGTGTGCATTCAGAGTAGCATCAGGAAAATTCCTTGGGTTTGTTTTTTGACACCAGAGAATCATAATCTATTCAGAGAAGATCAAAGCGATATTAGGAATGCCACACCTAAAAGTTTAACTCAATTCAGATCATTCCAAGGGCGGTTGGAGTATTTAAGATGCTTTATATCCAACCTATCAGGAAGCTGTTAGCCATTCTCAACACTTGTCAAAAAGGATGCTAAGTTTAACTAGGATGACAAGTTTGAGCTTGCCTTCATAGACATCAAGCATTACCTGATGACATCATCAATTCTAGCAACACTATCGCAAGCCGCTATTTTACATTACTACATTAGATGACTCTCTTGGTGCTTTATTGGCTCAAGCCAATGATGAAGGAAAGGAAAATGCAGTCTACTACCTTAGCCATCATCTAATCCCTACTGAGGCTAATTATCCACCCATTGAGAAGCATTGCCTAGCTTTAATCTTTGCATCACAAAAGCTATAACACTACATGCTTCCTCATAAGGTGAACTTAATCTCTAGGATCAATCCACTATAGTATCTCATGCGATGGCCGATGCTATCCAAATAGTTGGCACAATAATCCATGATCCTCTCACAGTTTGACATTACTTTTGTACCCCTTCATGCAATGAAAGGATAAGTGCTAATGGATTTCTTAGTAGAACACCCACTTCCTGCTAGCTCTCCGCATAGTGATGACCTCCCCAATGAAAAAATCATGAACTTATAGGATACTAGCATTCACTATTGGGAGATGTACTTTGTTGGTGTGACTACCTCTAAAAGCGGAGAAGAACTAATATACTATTCTAGAAATGGCAGGGATAGGAATAGTTCTCATAACTTTGGACAGTGATGTGATGAGATTCTCATATCATTTATCCAATCCTTACACCAATAATGAAGCTGAATATGAGTCTCTTCTTGCCAGTCTGGAGTTAGCCATTACTCTAAGCATCCAGAACATCAACATCTTTAAGGATTCTTAACTAGTTATCAACCAAATGATTGTGTCTTATAAGGTTATAAAGCCCAAGCTCCATCACTACCATAAGTACACCATGGAGTTTTTGGCCCAAATCCCATAGGTTACCGTTTATAAGATTCCTTAAGTAGAGAATGTCATAGCATATGCTTTAGCTAAGCATGCAAAAGAGTTGACATGTTTGGAGGATGAGTCCATATCAATAAAGGTCTGAAATAGAAAAGTCTTATCCCTTATTGATATTGAACTGATCAAAAAGTACTCTCTTAAAGGGGAGGTTGCCATTACCAAGAAGAAAGAGGAGTTAGATTGGAGGCAACCATTCATGGAATACCTAAATAAAGGCAAACTACCTCGAGAGAAGTCCCAAGCCTAGCAGACAAAGCAAAGAGCACTTTCCTACACTCTTGTGGATGTTTTCTTATACTAGCGATCTTTCGATCATACATTGTTACATTGCTTAGACAAGAGCAAAGCTCGTAAGATCATGACTGAGGTACACTCAGTATTATGTGGAGCCAACCAATCTGGTCCAAAGATGAAAACCAAGATCAAGAGACTAGGATACTATTAGTCATCGATGATCAAAGATGGCATGGATACGGCTAGGCGATGCCATAAATGTCAAATACATGGTGTGGTCCTACACCAACCACCGAACATTCAAAATCCTACATTGGCCACATGGCCATTCAAGTGTTGGGGTACCAGCATAGTGGGTCCGATTGATCCTCCTTTTCCAAGGATCATCGTTCATCTTAGCGCCACCAATACTTTTCCAAATGGGCAAGGTGATTCTGAGAGGTCACAACTAAGCATGTGCTCCAATTTTTTAAGAACCATATCGTATATAGGTTCAAAGTGCCTCGAAGAATTATATATGATAATGGTTTTACATTCAAGAGCACTGAGATCAACAACTTTGCTCAGAGACACAATATAGATCAAAGATATTTTACTATCAACTACCCGAGGACAAACAACTTAGAAGAAGCCTTCAATAATACTCTCATCCAAATATTGAAGAAGACATTGACAACAATAAGCGATAGTGGCATGAGCAGTTAGCTGAAGCCTTGTGGGCCTACTGCATCACATATAAAACTTCAACTCAGTCTACTCCTTTCTCCTTAGTGTATGGGTCCCAAGCCATTCTACCATTAGAAGTCTAACTCCCATCACTAAGGATAGTTGTGGGTAGCAAATTCACAATAAAGTAGAACATCAAGTTAAGGTTATAAGAGCTCAAAGGTTTGGAGGAGAGATGCCTGTGGGCATGCTAAAACCTCAAGTTATACAGAGCTAAAATGATTCAATCTCATAACAAGTTGGTCTGTCCTGGAACTTTTCAAGCAAGAGAGCTTATTTTAGTTCTAAGGAGACCGATTATTGCTTGTCGTAAGATGAGAGGCAAGTTTAAACCCACTTGAGAAGGCCCTTTGGCAGAGAGAAGGTCTACCAAGAAGGATCTTATCAACTTATTAATCATAAGAGAGAGCATCCAATGTTTTGAATCAATGTGCTCTACTTAAAGAAATATTATAAATCATGTTCAAAAATAATTATCATTAATGAAAATTCCATTTCGAATTCAATCTATTTTATGTTGAAATTATTCTTATTTATGAATCTGCCACGATGTGTTTAGGGTAGGTGTAAGGAACCTGAGTGATGTCCTATCTTTCATCGATACAACACAAACATAAACTACACACAAATATTTAAAATAAACACATATCTTTTTTGTCGGGCTACTCTGAGTTGAGATAACACCCCCAACCGTACTCACTCAATAGTTGCTCTAGGTTGGGTTGATGTGCTACCCTCCTAGTGTGTCACCCCAGTGGTGTTCTTGCTTTGGAGGATGTAAGTCTGCTATGCTTTCCTTCCTTACTTGGCTACTGCACATTAATGGGTGCCTTGTTAGTTTGGTAGGCCTTACTGCATGGCCGGTAAGCTACCTCATGTTGGTTATTTGATGTGAGTCCGGCACATTCTTCTTAGATTAGCCTTCATGATCAAGTATATTTGAGGTTTAGGATAAGTCCCCTAGCATCCCCTTCCCTCCTGACTTCTTCAAGTCTAGCTCAAGTCCTTCCTTGAGCTCCCTACTTAGTAGTCACTATAGGTCAAATAGCATCTGTGCTACCGATGAGAGACTATCTTAATGATTAGTAACACTTGGAAAGTTGTAAGCCTACACACTTTCTTTCTAGATTGATCGTTGCACACCAACGGGCACCTTAGGTTGGTTGGTTCTCACTATTCTAATGGATATACCACTCATGCTGATGGATACACCTTAGGTTGGTCTGTTCTTGCACCTTAGGATACACCACTCATGGCAGATGTAAGTCTGCTTCACTTTCTCCTTGATTTTGGCTCAGATACTATAGGCTTTCTTTGTGGGCTCAAGATAATGCCCTAGATCTCCCCTATGGGCACTATATTTTGGATCACATCCTGAACCCATTTATACATTCCCAGGATTGGACAGTTCCTCTTTCCTAGAAACCACCCTTGGGGTTAGAGAATCTATTTTGTAGATGTGCAGATTCTCCTTTGGTCTAGTAAATCTGAGATAGGTTAAGGACAACATAGCCCCTTCCCAGTGTGGTCCCTTGCATACCAACAGGGTCAACGCAAACATATAAACAAAACATATATTCACTTGTGGATTAGGAGGACACCCTTAGCAATAAATTTTCCCAAGTAGGCATCCTATCTTTAGGCCAATTTAAGCAAAACTCCCTATAGGAATCTCCTGGCTACTCTTGAGTTGATATAAGTCCCCAATGGAATTCAATCAGTAGTGGGCCCTATGCCTGGTTCTATTTATTGTGCTACCAACAAGTCACCCCAGCTGTTATTCCCTACTTTAGAAGATGTAAGTTTGCTACTCCTTCCTAACACAACTGTTGCACACAGAAAAATAATCCCCTACTTTGGCAAGCTCTCCCCCACGGCCAGTAGATTATTCCTTTGGATTTGTAAATTTAAGATTGAACAAGTCTGATATAGCCCCTTCTTAGTGGGTCTATCGCACAATGACATGGTCGATAAATTAAATCGATCAAATTAGATCAAGCTCACATCCCCAATGGATATTCCCTCAATTAAAAATCAAACTAAACCAAACTAAACCATATAAAATCATATGAAATTAAAATAAAACTAATCTTGACTACTTTTGAGTTGACATAAGTCCCTAGTAGCATTGACTCAATACTCTCCCTAGGTCAGATTCAATTTATTGTGCATCCAATAGGTCACCCCAACAGTTGTTCCTCACTTTGGAAGATGTAAGTCTGCTACACCTTCTTCCTAGCACAACCGTTGCACACAGAAAGGCAACCCCTTAGGTTGGCTAGCTCTACCCCACAGCTTGTAGACTATCACTTTGGATTTATAAACTTGAGGTAAGTTAGGGCTGATATAGCCCCTTCTCAGTGGGTCCATTGCACACTAACAAGGTCTATACATTAACTCAGATTAAATTAAACCTAACATGATTTTCCCCAATGCAATTAAATCATACCCTTCTCCCAGTGGGGCCACAAATCATATATAAACATGTCAAGAAAATAAATCAAATTCAAAACCAACCTCCCTAGTGGAGCCAAATTAAACCAACTTCTCCAATATAGTCTAAATCAACAAAACCAATGAAACTCTTATTCCCAGTGGATACATCCCCACACAAACCTATGAAATCAAACTTAAATCTAAATTCCCAATGGATAGCCTAAACCGCTTCTAAGGTTCATATATGATCCCCATCCCCTGCCCATATCTCTAGCATATGTGCCTCCACATCAAAGTAAACAAATTAAAGTCAATTCAATCATAATCCTCAATGGATTATAGATTCTTATCCTTGGGATCTCTTTCACAAATTGTAATTAAATCAAATTCAAACCATATCCCCAAAGATATTTTCTTTCTTCTATGCCCTTGACATAGACCCCTCACATGTCATTTCCAATGCATGTGTGATCCCCTAGCAGATCTCCCTCCATGTCTTTGGCTTGGAATTCTAATCAAATCTTATTTCTTCTTTTCTGCACACCTTTAATACTTCAACCAAAAGTGTAACAATGTATTGGATCAAATTACATCTTAACATTATAATCAATATTTTATGATTTGTGATGGTGCAAGCTCAAACTAACTACAATATCATGCTAAACATATTATAGTGTGAATTAACACACTATATTATAATATATGATGTTATATTATAATTTGTTATAATATAATATATCGTCTAACATTACACCTCATTAGAGTGAGCAAATAACAATATTTTCTAAAAATATGAATAATGTTCATTTTTTATGTAACATTGTTCTTTTTCTATTAGAAATGATACAAAATAGCATAATTTTGGTGTTGCTTCTTTGTGTGTGATGTGAAGTTGACCAAATGTTTTCATCTCAACCTTCAAATTAACATGTTTATGAGTTTTGACCCAATGTATTATAACAAAACTAAAATATACTAAAATGTACAATAACATTTAGTAACATACCACCACATTCATATATATATGAAGCTATATTATTATGTACATTATATTTTAATATGCTTTCATATAATATATTATCTTACATTACATCTTAAAATTAATCCCTTTAAGCAAAAAAAAATTTATAAAATTTGGTTTAGAAATGAACATTTATTTTGGATGCAAAATTCCATTCTTTTGATTAAATGACACACCATCGCACACCCCCAATGATGCTCCCAAAAGCTTACCTTATATTTGGCCAAATCCCATAATCTTGGCTTATAAATCAGCATGTTTATGAATTATACCAATACAAACTCTACTACATCATACTATAACAAACTAAAATATGCTAAATAATAAGTAGTAATACACAATAGTATGATATAATGCATGATGCTACCCTATGTTATGGCATCCTATAATATAATATACTCTAACATATTATATTATATTATATTGCATATCACATCAGAAGGGATTGCTTAAGATAAAAAAATCATAAAATTAGTCTAAATAATAAAAAAGTTATATATTTTAGTTGTATCACTTACATATTTTAAATTGAAATAACATATTATGATGCCATGCTCTACCTATTATGAATTTTGCCAAATTCCACCATTTTAAAGTCTAAATCAACATTTTCATAAATAATTCTAGTGTAGGCTCAACTACATGATTATAAAATATTGAAAGAATTTAAAATGCATAGAACAATATATTATGATATATGATGCTACACTTTACTACAACATATAATATTTATTTTGAACATAAAATCTTACTTTCTAGACTATAAGTGGCATAGCACACCTTTAGTTCTACAACCTAATTCCCACTTCAAATTTAACAAATTTCATCATCTGATTTATTAAATCAATGTTTTTATGATTTATATTAATATAGACTACAAGGAACAATGCCATAATATATTAAAAATTTTTAAAACATCTTCTAACATCCAAAAACACATCACTACATGCTGAAATATAAGATGCTACATTCTATTATAATATATGGTATTATAATATGATTTAGGTTTCAGGTTTAAGGTATTCAAATCTCTAATAGTCAAGGGATAGTCTCTTGAAGACATTTTCTTTAGCTACCATAACTATGTTAGAATTAGGTCATTATTTAGATCTACTCCTAATGTAATCTTTATTCAAGGTTTAGGGTAAGTTTAAGGTTAGTTTTGGGTTTAGGGTTTAGGGGTAGTTTAGGGTTTAGGATTTATGGTTTAGGCTTTTAGGTTATAGGGTTTAGGGTATATGGTTTTAGGGTATAAGGTTTAGGGTTTAGGGTTCAGGGTTTTAGGGTTTAGGGTTTAGGGCTTAGGGTTTAGGGTTTAGGGTTTAGGTTTTATTATTTACAGTTTAGTGTTTAGGGTTTTTAAGGTTTAGGGTTTAGGGTTTAGGGTTTAAGGTTTAGGGTTTTGGTTTTAGGTTTAGGGTTTAAGTTTTATTTTAGGGTTTAGGTTTCAATATTTGAGGTTTTTTTAATAGAGAAATTCATATTCAACATTTCTTCTTTTTGATTTCATCAACCAAATAGAAGCCCACGTTTTCTAATATAGAAGCGATGACATAGATAAAAAATGAGCACCTATAAAGAAATTCAAAATCCTTAGATAAGTAGAACTATCTCTACTATAAAGACATAATTCCATAAGCAGATCGATCTTGTTCTTCATCTCCAATTCAACCCTTGCCTCTAGGTAGCACGCCATCATATCTATCTCTCCTCCGCCACCATCATAGTAACCTCCATCACTCCAGTCACCTCCATAACCACCACCTCCATATCCACCAACACCTCCAGATCCCCCACCACAACTGTGATAACCGCCACCTCCACCTTCACCTCAATCGCTAGACCTAGACTGAGCCTAGTTGATGGTGATGTTCCTTCCATCAAGGTTTTGCCTATTCTTAGGGATTAGGGTTAGTTTAGGGTTTAGGGTTTAAAGTTTTGGATTTAGGGTTTAAGGTTTAGGGTTGTAGGTTTTATGGTTTAAGGTTTATGGCTTAGGGTTTAGAGTTTAAGGTTTTAGGTTTTAGCATTTAGGGTTTAGGGTTTAAGGTTTTAGGGTTTAGGGTTTAGGGTTTATTGTTTAAAGTCTAGGGTTTAGAGTTTAGGGTTTGTTTAGGGAGGTAGGGTAGGTAGGGTTTAGGTTTAGAGTTAAAGTGATGGTTGGATTTTTAGTTTAAGTTTTACTTTAGAGTTTTAGTATTATTTTATTTATCTGGTTTTTATTTATTTTTAGATTTATCTAAATAGGTATGTTGGTTAGTAGATCTTATATTTTAGGTCAGGTTATTAGTCCATCATGTAGGTAGGAGGGTGGGATGATAGGTTTAGGGCCCAGGGTAGGGTTTATGGATCATTAGAAGATTAGGGATTTAGGGTTGGATAAGGTCCAGTTTAGGATGCCCAGAGGTAGTAGGTCAGGGTGTAAGCCTGAGAATTTTAATGAGTTTATTTAGGAGGAAGAGGGTCTGGGTAGTTGAAGAGTTTAGGGCCCAGGAGATTTAGAAAGTAGGAGGGATTAGGAGTTGGCCTTAGAGAGCCCAGAGTTTAGTTTTTGGGTTTATTTAAAGGTGAGGTTAGGGTTTAGTCAGTGGTTATGTTTAGGGTTTTTTTTAGTAGTTTACTGTAGTTTTTTATGTTATGGTTATAGTTTGGTTAAAAGGAGAGTTTAGGTAGGTTTAGTGTTTAGGTTTAGTTTGTGAGTTTAGGTAGTTTATTTAGGTTTAGTTTAGGTTTAGGTAGGGTTTAGGGTAGGTTAGTTTTAGTGTATATTTAGGGTTTAGGATTTAGAATTTAGGGTCTTTTTAAAAGAAAAATTAAGTAAATGGTTAGGTTTAGGTTTGTTTTATTTATTTAGTTTATTTTTTATTTATTTGAGTTTATATCATAAAGTATTTTTACTTAGGTTTTTTATATTTATTTAGTTTAGTATTTTAGTTTAGTTTACTTTTTAGGTTTAGGTTTATTTTTTAGTTGAGTTTTATTTATTTTTTTAAGTTTAGGTTTTAGGGTTCAAGGTTTAGGCTTTAGATTTAGTGTTTAAGGTTTAAGGTTCACGGTTTAGGGTTTAAGATTTTTTTCTAACAAAGAACAAATTCATATTCAACATTTCTTCTTTTCGATTTCATCAACCAAGTTGCACCCCAAGTTTTACGAGTTTATGACATAGATCAAAAATGAGAACCCATAGAGCAAATCAAAAACCCTAGATTAGTAGAACTGTCGCAACTTTAAAGACACCATTCCATAGGCAGCAGATTGGATTGGTCGTTCTTCAGTTTCTCCAATTCCCATCAGAACGACCATCGCTTCTTGAGTAGCGAGCTCCATCATCATATCACCGAACTCTCCTTCTGCCACCACCATGGTTGTAACCTCCATCGTTCCTCCCACTTCCATAACTACCACTGCTCTGACCACCACCACCATATCCACCAACACCTCCAGATTCCCCGCCACCACTTTGATAACCACCCACTTCTACATTGCCTCACCGCATATATAGACCGAGGGTGATGTTCTTGAAGGTTCTGCCCATTCATAGGGTTTAGGCATAGTTTATTATTTAGGGTTTCAGGTTAGTTTAGGGTTTAAGGTTTAGGGCTTAAGGTTTGGGGTTTTGGGTTTAGGGTTGTACGTTTATTTAGTTTATTTTTTTATTTATTTGAGTTTATTTTATTTTTATTTAGGTTTATTTTTTTTATTTAGTTTAGTTTATTTATTTTAGGTTTATATATTATAGTTTAGGTTTTTTAGGTTTAGGTTTAATTTTTAGTTGAGTTTTATTTTCATTTTATTTTTGAGGTTTAAGATTTATTTTTTTATTTTAGGTTTAGGTTTAGGTTTTAGGTTTATTCTGAGGTTTTATTTTTTTAATTTAGGTTTAGGTTTATTTTTAGTTTATTTTATTTTATTTAGTTTATGTTTAGGTTTAGGATAAGGTTTAGGTTTTATTTATTTTAGTTCAGTTTATTTTAGTTTAGGTTTAAGTTTATTTTATTTTATTATTTATTTTTTATTTTAAGTTAAGCTTTTTCTTTGTTAATGGTTTAAGTTTTATTTTTTATTTATTTTTAGGTTTAGGTTTTTATTTAGTTTTTATTTTATTTTATTTTAGGTTTATTTTATTTTTATTTTACATTTAGTTTTTATTTTATTCTTAAGTTAAGTTTAATTTAGAGATTTGTTTAGGTTTTTATTTATTTTCTTTTAGTTTATTTTAATTTTTTTATTTTATTTTATTTTTATGTTTATGTTTAAGTTTTAGTTTAGGTTTTTATTTTATTTTATGTTTTTTATTTTATTTAAATTTTGGAATTTTAATTTATTTTATTATAGTTTATAGTGGTTGGTTTGGTCAGGTAGGAGTTTAGGGTTTGGGTAGGGTAGGGTGTTCCAAGCTCAGCTCAGGATTTAGAGTGTCAGAGGTATTTTAGGTATGCCTGGGTGTGGTATGGTTAGTTTAGGGTTATAGGTTTGACATTTTAGATGGGCTCAGCCTAGGGTAGGTTAGGTTAGGTCAGGTGTGGTTAGGAATTTAGTTTTTTAAGGTTAGGTTTAAGGTTTAGGATTTATGGTTTAGGGTTTAAGATTTTTTTAATTATTTTTAAATTTAGTAAACAAGTAGGTTTAGGTTTATTTAGTTTATTTTTTATTTATTTTATTTATTTATTTTTATTTAGGTTTATTTTTATTTTTTATTTAGTTTAGATTATTTATTTTAGGTTTTTTATTTTAGCTTTTTTTTATGTTTTTGTTTAGGTTTATGCTTATTTTTTAGTTAAGTTTTATTTTTATTTTATTTTTTAGGTTTAGGTTTTATTTTTTATTTTTAGGTTTAGGTTTTGGTTTTTATTTTATTTTTTTATGTTTTAGTTTTAAGTTTTTATTTTAGGTTTATTTTATGTTTTATTTTTTAGTTTAGGTTTTTGTTAATTTTTAGTTTACTTTATTTTATTTACTTTAGGGTGTAGGTTTAGTTTATTTTAGGTTTTAATTATTTTAGTTTCATTTATTTTAGTTTAGATTTCGATTTAAGTTTATTTTGTTTTATTTTTTATTTATTTTAGGTTTAACTTTTTATTTAGTTGTTATTTTATTTTTATTTCACGTTCAATTTTTATTTTATTTAAGTTTTTTATTTTTAGGTTTATTTTATTTTTTTTAATTTAGTTTAGATTTTAATTTATTTTATTTTAGTTTAGTTTTTATTTTTTATTTTATTTAATTTTTAGGGATAGGTTTAGGTTTATGTTTAGGTTTAGGTTTTAGTTAATGTTTTTATTTTATTTTATTTTATTTAGTTTTAGCTTTATTTATTTATTTTATTTTCAGGTCTTATTTAGTTTAGGTTTTGGTTTTTAGGTTTTTAGGGTTTAGGGTTTAGGGTTTTAGGTTTAGGGTTTAGGTTTATTTTATTTTTAGGTTTATTTTTTAGGTTTAGGTTTTTATTTAGTCTTTATTTTAGGTTTATTTTAATTTAATTTTATTTTTATTTTACATTTAGCTTTTATTTCATTAATGTTTTTATTATTAGGTTTATTTTATTTATTAGTTTGGTTTAGGCTATTATTTATTTTAGTTTAGTTTCTTTTTAGGTTTAGGTATAGGTTTAGGTTTTAGTTTAGGTTTTGTTTTTATTTTATTTTATTTTATTTAAGTTTAAGTTTTTTTATTTATTTAATTTTTATGTTTTATTTAGTTTAGGTTTATGTTTTTAGGTTTATTTCTTATTTTTATTTAGGTTTATTATTATTTTTATTTAGTTTAATTTATTTATTTTAGTTAATCTTTTAAGCTTAGGTTTTGGTATAGTTTTATTTTTTTGTTTAGTTTTATTTTTATATTAATTTTTTAGGTTTAAGTTTTAGGTTTTTATTTTAGGTCTACTTTTAAGTATTATTTTTTAGTTTAGGTTTAGGTTTATTTTTAATTTATTTTATTTTATTTAGTTTAGGGTATAGGTTTAGTTTATTTTAGGTTTAGGTTTTATTTTTATTTATTTTAGTTTAATTTAGTTTAGTTTATGTTTTATTTTTAGGTTTATCTTTTAGGTTAAGGTTTTAAATTAGTTTTTATTTTATTTTATTTTTCATTTATTTTATTTTTATTTTACATTTAGTTTTTATTTTATTTAGATTTTTTATTTTTATGTTTGTTTTATTTGTTAGTTTACTTAAAGTTTTTATTTATTTATTTTATTTTCTTTTTTAGGTTTAGGTTTAGGTTTAGGTTTAGTTTTAGGTTTAGGTTTAGGTTTAGGTTTAGGTTTAGGTTTTAGTTTAGGTTTTTATTTTACTTTATTTTTACTATGTTATTTAGGTTTAGGTTTAGGTTTAGGGTTTAGGGTTGAGTGTTTGAGGTTTAGCGTTTAGGGTTTAGGGTTGTAAGTTTTAGAGTTTATGGTTTAGGGTTTAGGGTTTAGTGTTTAGGGTTTTAGAGTTTAGGGTTTAGGGTTTAGGGTTTTGAGTTTAGGGTTTAGGGTTAGGGTTTTTTTTATTTTAGGTTTATTTAATTAAGTTTAGGTTTTTTATTTTAGTTTATTTTTTAGGTTTAGGTTTAGGTTTAGTTTTACTTTTTAGTTGACTTTTATTTTTATTTTATTTTTTAGGTTTCATTTTTATTTTTTATTTTTAGGTTTAGGTTTAGGTTTTTATTTTACTTTATTAGGTTTAGGTTTTAGGTTTTTATTTTAGGTTTATTTTTAGGTTTTATTTTTTAGTTTAGGTTTAGGTTTATTTTTAGGTTATTTTATTTTATTTAGTTTAGGGTTAGGTTTAGGTTCAGTTTATTTTAGGTTTAGGTTAACATTTTATTTAATTTAGTTTAGTTTATTTTAATTTAGGTTTAGGTTTATTTTATTTTAAGTTTATTTTATTTTGATTTTAGGCTTTTTTTTTAGTTTAGGGTTTAAGTTTTATTTTTTATTTATTTTTATTTTTTATTTTTAGGTTTATTTTTTAGGTTTAGGTTTTTATTTAGTTTTTGTATTATTTTATTTTAAGTTTATTTTAATATTATTTTACATTTAGATTTTATTTTATTTAGGTTTTTTATTCATAAGTTTATTTTATTTTTTTTAAATTTAGTTTAGGTTATTATTTATTTTATTTTAGTTTAATTTTATTTTTAAATTTATTTTATTTTTAGGTTTGGGTTTGGGTTTTAGAGTAGGTTTTTATTTTATTTTATTTTATTTTTATTTAGGTTTAGGTTTAGCTATAACATATAATATTTCTTTTGAACATAAAATCTAACTTTTTAGACTACAAGTGGCATAGCACACCTTTGGTACTACAACCTAATTCCCACTTCAAATTTAACAAATTTCATGATATGATTTATTAAATCAATATTTTTATGATTTATATTAATATAGACTAGAGTACAATACCATAATATACTAAAACATTTCAAAACATCTTATAACATCTAAAAACACATCACTACATGCTCAAATATATGATTCTAGATTATAATGTAATATATGGTATTATAATGTGATTTAGGGTTAGGGTTTAGGGTATTCAAATCTTTAATAATCAATGGAAAGTCTCTTGAAGGTATTTTCTTTAGCTACCATAACTATGTTAGGATTAGGTCAATCTTTAGATCTACTCTTGATGACATCTTTATTCAAGGTTTAGGGTTTAGGGATAATTTAGGGTTTAGGGTTTAGTACTAGTTTAGGGTTTAGGGTTTAAAGTTGTCGGTTATAGGGTTTGGGGTTTATGGTTTTAGGGTTTAGGATTTAGGGTTTTGGTTTAGGGTTTAGGATTTAGGGTTTAGGGTTTATTGTTTAGGGTTTAGGTTTTTAGGGTTTATGGTTTAGTATTTAGGGTTTAGGGTTTATAGTTTACATTTAAGGTTTAGGGTTTAAGTTTTAGTTTAGGGCTTAGGGCTAAGGGTTTAAGGATTTTTTGTAATAGAGAACAAATTCAGATTCAACATTTCTTCTTTTCAATTTCATCAACCAAGTAGCACCCCAAGTTTTCGAAGACATAAGGGACGACATGGATAAAAAATGAGCACCCATAGAGAAAATCATAACCCTAAGATAAGTAGAACTATCTCTGTAAAGAAAGTTAGTGATCGGATCGATTGTTCTTGATTTCTCCTGTAACCAACCCCCTCGGTAGTGGGATCCACCATCATATTCCCGATCTCTCCTTCTGCCACCCCCATGGCTATAACTTCTATCGCTCCTCTCACCTCCATGAGCACCACTGCTCCAACCACCACCTCCATATTCACCAGCACCTCCAGATCCCCCACCACCACTATGATAACCATTGCCTTCGCCTTCACCTCCACCAACAAATCTAGATTAGGCATAGTTGATGGTGATGTTCCTACCGTCAAGGTTTTTTTGATTCTTATGCTTTTTGGTTTAGGGTTAGTTTATTGTTTAGGGTTTGAGGTTTAGGGATTAGGGTTGTTGGTTTTTTGGTTTAGGGTTTATGATTTAGGGTTTAGAGTTTAGGATTTTAGGGTTTAGGGTTTAGGGTTTAGGGTTTAGGGTTTAGGGTTTAGAGTTTATGGTTTTAGGGTTTAGGATTTAAGGTTGTAGGTTTAGGGTTGTAGGTTTAGGGTTTAGGGTTGGTTTTAGGGCTTAGGGTATAGGATTTAGGGTTTAGGTTTTTTTTTTTAAAATTAAGTAAACTTGTAGGTTTAGGTTTATTTAGTTTATTTTTTATTTATTTGAGTTTATTTTATTTTTTATTTTTATTTAGGTTTATTTAATTTACTTTTTATTTCTTTGAGTTTATTTTATTTTTTATTTTTATTTATGTTTATTTTTCTATTTTTTTATTTTAGTTCATTTATTTTAATTTTTTTTATTTTAGTTTAGGTTTTTTTATTTATATTTATTTTTTAGGTTTTGGTTTAGTTTTTAGTTGATTTTTATTTTTATTTCATCTTTTTGGGTTTAGGTTTTATTTTTTATTTTTTGGAATAGGTTTAGGTTTTTATTTTATTTTTTAGGTTTAAGTTTAGGTCTTTATTTTAGGTTTATTTTTTGGTTTTGTTTTGGTTTAGGTTTAGGTTTATTTTAGTTTAGTTTATTTTATTTTAGTTTAGGGTTTAGGTTTTGTTTATTTTAGGTTTAGGATTAGGTTTTAATTATTTTAGTTTAGTTTAGTTTATTTTGTTTATTTTAGTTTTAGGGTTTTTTTTAGTTTTGGGTTTAGGTTTTAATTTTTATTAATTTTTAGGTTTATTTTTTAGGTTTAGATTTTTATTTATTTTTTATTTAATTTAGGATTTTGTGCCACCATCCTTCAAGATCATTGATGGCAGTGGGAACCCATGATAACAC
The DNA here is from genome assembly GCA_021442155.1 of Cymbidium sinense. Lineage (NCBI taxonomy): Eukaryota > Viridiplantae > Streptophyta > Magnoliopsida > Asparagales > Orchidaceae > Cymbidium > Cymbidium sinense. The sequence goes on along the minus strand of CM038214.1, from coordinate 52,048,472 downwards.
ATTGCACACTTTAGAGCTGGCTGTTGCAACACTGGTGGTAGCAATGCTCTGCTCTTCTGCCTTTTCATTAACAGTCTGTCATGAGTTGCATTTGATTGGTATGCCCAACTACCCAAAGGTTCGGTGAAGACATTTGCTATGTTGGAGCACATCTTCATCAAGAGGTTTGTTGGCGCTCAGTAGAGGGTGACTGTAGGCGACCTCATTATAGAGAAATAGAAACTCAATGAGTCCGTTGTTGATTACATTTTCAGGAGGCACAACCTGAGCATAAAATAAGAACCATAGCTATCCGAGTAACATGCCATTGTGATTCTTCTCAATAATATCTATGACCTGATCGCCTTATGCCTAAGGACTTTACCATCAAAACAATAGACAAATTAATCAACAAGAAAGCTAGCCTACAAGAGGAAGCCAAATAGTTGCCTTTTCTCGACCAATCATCTAGGCCTAAGCCGCAGAATGTGTTTGAGAAGAAGCCAGGGGCAGTTGTCAGTGGACAGAGGGAAGCAGCCAACTAGAGTTCAGTATGAGAGACTATGAGCTCAACAACCTCCTTTGCCACCTCATTTTGCACCACCTCAGCCAACATATCGACCACTATAGCCGCCACAATGACCATTTCCACCACTTCAGTAGCCTACCCAGTTGCAGTATTCATATTCATCACCAAGTAGCTACTTTCCACCTACTCTTTCTAATAGATTGAATAAGCCATATTTATTCAAGAGGGAGGTAGTTAAGAAAATCTTTCAAAATCTCTTAAAGAAACTTGACTTTCTATTACGAGAGCCTAAGAGGCCAGTGGAAATGGACAAGAGCGATGATCCTAGCTACTACCCCTACCACCACATGTTAGGCCATTTCTTCGAGTATTGTATCACTTTTAAGGACTAGCTTGAGTGCAGATACAAGTTGGGAGCCAAGTTATCCCTAAGGAATACTTATTAGCACAACCATCCAATTCTGTTAGAGTAATCCTTGGGGATACTTGTAGTCCTCTTAATACCAAAGAAGGATAGGATATCTCCTAATCCCAAACCTCTAAAAAGATCATTTCTAAGATCAAGAAGCCTTCCTTACAAGGCTTACAAGTGCCAGAAATAGCTCAAACCTCCAACACAAAGAAAGGTTTGCTAGTTGCAAAGGACAATTTGGGTAGGTTGACAGCCCAACAGCAGCAACAACTCACCATACTTTCCTGGGATAGTCCAGTAGCGTAGTCACCATCCGAGTCCAGTACTCCCTCAACCATTGTAGCTATCTCCTCTTATACTAGCTTCTCTTATACTGGGAAGAATGTTGCATCTGCGGATAAGAGCATTGAATCCCTTACTCCACTTATTTTACTTGATTTCTATCATGTACCTCCACCTAAAAATAAATTAATGAAGAAAGCTGATTCTACTAATATATTGCCAACTTCTGATGCTCTAAATTTTATTATTATTGAAATCTTTCTGAGTCTAAATAAAAATAATAAATCTAGTAGTTTTGATCCTTTCCTTTCTAATTCAGAGTTAGACTATCCTTCTTTGAATCAATTATGTTCACCTCTTGAGATTGACTTGGAGTCAACTGACTTTGAGGATCCCATAAGAGAAGCTATAGGTATGCCTGATGAGAAGATAGAACTTTCCATAAGCTCATCATTCCTAGAAGTCACGAAAGTCAATCTATGCAATGCCAAAGTTCTACCTCCTAGGGTAGCACTTTAGCATAAGGGTAAGCAAGTCATTGGTTCTAGTTAACAGATTGCCCCTCCATAGGATGCTCCACCCTTGAATATGCTTATGAAGGACCAAGCCAGAGTTGATTACAATATCCTAGCTCACCTTAGAAAGTTTTCAGCCAAGTTAAGCATATATGATGACCTTATCTTATCCGAAAAGATGAGGGAATCTCTAATCAAGGCCTTACTTGATCTAGAGATATGCTTAGGTCAACTGACCACCACTAAAGAGGAGAAATTCTATTCTAAAGGACATCTTAAGAGTTACATTAAGTGATGAAGACTGACTCCTAGGGATGACCGGGCACAACTATCTCTTTACATTGCAGTGGATGTTGGCAAATACAGGCTATCTAGAGTTCTGGTTGACCCAGGTGTATCAATCAACATTATGAGTCTAAGAACCCTTTTCTACTTGATGATCGACATCTCCAAATTCTGAAAAGATAGGATGATGTTGAGATGATTCAATGAATAAGGTGAGAGGCCTTATGGTGTTTATTTTTGGATGTATGGGGGGAGGGGGTACTTTTTGAGGTGATCAGGTACAACATTAAGGTATGATATAATATCTCAAAAGATAAAACCATCAGGTATGATATAATATCTCAAAAGATAAAACCATCACCCTACAATAGACTGTCATGTAATAAAGACTCCCAAGGCATGATGGGTCTTGAATGTACTAGAGATTTTTCCTACTCTATATGGATGAACAAAGGGTTTATATTAAACTAGTTCTTAAGTTCTAAGGAGGCAAGCCTTTATAGTTAATTACATCTTAAGAAATGAAATTTATTAAGAATGCTCTCAATTAAAGCAGACAAATATCATCTCCAAAGATTTCAAGGTTAGACTATTAAAGGATTAGTTGTATTTAGAAAATCAATTGAGAAAGTTCAAGGAGAAGACTTATTTTTGGAATTCAAATGAAATAAGTAGGAAATGCTCATGATTCTAGGAATCCTAGTGAGCATTCCAATTTATCTTATGGTTGGGCTTTCTAATTTTGAGGTTAAGGAGATTTATATGTTTTGAGTTGAAATTTAATTAGATTATTAGGGCTTATAATCCACCAACACAAGGTTGTGGGAATGCCCAAGAGGTGAGAATTTATGCTCATAGCCCAAAGGAAATATCTACCTTGGATCCTAAATATATGGAGCTTTAGTACGAGCTAAAGCATGACCATAATCTAAGCGACAGGTGGACATAAGGGTTTACCTCCAAATGAGAGAAAAAATTGTCCGACTTCTTGATTTATAACCACCTAGAGTGGCCGCCAGCTAACTCCTCATACAATTTTAAAACCATGTAGTATAGTCTTATGAATTGCAAGATAGCTAGGGTAGTTATTTAATTATAAAGAGACTAAAGTCCTAAACACACTCCTTAAGAGACTAGAGTATGAGTGGTATGAGCATATGACTTAATCTATAGATGCAAAATTGTTTTGAATTTTATTTCATTTTATAAACATCATTTTGATATAGGCTTTAGGATTTATTAGGCCTAAATGCATGATGAAATAGGTTATGGCTCAAATCAGCTTGAAGGTGTTCTCCACCACAATGGATGCCCTCACAAGTCAAGCATTCTTTATCATGTGAGGATGGAGATCCTTCATGTTCAAGAGAGAAAGAATATGCATGCATGATGTGAAGCATATAAAAATATAGCTAAGGGGTTGCTAAATCTTTTAATTATCTTATTTATGTCTTAGGCTATATGATGAGGTTATGAGTTGTTTAAAATTTATTTATGAGTGATTAATTTGGTAGAAAGGCTATTTTTATCCTAAGAGCCTAATCGTATCCAAGCCACACATTAAAGCATCAATCATTTATGACACAATGAAAAGCATGTCATCCTAATGCACAATGTAAACATAACATCAAACAATTATATAAACTATCGTAAAAAAATTAAAGGCCGGTTCGGTTGGGTACCATCGTACAACCAGATGAGAGAAAAGATGGGTAGTCGAGCTTTACCCTTATACAACCTAGAATATGAAAGAATAATTATAATTGTATTAAATGTTGTGGGGGTCTTCTTTCTTTACATCTCAATTTCTAATTTGTTCCTTCTTTGATATGGATGGTTCTTATGTTAAAGGCATCATAGGGCACCCTAGGATAATTCCTTCTAGCCACTGCTTATCCTAATCCCCCACAACATTAATCCTAATTCTTATTGGAAAAATTACATTTATGTGGGAAAAGTAAATCTAACGACACATGCAAAATAGAGGTTAGCTAAATATACATATAATCCCAAGAAGTTGTATTTATAATTTATACTTAGCATATCACCCTACACATGAGTAATTAAGCCCACCTGTCCTAACTTGGATCATGCTTAAGGATTTCAGCAACCTGCAAAAAGAGCATTCACATTAATTTTTATGCATCCCTTAGGAATAATCCCTGCAGAAAACATAATTAGGCTAATATTGGCCTATCATCTAGTCTATAAGGCATACACCCTAATATCCAATCTAAAATAATACATCATAAAACAAAACATACATCACATCATACACCATCCTAACTTATAGCTAGAAGTGGTGACTTAATTATAATGTATATATTAAGGCATATGTAAGTCTCATTAGTGTTGTATTTTCTAAGTGTAGAAGGATTCAATTTAACTTCAAAGGTTGATTTCACTTGAAGTAGTATATTTGAGAATTTTAATTTGTGTTTTCTTTTATTTCATTTGATTACACTTAGCAACTAAGTTTTATAAAGAGAGGAAAAGAGGATTACCCTCTTTCATCCCAACCTTAAGTCACATTCTAAAGTTTATTAATTTGATTTAGTTCTCTTTAGTGAATGGCTTATTAAATGATTTAATCAATCCTAAGTTTAGGTTAACTTTAAATAATCCCATTCAAAATGAAAGACATGGTAAGATTAATTTAATTGAATTACTACCACATGAAAATATTAAATCTTTCCTTTCCATCACATGTAACATGCATATGATTTAATACTAAGTGTATCTATGCATGCAACAGATTTTAGCACACTTAAATGATGAATGTATATGTATGTTTAGAATTTATGTTTTATTTGATTGAATTATTTAAACATATTATTTTAAAACTAAATCCAAATTCTTATGCAAAAATGACATAAGAATGAAATTCAATAGGCATGTGTCATTGTTAAACTAGGGATGTGGAGTAATCGAATGACCTCCTTAGACATAGCTAAAGCCTCGTATTTTCAGGATGTCAAGACTATATACCCATTTGCATTCAAACATATGTAAATTCATATACATGAACATAGGAAGTAAGCTCCAAGTCATATGGATAATTAATTCAACCACTTAGTCAATTATGAATGCATGCAATTTTAATGTTAAATGATATTTTCATTAACTAATCACATGTGCATATACATGTACAAAGATATAGGCAAGTACATGTTGTTGTTAAACCAAGGAAGTGAGGTAATCAAATGAACTCCTTGGTGCTAATTAAAGCCTCATATTCCTTGGATGTCAAGACTATAAACTTTCTTTTATTGGACACACATGGATGTATCATAAATGAGGGAAAGAAAACCATGCACATATTGTATTTTTTTATTGAATCATTTATATATATGAATTAAAACTCTATCTAAATTCTAATTTTGAAATACATAAGAACGAAATAGAATGGGTACATGCCATTGTTAAACTAGGGAAGTGAGGTAATCAAATGACCTCCTTGGGGCTAGCTAAAGTCTTCTGTTCCTAGGATATCCAGACTATATACCCATTACCATTCAATCTTATATAAATCAACACATGAATAGAGGAAATGAACTCAACATTCATACACTTAAGCTATAAGCACATGCCTATCTTATGTATTTACAACTAGCATCATAACATATATTGTTATTGAATTATAAGCTTTTGAAAAATACATTTGGGTTTAATAGTGATAATAGTCACACATATATAAAATTAAATCAGCACATGCAAACTTACATAAAGGTAATCCATTTTATTTTATTTTATTTTGAAAAGAATGATGGATGAATTTAAATGACATACCAAATTTAACATGATTGGAAAGAGGACAATCAAATATAAACATGTGATTCATTCAACCAAACTAGTTCCTAAGGACAATCACATCAAATAAGATTATTTCAAGCAAACCAAAGAATCTTTATTAATTATGTTTTGGATTTGATTTGATTTAAACAGGAGAAGAGAAATCATCACTTGTTGATTTAAACCCATTCCCACATTAGTGATTACATTTAATTTAAGGAAATGTAATTAAGTTAATTTTATGGGTTAATTAAGTTGAACCCTTAATTAGATGAATTAATTACCCTTACCTATGTCACCTTAAAGTAATTAACTAAATAATTATGAGCCCACATGATATGCATGGAAAATCAACTTGCAATGATTTTAGGAAATAAAAGGGGCCTAATGCAATTAGCTCATGATTAATAATTAATTAGATTAAGGGACTTAATTAATCACTCTTATGGTTTTTCCACACATGTCGACTAACCATAATTTCATTAAACACCTTTAGGTTATTAAACACCTAAAGATCTACCCCATGTTTTAATTAATTAAGGTCTGATGTGATTATGATATAAATTTGATTAAGTGACTTAATTACTTAGTTAAATCATTATTAATTTCATTTTAAAAAGGGTGAAATGAACTTAGGGAAAGGGGTCTCAACCCTATCCCTTATTTTACTTACTATTGAATAATGATTAATAAAATTAATTAACCAATTTGTTACTCTTCATGGGATTAATTAATCATTAATTAAATTAATAGAGTAGTTAAGGTTTAATTAGTTAATTTTCCTAATTGAGTAATAAATCCCAAGAAAATCATGGGAGGTAGAGGTCATCCCATTAAATTTACCAACAAAATTTAGGATTAATTGCTAAAGTAATTAAGCTAATTAATTTTATAATTAAACCTTAATTAAACCATAATTACTATTTCAACTTTATTAAGATCATTTTTAATTAATTCTCCTTTGAAATACCTTTAAAATGAGTATTTATTTGCAGTTTCTTTATTTTTCTATGATTGTTTATGATTTTTAGAAGTTCTAGAAATTAAAAATGATTAATTAAGCCTAATTAATGCCTAATCTTGTTGGTGCCATGTGGCACGCTGAGGCAATGCAGAGTTCTTTTAAAACTTATCTGACTTAGAGCCTACGTGGCGACGGTGGATGCACTTTTTCATTTGCCATCCTATCTAAGATCGGACAACTATGATTAATTTCATAGCTTAATAGGATTAAATTAGATTTATCTATCGAATCTAATCATGACTATCTATTCTGATCACACATAATGGATGGTGCATGATCTAACATCACGCAAGTGTGGGAGAATGGATTCCGTCCACCATTACTCACTTGATCCGAGCTTACATGAGCTCGGATCAATTCCAAAAGGATCCCAAACCTTCACAACATCGATCAGAGGTGATCCAATAGTCAAGATCACATGAGATTGGTGGCTCACTAGATCTATTTTGGAAGCATACCTCACTGGAGCTCAAGATCGGTGGCTCGAATGATTGAGGAAGCTTCATGTAGTGGAGATAAAGCCCTGTTGAGCGACAATCAGATCAATTCTTCAACATTCACTAGGAAGGTGATGAACCGATAATTTGAATCTCAAATTTGATTGAAGTCCCACCTACGGTGCTCAGGAAGCTTGGGAGATGATTTTTTGTGACTCTACGAGGCTTAGGGAAGGTGCGTGCAAAGTTAATTTGAGTTTGATAGAGAAATGTAAAAGTTAGTTTGATTGAGATGGACAATAATAGCATTTTTCGATCGAGGAATGAGCTTGTGAACTTAAGGAATGGCTATAGCGGCTAATCTTTGGTAGCTAGGGCTCTAAGGAATGATTTTTGTGTGTGCTTCAGTGGAAACGAGGAGCTATATACCCCCTTCATCTTGATCAGATGATGGGGTCCATTTTGGTTTCTAGTGGCCATCTAGGCATCTCAGGGAGTCGTGGTGGCAAGGAAGAGGTGAGTTGGCTCGACTTGGTTGGTTGAAGGTGTGGAGGTGGCTACCAAATAGGAATCATGGGTGTCCTATGTGTTTCAAATGCTCCAATGGGGAGGATGAGGTTATTTCACCTCCCATGGGTCATGACTGACCCAACCACCCATTGGGTGAGGTTTTCGACAGTGTCCTAGGTAGGTGGACCATTGGGAGAGTACCAAGTGGCCAAGTAATGGAAATAACCACTTAAATGGGTGATTTTTCTCATATGATGCCCTTGACCTAAGGGTAGAATGATCATTTTATATTGAATTTGATTTGTGCAGATTTGAAATGAGCCAAAAGTAGGTTAGCCCAAATTTTAAGTCAATTGGAGTTGATTTGGTTAGGTTTGGCTTAATTTGACTCATTTAGGTGTAAGGAACCAGAGCAGCATCCTATCCTTCATCGATGCAACACAAACATAAATTGCACACAAACATATAAATTAAACACATCTTTTGTCTCAGGCTACTATGAGTTGAGATAATGCCCTTAGTGGCACTTACTCAGTAGTTGCTCTAAGTCTGGCTAACGTGTTACCCTGCTAGTGTGTCACCCCAGTGGTCTTTTTACTTTAGAGGATCTAAGTCTGCTATGCTTTCCTTCCTTACTTGGCCACTGCACACCAAAGAGTGCCTTGTTAGTTTGGTAGACTTTACTGCATGGTCGGTATACTACCTTATGTTTGGCTTCGTTTAAGAGGATGTGAGTATGCTACGCTTTCTTCTTGGATTAGCCTTCATGCACTAACTGGGTAGAGTATATTTGAGGTTTAGGAAAAGTCTCCTAGTTGCTCCTTCCCTCCTGACTGCTTCAAGTCTGATTCTAGTCCTTCCTCAGGGCTCCCTGCTTAGTAGTCACTCTAGGTCAGATAGCATCTATCCTATCGATGACAGACTATCTCAATGATTAGTTCTGCTTAAAAAGTTGTAAGACAACCTATTTTTTTTCCAAATTTATCATTGGACATCAACGGGCACCTTATGTTGGTTTGTTCTAGCTATGTTGACGGATACACCACTCATGCTAATGGATACACATCAGGTTAGTTGGTTCTCGCACCCTAGGATACATCAGTAATGGTAGATGTAAGCCTGTTATGCTTTCTCCTTAAGTTTTACTATAAGAATTTTTTCTAGGGCTCAAGATAGCTTCCCCTAAGACCTCCCTCTAAGCACTATATTGGGATCACATCATTTGGGACCCCATTTAGACACTACCCAGGTTACTATCAGATTCGACAACTCCCCTTTCCTAATAACCACCCCTATGATTGGAGAATTCATCCTGTGGATGAGCATATTCTCCCTTGGTCCAATAAATATAAGATAGGTCAAGGTGGTCATAGCCCCTTCTTAGTGTGTTCCCTCACTAATAGGGTCCACGCAAACATATAAACAAAATATATATTCACATATGGATTAGGAGGACACCCCTAGTGGTAACTTTTCCCAAGCAGGCATCTTATCTTTAGGGCAGTGTCAGCAAAACTCCCTATAGAAATCACCTGGGTACTCTTGAATTGATATAAGTACCTAGCGACATTCACTCAGTAGTTGCCCCTAAGTCAGGTTTGATTTGTTGTGCTACCAATAGGTAACCCTAGCGGTTGTTCCCTACTTTAGACAATGAAAGTCGACTATGCCTTCTTCCTAGCACATCCATTGCACATCGAAAGGCAACCCCTTAGGTTGGCTAGCTCTACCCCATGGCTAGTCAACTATCATTTTGGATTTGTAAATCTAATATAGGACAAGTCTGATATATCCCATTCTCAGTGGGTCCATCACACACCGACATGGTCCATGAATTAAATCTATCAAATTTGATCGAGCTCACATCCCTAGAGGATATGCCCTTTCCAAATCAAACTAAACTAAATAAACCATATCAAAACACATGAAATTAATATAAAATTAATCCTAATTACTTTTGAGTTGACATAAGTCCTTAGTGACATTCACTCAGTAGTCACCATTGGTCAGGTTTGATTTGTCGTGCATCCAACAGGTCACCCTAGTGGTTGGTATTAGCTTTGAATGATGTAAGTCTTCTATGTCTTCTTCCTAGCATAGTCAATGTACACTGAAAGGCAACCCCTTAGGTTGGCTAGCTCTATCTCATAGTCGGTAGACTATCCCTTTAGATTTGTAAACCTAAGGTAGGTCAAGGTTGATATAGCCCCTTCTCAATGGGTCCATTGCACACCGACAGGGTCCATTCATTAACTTAGATTAAATTAAACCCAATCTGATTTTCCCTAGTGGAGTTAAATCACACCCTTCTCCCTAGTGGAGCCCTAAATCATATATAAACAAGTCAAGCAAACAAATCAAATTCAAAACCAACCTCTCTAGTGGAGCCAAATTAAACCAACTTGCCTAGTAGAGTCTAAATCAAAGAAATCCAACCAAACTCTTATTCCTAGTGGATATAGCCCCGAACAACTTTATGAAATCAAACTGAAATCCCAATTCCCAGCGGATAGCCCAAACTTGCTTCCCTATTGGAAGGTTCATATACCTGATCCCCAGCGGACTCGAGCCCACGTATCTAATAGATATGCCTCCACATTAATTAAAATAACATAAATTAAAGTCGATTCGATCTTAATCCCTGGTGGATTATAGATTCTAATCACCAATGGATCTTCTTTCCACAAGTCATATAATCAAATCAAATTCAAACTTAATCCCCAGCAAATTTTCTTCTTCTATGCCCTTACATGTCATGTCCAATGCATGTGTGCTCCCATAGCGAATCTCCATCTAGGTCCTTGACAAGGAATTCTCATCAAATCTTATTTCTTCTTATGCACACCTTTAATACTTCAACCAAAAGCTTAACAATGTATTCATTCAAATTACAACATCTTAACTTTGTAATCAACAATTTATGATTTGTGATGGTGCAAGCTCAAACTAACTATACAATATCATGCTAAACATATTATAGTGTGAATTAACACACTATATTATATTATAATATATGATGTTATGTTATAATTTGATATAATATAATATAATGTCTAACATTAGACCTCATTAGAATCACTTAAAAGAACAAATAACAAAATTTTCTCAAAATATGAATACTGTTCATTTTGGATGTAAGATTATTTTTCTTTTCTATTAGAAATGGTACAAAATAGCATAATTTTGGTGTTGCTTCTTGGTGTGTGCCACGAATTTGGCCAAATTCTTCCATCTCAACCTTCAAATTAACATTTTTTTGAGTTTTGACCCAATGTATTATAACAAAGGTAAAACATACTAAAATGTACAATAACATTTAGTATCACACCCTCACATTCATATATATATATATATATATATATATACATATATATATATATGAAGTTATGTTGTTATGTACTTTATATTTTAATATGCTTTCATATAATATATTATCTTACATTACACCTTAAAATGAATCACTTTAAGCAAAAATTTTATAAAATTTGGTTGAAAAATGAATATTTATTTTAAATGCAAAATTCCATTCTTTTAATTAAATGACACACCATAGCACACCCCAATGATGTTCCCTAAATCTTACCTTAAATTTGGCCAAATCCCATCATCTATGCCTACAAATCAATATTAAAATGAATTATACCAATAAAAACTCTACTACATCATACTATAACCAAGTAAAATATGCTAAACAATAAGTAGTAAAACACAATAGTATGCTATAATGCATGATGCTATTCTATGTTATGGGATCCTATATTATAATACACTATAATATATTATATTATATTATATTACGTATCACATCAAAAGGGAATGCTTAAGATAAAAAATTATAAAATTAGTTAAAAGAATAAAAAACTATATTTTTTAGTGGTATCACTTACATATTTTTAAATTGAAACAATATATTATGATGCCATGCTCTACCTATTATGAATTTGGCCAAATTCCACCATTTTAAAGTCTAAATCTACATTTTTATAAATAATGCTAGTGTAGAATTAACTTCATGATTATAAAATACAAAAAGAATTTAAAATGTGGAGAATAATATATTATGATATATGATGTTATACTATGCTACAACATATAACATTTATTTTCAACACAAAATTTTACATTTTAGACTATAAGTGGCATAGCACACCTTTGGTAGTACAACCTAATTCCCACTTCAAATTTAACAAATTTCATCATATGATTTATTAAATTAATATTTTTATTATTTATATTAATATAGACTATAGGACACAATACCATAATATACTAAAACATTTCAAAACATCTTATAACATCCAAAAACAAATCACTACATGCTCAAATATATGATGCTACATTATACTATAATATATGGTATTATAATTTAATTTATGGTTAGGGTTTATGGTATTCAACTCTCTAATAGTCAAGGGAAAGTCTCTTGAAGACATTTCTTTTGTACCATAACTATGTTAGGATTAGGTCATTCTTTAGATCTACTCCTAATGACATCTTTATTAAAGGTTTAGGGTTAAGGGTTTAGGGTTAGGGTTTAGGTTTAGTTTAGGGTTTAGAGTTTAGGGTTAGTTAAGTGTTTAGGGTTTAGGGTTTGGCCTCTAGGGTATAGAGTTTATGGTTATAGGTTGTTGGGTTTAGGGTTTATGGTTTTAGGGTTTAGAGTTTAGGGTTTAGGGTTTTAGGGTTTAGGGTTTAGGGTTTAAGGTTTAGGGTTGAGGGTTTAGGGTTGAGGGTTTAGTGTTTAGGGTTTAGATTTTTTAGGGTTTAGGGTTTAGGATTTAAAGTTTAGTGTTTAGGGTTTAGGGTTTAGGTTTTAGATTTAAGTTTTAGTTTAGGTTTTATGGTTTGTTTAACATTTTTTTAACAGAGAACAAATTTAGATTCAATATTTTTTCTTTTGATTTAATTAACCAAGTAGCATGCCAAGTTTTCTAAGACACAAGCGAATACATTGATAAAAAATAAGCACCCAAAGAGCAAATCAAAAACCCTAGATAAGTTGAATCGTCTGTACTATAAAAACATAGTTTCATAAGCAGCAGATCGGATCGACAGTTCTTCAGTTTCTCCAGTTCCCATCAGAATCACCCTAGCCTCTCGAGCAGCGGAGTCGCCATCATATCCCTGATCTCTCCCTCCACCACCACCACAATTGTAATCTCCGTCACTCATCTCACCTCAATAACCAACACTGCTCTGGCCACCACCTCCATATCCATAAGCACCACTAGATCCCCCACCACCTCTGTGATAATCACCCCTTTACCTTCACCTCCATTGCTAGATCTAGACTGAGCCTAGTTAATGGTGATTCTTGCCATCAAGGATATGCAAATTCTTAGGGTTTAGGGTTAGTTTAGGGTTTAGGGTTTAGAGTTTGGGGTTTAGGATTTAGAGTTGTAGGTTTAGGGTTTAGGTTTAGGGTTTTGGATTTAGGGTTTAGGGTTTAGTGTTTATGGTTTTAAGGTTTAGGGTTTAGGGATTAGGGTTTATGGTTTAGGTTTAAGGTTTAGGGTTTATGATTTTAGGGTTTAGGGTTGTATGTTTAGGGTTGTAGGCCTAGGGTTTAGGCTTTAAGGTTATTTTAAGGTTTAGGGTTTAGGACTTTTTTTTAAAATTAAGTAAACCGATAGGTTTAGGTTTATTTAGTTTATTTTTGATTTATTTCAATTTGTTTTATTTTTTCTTTTTATTTATGTTTATTTTTTTATTTTTGGTTTATTTATTTTAGTTTAGGTTTTTTATTTTAATTTATTTTTTAAGTTTATGTTTAGTTTTTAGTTGAGTTTTATTTTTATTTTATTTTTTAGGTTTAGGTTTTATTTTATATTTCTAAGTTTAGGTTTAGGTTTTAGGTTTTTATTTTAGGATTATTTTTAGGTTTTATTTTTTAATTTAGGTTTAGGTTTATTTTTAGTTTATTTTATTTTATTTAGTATTTGTTTAGTTTATTTTATGTTTTGGTCTAGGTTTTATTTAATTTAATTTAGTTTATTTTAATTTAGGTTTAGGTTTATTTTATTTGGTTTATTTTATTTTTACTTTAGGTTTTGTTTTTTTAGATTTAGGTTTAGGTTTTATTTTTTTTAGTTTAGGTCTTAGTTTATGTTTTTATATTATTATATTTTTTATTTTATTTCAGTTTAGGTTTTTTTATTTATTTTATTTTTAGGTTTATTTAGTTTAGGTTTAAGTTTTTTGATTTTTAGGGTTTAACATTTATGATTAATTTAGGGTTTAGGGTTTCGATTTAGGGTTTAGGTTTTTGGTTTAGGGTTTAAGTTTTAGTTTTGGTTTGGAGTTTAGGGTTTAAGATTTTTTTAGCACAAAATAAATTCAGATTCAACATTTCTTTTTTTCGATTTCATGTACCAAGTAGCACCCCAAGTTTTCTAAGACACAAGCAATGACATATATAAAAAATTATAGATATGTAGAACCATATCAACTATAAAGACATAATTCCATAACCAGCAGATCGAATAGACCATTCTTCAGTTTCTCCAGTTCCTATTAAGATCACCCCCACATCTCGAGTAGCGAGATCCGCCATCATATCCCCAATCTCTCCCTCTACCACCATCTTAACCTCCATCTCTTCCCACCATAATTACTGACCACCACCTCCATATCCTCCAGATCCCCATGCACTAAAGGTCGCCTCCGTCTTCACCTCCACCTCTAGATCTACACTTAGCCTAGTTGACGATGATGTTCCTGTCGTCAAGGTTCTGCCCATTCTTAGGGTTTAGGGTTAGTTTAGCATTTAGGGTTTAGGGTTAGTTTAGAGTTTAAGGTTTAGGGTTTGGAGTTTAGGATTTAAGGTTATAGATTTTAGGGTTTAGTGTTTAGGGTTTAGGGTTTCAGGGTTTATGGTTTAGGGTTTCGGGTTTAGGGTTTAGGGTTTAGGGTTTAGGGTTTAGGATTTAGGGTTTAGGGTTGTAGATTTAGGGTTGTAGGTTTAGGGTTTATGGTTTATGGTTTAGGTATTTTTTTTAAAAAAAATTAACTAAACCCCTAAGTTTAGTTTTATTTAGTTTCTTTTTTATTTATTTGAGTTTATTTTTTTATGTATTTTGGTTTTCTTATTTTAGTTTAGGTTTTTTATTTTAGTTTTTCTCCAGGTTTAGCTTTAGTTTTTAGTTGAGTTTTATTTTTATTTTATTTTTAGGTTTAAGTTTTATTTTTTATTTTTAGGTTTAGTTTTTGATTTCAATTTTATTTTATTTTTTTATTTTTGGGTTTTAGGTTTATATTTTTGCTTTATTTTAAGTTTTATTTTTTAGTTTAGGTTTAGGTATATTTTAGTCTAGTTTATTTTATTTAATTTTGGTTTACGTTTAGGTTTAGGTTTAGTTTATTCTAGGTTTAGGTTTAAGTTTTATTTATGTTAGTTTAGTTTATTTTAGTTTAGGTTTAGGTATATTTTATTTTCTTTATTTTATTTTTATCTTAGGTTTAGGTTTTTTTTAGTTTAGGGTTTAGGTCTTATTTTTTATTTATTATTAGGTTTTATTTTTATGTTTATTTTTTAGGTTTACATTTTTATTTAGTTTTTATTTTATTTTATTTTAGGTTTATTTTATTTTTATTTTTGGTTTAGTTTTTATTTTATTTAGGTTTTTTATTTTGTTTAGTTTAGTTTAGATTTTTATTTATTTTATTTTAGTTTAGTTTTTATTTTTTATTTTTTCTTTTTAAATTTAGGTTTAGGTTTTGGTTTAGGTTTAGGTTTTAGTTTATGTTTTTATTTTATTATATTTTTTTATTTTGTTTTGGTTTCAATTTTTTATTTAGTTTATTTTTAGGTTTAGTTTAAGTTTAGGTTTTTAGCTTTTTAGGGTTTAGAGTCTAGGGTTTAATGTTTAGGGTTAGTTTATGGTTTAGGGTATAAGGTTTAGGGTTTGGGGTTTATGGTTTAGGGTTTAGGGTTTAGGGTTTAGAGTTTTGGTGTTAGGTTTAGGGTTTAAGTTTTAGTTTAGGGTTTAGGGTTTATATATATTTTTTAATTTTAACAGAGAAGAAATTCAGATTCAATATTTCTTCTTTTCGATTTCATCAACCAAGTAGTACCCCAAGTTTTTTAAGATAAAAGCAATGACATAGATCAAAAAATGACCTCCCATAGAGCAAATAAAAAACCCTAGGTAACTAGAACAATCTTTATTATAAAGAAAGTTCCATAAGCAGCAGATCAGATCAACCATTGTTTGATTTCTCCAGTTCCATCAGAACCACCCCCAAATCTCGAACAGTGGGATCTGCCATCATATTCATGAACCTTCCATCCACCACCACCACAGATATAACTTCTATCGTTCCTCCTTCCGTGACAACCACCAATGCTCCGACCACCACCTCCATGTCCACCACCACCTCCCTATCCCCCACCATCACTGCGATAATCGTCGCCTCCACCTTCACCTCCACTGCCAGATTTAGACCGAGCCTAATTGACGATGATGTTCCTTCCATCATGTTTCTTCCCATTCTTAGGGTTTAGGGTTAGTTTTGGGTTTTGGGTTAGTTTATGGTTTAGGGTTTAGGGTTGTAGGTTTTAGGGTTTAGGATTTAGGATTTAGGGTTTAGTGTTTAGATTTTTAGGGTTTAATGTTTAGGGTTTAGGCTTTAGGGTTTAGTGTTTTAGGTTTTTGGGTATAGGGTTTAGGGTTGTAGTTTTAGGGTATAGGTTCAGGGAATAAATTTAGTTTTAGGGTTTAGAGTTTATGGTTTAGGATTTAGGATTTATGGTATAGGTTTCTTTTTAATCATGTAAATCAGTATGTTTTTGTTTATTTAGTTTATTTTTTTATATATTTGAGTTTATTTTATTTTTATTTTTATTTAGATTTATTTTTTTATTTAGTTTAATTTATTTTTTTTAGGTTTATTTATTTTAGTTTAGGTTTTTTATTTTAGTTTATCTTTTAGGTTTAGGTTTTCTTTTAGTTGTGCTTTTTTATTTTATTTTTTTAGGTGTAGGTTTTACTTTTTAGTTTAGTTTTAGGTTTACTTTTAGTTTATTTTATTTTTTTTAGTTTAGGTTTAGGTTTCAATTTAGTTTATTTTAGGTATAGTTTAGGTTTGATTTATTTTAGTTTAATTTTTTTTTTTTAGTTTAAGGTTTGTTTTATTTTATTTATTTTATTTTTATTCTAAGTTTAGGATTTTTTTAGTTTAGGGTTTAGGTTTTATTTTTTTTATTTTTAGGTTTGTTTTTTTAGGTTTAGGTTTTTATTTAGTTTTTATATTTTATTTTTGGTTTATTTTATTCTTATTTTTTATTTTGTTTTTATTTTATTTAAGTTTTATTTAGATTTTGGTTTAGGTTTTTAGATTTTTAGAGTGTAGGGTTTTGGGTTTAGGTTTTGGGGTTTATGGTTGTATGTTTTAGGGTATAGGGTTAGGATTTTTTTAATTTTTTTATTTTAAGGTTTAGGGTTTAAGGTTTAGGTTTTATGTTTAGGGTTTAGGTTTTAGTTTATGATTTGGTGTTTAAGGTTTGTTTTTTTATTTTAACAGAGAACAAATTCATATTCATCATTTCTTATTTTTGACCTCATCAACCAAGTAATACACCAAGTTTTCTAAGACACAAATGACGACATAGTTCAAAAATGAGCATGCATAGAGCAAATCAAAAACCTTTGATAGCTAGAACCCTCTTTACTGTAAAGATATTGTTCCATAAGCAGTAGATCAGATTGACCATTCTCCAGTTTCTCCAGTTCCCATCAGAACCACCTGCCTCTCGACTAGCTGGATCCACCATTATATCCCCAGTCTCTCTCTCTGCCACCACCGCAACTGTAACCTCCATCTTTTCTCCTGCCTCCATAACCATCACTGTTTCGACCACCACCTCCATATCCACTAGCACCTCCAGATCCCCACCACCACTACAATCACCACGGCTTCTGCCTTCACCTCCACCGTGAGATCTAGACTGATCTTGGTTGTTGGTGATGTTCATGCCGTCAAGGTTGTGCTCATTCTTAGGGTTTTCGTTTATTATTTAATTTATTTAGTTACTTTAGGTTTAAATTAAGGGTTTGGGGTTTAGGGTTTAGAGTTTAGGGCTTTATTGTTTATGCTTTCAGGGTTTAGGGTTTAGGGTTTAGGGTTTAGAGATTTTTAAGGTTTAGGATTTAATTTTTTTTAATTTTTTAATTTTTTATTTTTAGGGTTTAGTATTTAGGGTTTAGGTTTTAGGTTTAGAGTTCAAGTTTTAGTTTAGGATTTAAGTTTTTTCACTAATTTTTTAATAGAGAACAAATTCATATTCAATATTTCATCATTTCAATTTGATCAACCAAGTAACATACCAAGTTTTCTAATACACAAGCGATGACAGAAATAAAAAATGAGCACTCATAGAGAAAATCAAACACCCTAGATAACTAGAATTATATCTACTGTAAAGACACAGTTCTATAAGCAGTTGATCAGATCGATCTTTCTTCAATTTCTACAATTCCCATCAGAATCTCCCTGGCCTCTCGAGTAGCGAGATTTAACATCATGTCCCTGATCTCTCCCTCTGCCACCACCACAATTATAACCTTCGTCACTCTTCCCGCCTTCATAACCACCACTGCTCAGACCACCACCTCCATATCCACTAGCACCTCCAGATCCCCTATCACCACTGCGATAATCATCGCCTCTTCCTTTTCCTCCACTACTAGATCTAGACTGAGCCTGGTTTATGCTGATGTTCCTGCCATCA
The DNA here is from genome assembly GCA_021442155.1 of Cymbidium sinense. Lineage (NCBI taxonomy): Eukaryota > Viridiplantae > Streptophyta > Magnoliopsida > Asparagales > Orchidaceae > Cymbidium > Cymbidium sinense. The sequence continues at coordinate 52,029,978 of CM038214.1, read as the reverse complement.
AGGTTCTGCCCATTCTTAGGGTTTAGGTGTAGGTTTATTAGGTTTGAGGTTTAAGTTTATTTTTTAATTTATTTGGTTACTTTAGGTTTAGGTTTATAGATTGGTGATTAAGGTTTAGGTTTTAGGGTTTAGGGTTTAGAGTTTAGGGTTTAAGGTCTTTTAGGGTTTAGGGTTTAGGGTTTAGGCATAAAGGTTTAGTGTTTTTGATTTAGGATTTTGTAGGATTTAGGGTTTAGGGTTTAAGGTTGTAGGTTTAGTGTTATGGGGTTAGGGTTTAGTGGTAGTTATAGGATTCAGGGTTTATGGTTAGGTTTTTATTTTATTTTTTATTTTTAGTGTTTAGGATTTAGGGTTTAGGGCTTAGCTTTTAGGTTTGGGGTTCAAGTTTTAGTTCAGGGTTTAGAGTTCTTGGTATTTTTCTTAATAGAGAACAAATTTAGATTCAACATTTCCTCTTTTCAATTTCATCACCCAAGTAACACCCCTGATTTTCTAAGACACAAGCGATAATATAGATAAAAAATGAGAAAGCATAGAGCAAATAAAAAACCATAGATAAATAGAATTGTCTCAGTAATAAAGACACAGTTCCATAAGAGCATATTGGATCGATCGTTCCTTAGTTTCTCCAGTTCCCATCAGAATCAGCCTGATCTCTCAAGTAGCGGAATGCACCATCATGTCGTCGATATATCCCTCTGCCACCACCATGGATGTAAGCTCCATCGCTTCACCCACCTCCATAACCACCATTGCACCGACCACCACCTCTATATCCACCAGCACTTCTAGATCCCCCACCAACACTATAATAACTTCCACCACTGACTTCACTTCCACTCCCAGAACTAGACTAAGCCTGGTTGACAGTGATGTTCCTGTCGTCAAGGTTCTACCCATTCTTAGGTTTCAGGTTTAGGTTCGGGTTTACTAGGTGTTATGGTTCAGAATTATTTTTTAATTTATTTAGTTACTATTGGTTTAGGTTTAGGGTTTGGGTTTAGGGCTTAGGGTTTAGGGTTTAGGGTTTAGGGTTTATAGTTTTAGTGTTTATGTTTATAGGATTTAGAGTTTAGTGTTATAGTTTTTTTTAGAGTTTAGGGTTTAGGGTTTAGAGTTATAGGTTTAGTGTTGTGGGTTTAAAGTGTAGGGCTTAGGGTTAGGATTAGAATTTAGTTTAGGGTCCAGCATTTAGGGTTTAGGGTTTAAGGTTTAGGATTTAGGGTTTAGGGTTGCAAGGTTTACGCTTTTAGGGTTCAGGGTTTAGAGTTAGGGATTAAGCTTTAGGGTTTAGGGTTTTTAGGGTTTAGGGTTTAACATTTAAGGTTTATGGTTGTAGGTTTAGTGTTGTAGGTTTAGGGTTTAGGATTTAGGGTTAGTTTCAGGGTTTAGCATTTAGGGTTTAAGGTTTAGGGTTTAGGGTTTAGAGTTTTTTTTTTAAATTAAGTAAACCTATAGGTTTAGGTTTATTTAGTTTACATGGTTTATTTTTTATTTATTTTAGTCTATGTTATTTTTATTTTTATTTAAGTTTATTTTATATTTTTTATATTATTTTATATTTTATTTAGGTTTATTTTATATTTTTATTTAGTTTAGTTTATTTATTTTAATTTAGGTTTTTTTTTTATTTATTTTTTATGTCTAGGTTTAAGTTTAGGTCTATTTTTTAGTTGAGTTTTATTTTTATTTTATTTTTTACGTTTAGGTTTTTAGGTTTTAGGGTTTAGGGTTTAGGGTTTAGGGTTTAAGGTTTTCAATTTAGGGTTTTTGATTTAGGGTTTTAGGGTTTAGGGTTTATATTTTTTGGTTTTTTTTAATAGAGAACAAATTCAGATTCAACATTTCTTCTTTTCGATTTCATCAACCAAGTAACATACCAAGTTTTCTAAGACACAAGTGACGACATATATAAAATGGACATGCATAGAACAAAATAATGAACCCTATATAACTATAACCTTCTCTACTATAAAGACATAGTTCCATAAGCACCGCCGGATCTACTGTTCTTCGCTTTCTCAGCCTCCCATCAACCACTCCTCGAGTAGCAGGTTCCACCATCATATCTCTGATCTCTCCCTCCAACACCACCATAATTGTAACCTCCGTCGCTCCTCCCACCACCACCTTTGCATCCACCACCAGATCTAACCTGAGCCTAGTTGACGGTGACGTTCATGTCATGAAGGTTTAGCCTATTCTTAGGGTTTAGGTTTAGGTGTAGGTTTATTAGGTTTAAGGGTATAACTTTATGTTTTAATTTATTCAGTTACATTAGGTTTAGGTTTTAGGTTTGGGGTTTAGCGTTTGGTGTTTAGGGTTAGGGTTTAGGGTTTAGGTTTTTAGGGTTTATGCTTTTAGGGTTTAGGGTTTAGGGTTTAGGGTTTAAAGTTTTTTACAGTTTAGAGTTTAGGGTTGTAGGTTTAGGGTTTAGTGTTTAGGGTTTAGGATTTAGGGTTTAGGATTTGAGAGGTTTTTTTTAACAGAGAATAAATTGAGATTCAACATTTCTTCTTTCAATTTCATCCACCAAGTAACACACCAATTTTTCTAAGACACAAGTGACAACATAGATCAAAATTGAGCACGCATAGAACAAATCAAATACCATAGATAACTAGAATCATCTCTATTATAAAGATGTAGTTCCAAGATCAGTTTGGTCATTCTTTAGTTTCACCAGTTCCCAACAGAACCACCCCAACCTCTCGAGCAGTGGGATCCACCAGCATATTTTTGATCTCTCCCTACGTCGCCATCATGACTATAATCTCCGTCGCTCCAGCCGCCACCATAACCACCACTGCTCTGACTACCACCTCCATCCACCAACACCTCTAGATCCCCCACCACCACTATGATAACCACCACCTCCACCTTCACCTCCACGGCCAGATTTAGACTGAGCTTGGTTGATGGTGATGTTCCTACCATCAAGGTTCTACCCATTCTTAGGGTTTAAGTTTATGTTTATTAGGTTTTAGGGTTTAGGTTTATTTTCTAATTTATTTATTTACTTTAGGTTTACGTTTATGGTTTGGGTTTAGGGTTTAGGGTTAGGTTTCAGGGTTTAGGATTTTGGGTTTTGAATTTAGGATTTAGGGTTTTAAGGTTTATGATTTTAGGGTTTAGGGTTTAGGGTTTAGGGTTGTAGGTTTAGTGTTGTAGGTTTAGGGTTTAGGGTTTAGTGTTAGTTTTAGGGTTTATGATTTAGGATTTAGGGTTTAGAGTTTTTTTTAAAAAAAAATTAACTAAATCGATAGGTTTAAGTTTATTTAGTTTATTTTTTATTTATTTTAGTTAATTTTATTTTTTATTTTTATTTAGGATTATTTTTTACTTATATTTAGTTTAGTTTATTTATTTTAGGTTTATTTATTCTAGTTAAGTCTTTTTATTTCAGTTTAATTTTTTTTAGGTTTAGGTTTAAATTTATTTTGTTTAGTTTAATTTTTTATTTTTTTTTTAGGTTTAAGTTTCATTTTTTAATTTTAAGTTTAGGTTTTTATTATATTTATTTTTGTTTAGGTTTTCAATTTTCATTTTTGTTTCATTTGTATGTTTTATTTTTTTGTTTAGGTATAGATTTATTTTTAGTTTATTTTATTTTATTTAGTTTAGGATTAAAGTTTAGTTTATTTTAGGGTTAGGTTTAGGTTTTATTTATTTTAGTTTAGGTTTAGGTTTATTTTATTTTGTTTATTTTAGGTTAAGTTTTTTTTTTCTAGGTTAGGATTTAGATTTTATTTTTAGGTTTATTTTTTAAGTTTAGGTTTCTATTTAGTTTTTATTTTATTTTTTATTTTACATTTAGTTTTTATTTTATTTAGGTTTATTATTTTTAGGTTTATTTTATTTTTTAGTTTAGCTTAGGTCTTTATTTATTTTAATTGAGTTTAGTTTTTTTTTTATTTTATTTTAATTTTAGGTTTAGGTTTAGTTAAGTTTTTATCTTATTTTATTTTATTTTATTTTATTTAGGTTTAGGTTTTTTTTAATTTTTTTGTTTTATTAGGTTTAGGTTTAAGATTTTAAGATTTAGGGTTTAGGGTTTACAGTTTAGGGTTTAGGGTTTAGAGTTCAGAGTTTAGGGTTTAGCGTTTAGGGTTTAGGGCTTAGGTTTTAGATTTTGGGTTCAAGTTTTAGTTTAGGGTTTAGAGTTTTTGGTATTTTTCTTAATAGAGAACAAATTCAGATTCAACATTTCCTCTTTTCAATTTCATCACCCATGTAACACCCCTGATTTTTTAAGACACAAGCAACAACATAATAAAAAATGAGCAAACATAGAGCAAATAAAAAACCATAGATAAATAGAACTGTCTCAGTAATAAAGACACAGTTCCATACGAGCATATTGGATCGATCGTTCTTTAGTTTCTCCAGTTCCCATCAGAATCACCCTAACCTCTCAAGTAGTGGGATGCACCATCATGTCATCGATCTATCCCTCTGCCACCACCATGGATGTAAGCTCCATCGCTTCACCCACCTCCATAACCACCATTGCACCGACCACCACCTCCATATCCCCCAGCACTTCCAGATCACCCACCAACACTATAATAACTTCCACCTCCGACTTCACTTCCACTCCAAGAACTAGACTAAGCCTGGTTGACGGTGATGTTCCTGTCATCAAGGTTCTACCCATTCTTAGGTTTCATGTTTAGGTTTGGGTTTACTAGGTTTTATGGTTTAGGATTATTTTTTAGTTTATTTAGTTACTATTGGTTTAGGTTTAGGTTTAGGGTTTGGGTTTAGGGCTTAGGGTTTAGGGTTTAGGGTTTAGGGTTTATAGTTTGTTTATGGGTTTAGGGTTTAGTGTAATTTTTTAGAGTGGGTGAGTTGAGTTTAGGGTTAGGGTAGGGTTTTTAGGATTAGGGTTTAGAGGTCTCAGGTAGGGTGGTTTATGATTTAGTGATCAGAGGTTTATGATTTAGGTGAGTTTAGAGTTAGGGATCAGAGTGGAGGTGGTTGGTGGTAGGGTTTATGGTTGTTTAGTGGTTTAGGGTTTAGGTGCAGGAGTTGTGGTTTAGCATTTAGGGTTTTGGGTTTAGGATTTAGGGTTTAGAGTTTTTTTTTAAAATTAAGTAAACCTATAGGTTTAGGTTTATTTAGTTTAAATGGTTTATTTTTTATTTATTTTAGTCTATGTTATTTTTAATTTTATTTAATTTATTTTATATTTTATGTAGTTTATTTTATATTTTTATTTAGGTTTATTTTATATTTTTATTTAGTTTAGTTTATTTATTTTAAGTTTATTTATTTTAATTTAGGTTTTTTATTTTTGTTTATTTTTTATGTCTAGGTTTAGGTTTAGGTCTATTTTTTAGTTGAGTTTTATTTTTATTTTATTTTTTATATTTAGGTTTTTTGGTTTTTAGGGTTTAGGGTTTATGGTTTAGGGTTTAAGGTTTTTGATTTAGGGTTTTAGGGTTTAGGGTTTATGTTTTTGGGTTTTTTTAATAGAGAACAAATTCAGATTCAACATTTCTTCTTTTCGATTTCATCAACCAAGTAACATACCAAGTTTTCTAAGACACAAGTGATGACATAGATATAAAATGGGCATGCATAGAACAAAACAAAGAACCCTATATAGTTATAACCTTCTCTACTCTAAAGACATAGTTACATAAGCACCAGTTCAGATCGGATGTTCTTCAGTTTCTCCAGCTCCCATCAGAACCACCTCGGCCTCTCGAGTAGCAGGTTCCACCATCATATCTCTGATCTCTCCCTCCACCACCACCATAGTTGTAACCTCCGTTGCTCCTCCCACCTCCATAACCACCACTACTCTGACCACCACCTCCATATCGAACAACACCTCTGGATCACCCACCACCACTGCGATAACCTACACCTCCACCTTCGCATCCACCACCAGATCTAGACTGAGCCTAGTTGATGGTGATGTTCATGTCATGAAGGTTTAGCCTATTCTTAGGGTTTAGGTTTAAGTGTAGGTTTATTATGTTTAAGGGCATAACTTTATGTTTTAATTTATTTAGTTACTTTAGGTTTAGGTTTTGGGTTTGGGGTTTAGCCTTTGGTTTTTAGGGTTAGGGTTTAGGGGTTATGGTTTATGGTTTAGGGTTTAGGTTTTTAGGGTTTATGCTTTTAGGGTTTAGGGTTTAAAGTTTTTTACAGTTTAGAGTTTAGGGTTGTAGGTTTAGGGTTTAGTGTTTAGGGTTTAGGATTTAGGGTTTAGGATTTGAGAGATTTTTTTTAACAGAGAATAAATTGAGATTGAACATTTCTTTTTTCAATTTCATCAACCAAGTAACACACCAATTTTTCTAAAACACAAGTGATAACACAGATCAAAATTGAGCATGCATAGAGAAAATCAAATACCATAGATAACTAGAATCGTCTCTATTATAAAGACGTAGTTCCATTAGCAGTAGATCAGTTTGGTCATTCTTTAGTTTCACCATGGAACCACCCCACGGCGGATCCACCAAAGATATTTTTGATCTCTCCCTACGCTGCCACAATGACTATAATCTCCGTCACTCCAGCCGCCACCATAACCACCACTGTTCTGACTACCACCTCCATCAACCAACACCTCTAGATCCCCCACCACCACTATGATAACCACCACCTCCACCTTCACCTCCACTGATTTAGACAGTTCTGATGGTGATGTTCCTACCGTCAAGGTTCTACCCATTCTTAGGGTTTAAGTTTAGGTTTATTAGGTTTTAGGGTTTAGGTTTATTTTCTAATTTATTTAGTTACGTAAGGTTTACATTTTTGGTTTGGTTTTAGGGTTTAGGGTTAGGGTTCAGGGTTTAAGGTTTAGGATTTTGAATTTAAGATTTAGGGTTTTAAGGTTTATGCTTTTAGGGTTTAGGGTTGTAGTTTAGGTTGTTTAGGGTAGGGTGGTGGTAGTTTTAGGGTTTAGGGTTTAGGGTTTAGGATTTAGGGTTTAGGGTTTTTTTTAAAAATAAATGAACTAAATTGATAGGTTTAGGTTTATTTAGTTTATTTTTTATTTATTTTAGTTAATTTTATTTTTTATTTTTATTTAGGGTTATTTTTTATTTATATTTAGTTTAGTTTATTTATTTTAGGTTTATTTATTTTAGTTAAGTTTTTTTATTTCAGTTTAATTTTTTTTAGGTTTAGGTTTAAGATTATTTTTTATTTAGTTTAATTTTTATTTTATTTTTTAGGTTTAAGTTTCATTTTTATTTTAGTTTAGGTTTTCATTATATTTATTTTTTAGGTTTTAAGTTTTCATTTTGTTTCATTTGTATGTTTTATTTTTTTGTTTAGGTATAGATTTATTTTTAGCTTATTTTATTTTATTTAGTTTAGGATTAATGTTTAGTTTATTTTAAGGTTAGGTTTAGGTTTTATTTATTTTAGTTTAGGTTTAGGTTTATTGTAGTTTGTTTATTTTAGGTTTAATTTTTTTTTCTAGTTTAGGGTTTAGGTTTTATTTTTAGGTTTATTTTTTAAGTTTAGGTTTCTATTTAATTTTTATTTAATTTAATTTAATTTATTTTATTTTTTATTTTACATTTAGTTTTTATTTTATTTTTATTTATTTTTAGGTTTATATTTATTTTTACTGGCGTCTTTATTTATTTAATGAGTTTATTTATTTTATTTTATTTTAATTTTAAGTTTAGGTCAGTTTAAGTTTTATCTTATTTTATTTTATTTTATTTAGGAGGTTTTTTAATTTTTGGTTTATAGGCTCAGTAGGTTTAGGTTTTTTAGAGGTCAGTCAGTTTAGTGCCTGTTGGTCAAGGGTCATGGGGTAGGTTTGGGAGTGGTTTAGAGAGTATCCAGAGAGGGTTTAGGGGTTTAGTTGTGAGTTTAGGGTTAGGGTTTAGGGAGGGTAGTGGGTTTAGAGATCAGGGTTGGGGTCCAAATGTTTAGGGTTTAGTAGGGTTTAGAGTTTAGGGTTTGGGGTGTAGGGTGGATTTTTTCTTTAATCTTTTATTTAAACTAGTTAGGTCTGTTTTGGTGATTAGGATTAGAGATTTTAGAGTTAGGATTTAAGGTTAGGGTTTTATGGTTTTAAATTAAAAAAAGGTTTTGGATTATTTAGTTTATTTATTTTAGTTTATTTTATTTTTTTATTTCATTTAGGTTTATTTTATTTTTATAGTTCATTTATATTTGTTTATTTATTTTAGTTTAGGTTTTATTTTAGTTTTTTTTTAGGTTTAAGTTGAGATTTATGTTTATTTTTTATTTTAGTTTTATTTTTATTTAATTTTTTAAGTTTAGGCTTTATTTTTTATTTTTAGATTTAGGTTTAGGTTTTTATTTTATTTTCTTAAGTTTAGGTCTTAGTTTTTATCTTATTTATTTAAGTTTTATTTATTTTTTTGTTTAGATTTAGGTTTATTTTAGTTTATTTTATTTTATTTTTAGGTTTAGGTTTAGGTATTTATTTAGTTTAGTTTAGTTTTATTTTATTTTATTCATTTTAGGTTTACATTTTTTTTAGTTTCGGGTTTAGGTTTTAATTTTTGTTTATTTTTAGGTTTGTTTTTTAGGTTTAGGTTTTTATTTAGTTTTTATTTTAGGTTTATTTTATTTTTATTTTAAGTTTGGTTTTTATTTTATCTAGGTTTTTTATTTTAAGTTTATTTTATTTTTTAGTTTAGTTTAGGTTTTTATTTAAATTATTTTAGCTTATGTTTTATTTATTCAGTTTATTTTATTTATTTTTTTATTTTATGTAGTGAGCAATAAATCCCAAGAAAATCATGGGAAGCAGAGGCCATCTCATTAAATTAACCCATAAATTTTGGGATTAATTGCTCAAGTAATTAAGAAGTAGTTAAGCTAATTAATTTTATAATTAAACTTTACTCACTATTCAAAATTAGTTAAGATCATTTTTAATTAATTCTCCTATGCAATACATTTAAAATGAGTATTTATTTGCATTTTTTTTATTTCTTTATAATTTTTTATGATTTTTAGAAGTTTTAGCTATTAAAAATGATTAATTGCCTAATTAAAGCATAATCGTGTTAGTGCCACTTCGCACGCTAATGCGGCACGCTTTCCATGTGATGTCACGGGATTGGCTACTTAAACTTATCTGACTCAGCTCCTACGTGGCAGAGGCAGATGAGCTTTCTCATCTGCTATTTGATCTAAGAACGGACGACTATGATTAATTCCATAACTTAATAGGATTAAATTAGATCAATCTAGTGGATCTAATCACGATCATCCTTTTTGATTACACGGAAGGGATGGTAGGTGATATAACATCACACGAGTGAGGGAGAATGGAATCCATCTACCATTGCTCACTTGATCCGAGCTTACCTGATCTCGGATCAAATCCAAAAGTATCCCACACCTTCACAACATCAATCAGATGGGATCCAATGGTCAATATCACATGAGATACAAGTTTTCTTCAAAAAGTTCCAACCCATTTTTGCCTAAGGATCAATTTTGGAAGCATACCTTGCTGGATATCAAGACCAATGGCTCAAACGATTGAGGAAGCTTCATCTAGTGGAGATGAATCCTTATTGAGAAATAATTGGATTGATTCCTCAACGTTCACTCGGAAGGCGACAAATTGATGATTTGGAGCTCGACTTTGATTGAAGTCCCACCTCCGATGCTCGAGAAGCATAGGAGATAATTTGTTCTTGCTCAACAAGGCCTAGGAAAGGTGTGTGCAAAGTTAATTTGAGTTTGATTGAGAAATGGGTAAGTTAGTTAGAAATGGGAGTATCCTATTTTGAGATAGATGGGAATGGCATTTTTCAATCGAGGAATAAGCTTGGGAGCTTAGGGAATGGCTCTAGCAGCTTGTCTTGGTAGCTAGGGATCTGAGGTATGATTTTTGTTTGTGCTTGAGTGGAAACGAGGGGATGTATACCCTCATTCATCTTGATCGAATGGTGGGATTAGGTTTGGCTTCTAGTGGTCGTCTAACCATCTAATGGAGTCATGGGTGGTAGGAAGGAGGTGAGTTAGCTCGGCATGGTTGTTTGAAGGTGTGGAGCTGGCTGCCAAGGAGGAATCGTGGGTGTCTTATGTGTTTCAAATGCTCCAAGGGGGAGAGTGAGGTTATTTCACCTCCCATGGGTCATGGCCGACCCAACCACCCCTTGGGTTAAGTTGGGCAGTGTCTTAGGTGCCTAGGTGGACCATTGGGAGAGTACAAAGTGGTCAAGGAATAGAAATGACCATTTACATGGGTGATTTATCTCCTGTGATGCCCTTGACCCAAGGGTAGAATGATCATTTAGCATTGGATTTAATTTGGACAGATTTCAAATGAGCCAAATTTCAAGTCAATTTGAGTTGATTTGGTTAGGTTTGGCTCAATTTGACTCATTTAGGTCAAAATGGGATAATTTGGGTAAAGTTGACCAATTGCTCAAAATGGGTCAAACCAAGGATTGGGCCAATTTCATATGATTATTTGGGATGTTTTGTTTTAATTGGTTTGGTTTAGTTTGGCTTATATTTGATTTTTGCTCATTTGAACACATTTGGGTTAAATGGGTTAAGTTGACCAATTTGACCAAATTGGCCAAATTGGCTTGGGTTGGGTGTTGGTTTGGGTTTAGTTGACCAATTGAAGATGATTGTAGGCTTTAGTTTCAATTAATTTGAATTTAGTTTTGATTTAGGCCAACTTGAACCTTTAGGTCAATTTGGGCTAAGTAGGTCAATTGAGTTCAATTGGGTCCAATCATGACTTTGGTCAAGTTCAACAATCCATTTTGAATGAATTTGAGCCATTGGTTCCAATCAATTTGGTTTATATTTTTATTTGATTCAATTTAGTCTTTTAGGTCAATTTGGGTCAACTTAGGTCAAGAGGGTCAATTACGTTTGGTTTGACTCAATTAAAGGTCTAGTCATATTCAAATATTGATTTTGATTTGGTATAACTCATTGGTTTCAAAGGAATTGGCTTAGGTTGCAATTTAGCTAGTTTGGGTTCATATGGGTTAAGGGGTTGACTTGGTCAAATGACCAAGTTGACTTGGTTTGACCCAATTTGTGACAATTGATCAACCTAGGGTGATTAACAATCATGATGGGAGATTTTGTTCGATTTGGTTCAATCCAATTTGGGTAGGATTAGAACTTGGCCCAAATAAGTCAAATTGTCCACTTTTGGTCAAGTTGACCAATTGGGTTTAGTTGGCTTGATTTTAGGATGAGTTTGATTTAGTTGAGTTTATATATGGATTTGGGATTGATATATAAATTTAATTACAATTGGCTTGGGGTCAAATGGGTTTTGGTTCATTTGAACATTTCAAGTCAAAAGGGTTAAGTTGGGTTTGACTTGGGTTGATTTTAGTTTGGCTTGATGATTGTATATATCATTTATATTTGTGAATATGATTGAAGGTATGATTGATTCATGAGAAAATCAATTGAATTTGGGGTTTGAAATGAAGAAATTTGGCTAAGTCCATAGAGTTGGGTCATGTGGTTTAGGTTTTGATTTTGATTTGGTTTAATTTAGTTTTGATGACTTAAATGTATATTTCATTTAAGTTTGTGAAGATGATAGAAAATATGATTGATTTGTGAGAAAATCAATTGAGTTTGACTTGATTTGGATTAAGATTTGGCTAAGTCCATGGGATTGGTCATATGGCTTAGGAAGGGTGTTGATTTAATTCTATTTAGTTGTGATCATTTGAATGTGGATTTGATTTATATTTAGGAAGATGATTAAAGATATAAATTGATTTTGAGAAAATTAATTGATTTTGGATTTATTTGGATTAAGATTTGGCTAAGTCCAAGGGATAGGTCATATGGTTTCGGAAGGGTTTCAAGTTTGGATTTGATCATGGGCCTCAATCATTTGGTTATAGAATTTGCGTTTGGATTTGGATTTGAATTGAACTTGAGGTTTGGTTTCAGAAGGTGAACATGGATTGAGTTTTGGTTGTAGGGTAGGTGGATTATCCTAATCCCCTAGGCATAACCTAATGTTATGGTTAACCCTTCTAAGTTTTTAGGCTTAGGTTAAATGTTTACCTAATTGTTAGAAGTGTCTTATGACTAGGGAAGTCTTAGTGTCTAGAAGACTTTAGTCTAAGATGGAAAAGATTCCAAAAAGTAAGGTCAACAAGCCTTAAGCTCCGAGTGTTGCCCTTGGAGATAGATGATTGGTAGACCGAAGCAAAGTTTCACATTATAGACTTTGATACATCTTCCAACGCTTTGCTTGGGAGGCCATGAATACAAGAGAACAACATAGTTCCATCCTCTCTACATCAGTGTATGAAGTTCATGAGAGGTGGGATCGTCTAGTTGTGTTAAAGGAGATCTCAAGCTATTTATAGTTCATGAGGTTAGCATATATGAGGATGCGGCTTACTACCTCCCTCAAAATCAACAAGTATATTCTAATGAACTTGGCAAAAGTTTAAAAATAAAAGAAAATAAATAAAAAGAAAAGAAAATAGAAAATGAAAATGAAAATAAAAGGGGGTGGAAATATACTTGGAGGAGGAAGTGGAGCCTGACATTAGATTCCACCCACAATTCATTATTCCATTCAAACATATGGGTAGGATGACCTGACCTCTACAAGGAAGAGGAAGAGGCTAGTTTAGAGGCAGTCCTAGGGGTGGAAAACCTCATTATTGGCCACCCAATAGAAGATATATCCCAGCTATCGAGAGTACACCTACTATCCATATAGACTTTGAATCTAGTTCATAGGATGAGTCTTATATGGTTAGCACACCAACCAGCTCTTCTCAATAGTAGATTTTCATGAAGGTGACACTTGAGCTAGATAGTGATGAAGATTGGGCTCCAAACTAAAGCATAAGTGTATCCAAGTCTATATGTGAAAAAGTTAGGCATCAGTTGGGAACCTTAGCTCTAACTACACTTTCCTCTCAAAAAGTTGAGAGTTTGGTAGTTAAGGAAGCCCCTAAGTCATCCAGAGGTGTGAATACTTAGAGGTTCTTTCTGGGAGCATCATCCTCAAGTCAAGAAGTTGATGTGGAACTTGAGGATTATTCATATAAAGATTTAATACCTTTTGATTGGTACTTGTCTTGAGTTCATAATTTAGCAAAGAAAAAGTTAATCCCACATATTTCATCGAAACGCAGGTCAAACTACTTCGAGATAATATGGAAGAATAAATATAAAAGCTCTCAATCAAGACCGGACTGCATAAGTGGGTCCAAATGATGATGATTACTGCTTAGTAATTACCAATCATTTAGAATTTGATAGGTTCTTTTCAAATCACATTAACTCATATGAGGGGTAATGCTTAGAGGCTTCAGATGATCTTGATGATTTTGATGTCAAAAATGCAATGCCAGAGTTCGAAGAAGAGATAAAGTCAACCATTCATAAGCTTAAGGAAATCAACTTAGGAACTGAAGAAGATCCACACCCAATAGACATCAGTTATTTATTGAATGAAATTGAAACCAATGACTTAGTTAGGCTATTGACTTAGTTTAAAGACCACTTTGCACGGTGTTTAAAAGAGATTTTTGGATTGGCTCTTGACATAGCGGTCCATAAACTAGTAATAGAGCTTACTGCTAACCCACGCAAGCTCCTATATGCATGTGATTAGACATAAAACAACATATCATTTATGAATTCAAGAAACTGATTGATGGTGGCTTCATCCGAGAAGAAAAATACTCTACCTGGTTAGCCAGCATCGTCCCAGTTAAAAAAAAGAATGGCCAAATTCACATATGCATCAATTTTAGGAATTTAAATAAGGCATGTTCAAAAGATAAATTTCCACTTCCAATCTCAGAGCTGATAGCAGACATTTCCTCATCTCATGCATTCTTCTCTTTCATGGATAGCTCATCTAGATATTAGCAAATAAAGATGACCCCTGAAGTTGAAAGAAATATTGCATTTAGAATCCTGATCATAATCTATTACTATAAGGTCATGCCTTTTAGACTTAAAAATGATGGTGCTACATACCAATGGGCTATGACTCGAATCTTTGATGAACTCATTCATCATCAAGTTGAGTGCTATGTCAATGATCTTGTGGTCAAAAGTAGAGGAAAGACTATCTCTTTGACTTGAGAGTAGTTTTTTGAATAGTTAAGAAAATTTAACCTCAAAATTAACCCCCCTGAAGTGTACATTCAAAGTAGCTTCAGAGAAATTCCTTGGGTTTGTTGTCCCACATTAGGGAATTGAAATCGATATGGAGAAGATCAAGGCAATATTTGAAATGCCACCAATAAAAGTTTAACTCAATTCAGATCATTCCAAGCATAGTTAGCATATCCAACCTATCAAAAAGGATGGCAAGTTTAGGTGGGATGACAAGTGTGAGCATGCCTTTGAAGACATCAAGCATTACCAGATGTTGCCACCAGTTCTAACAACCCCTATCTCAGGAAAGCCGCTCATACTTTACACTCTGCATTAGATGACTCCCTTGGTGCTTTGTTGGCCAAAGCCAATGATGAAGGGAAGGAAAACACACTATATTACCTCAACCATCATCTAATCCCTACTAAAGCTAATTATCCACCCATTGAAAAGCATTGCTTAGATTTAATCTTTGTATTCCAAAAGCTACAACACTACATGCTTCCTTTTAAGGTGAATTTAAACTCTAGGATTAATCTAATATAGTATCTCATGACATAGCCAATGCTATCCAGACTGTTGGCACAATGGTCCATGATCATCTCACAGTTTAACATTACCTTCATACTCCTCTATGTAGTGAAAGGACACTAGTAAAATTTCTTAGCACACCCACTTCCAAATTTCTTAGTGATCATCTCCCCGATGAACAAATCATGAACTTAAAGGATACTAGCATTAATTGCTGGGAGATGTACTTTGATGTTGCGGCTTCCTCTCAAAGAGAAGAAGAACTATAATCTACTATTCTAGGAAAGGAAGGGGTAGGAATAGTTCTCTTAACTATAGACTGGATGTGATGAGATTCTTATATCATCTGTCTAATCCTTGCACCAACAATGAAGCCAAATATGAGGCTCTGATATTAGTCTAAAGTTAGCCGTTACTCTAAGCATCTAGAACATCAACATCTTTGGTGATTCTCAGCTAGTTATAAACCAAATCATTAGGTCCTATAAGGTTATTAAAGCGAAAGCTCCATCACTACCATAAGTACACTATGGACTTGTTGGCCCAAATCCTAGGGGGTTTAAGGTTATAGGTTTATGGTTGTAGGTTTAGAGTTAGTTTTAGGGTTTAGGGTTTACGGTTTAGGGTTTAGGGTTTAGGATTTAGGGTTTAGTGTTTATGGATTTGGGGTTTAGGGTTTTTTTAAAATTAAGTAAACTAGTAGGTTTAGGTTATTTAGTTTATTTTTTATTAATTTTTATTTATTTTATTTATTTTATTTTTATTTAGGTTTATTTTTTTTATTTAGTTTATTTAATTTATTTTATGTTTCTTTATTTTAGTTTAAGTTTTTTATTTTAGCTCATTTTTTTAGGTTTAGGTTTATATTTATGCTTATTTTTAGTTTAATTTTATTTTAACTTTATTTTCTAGGTTTAGGTTTTTTTTAGGCTTAGGTTTAGGTTTTTATTTTATTTTTTTATGTTTAGTTTTTAGGTTTTTATTTTAGGTTTATTTTTTAGTTTAAGATTAGGTATATTTTTAGTTTATTTTATTTTATTTAGGGTTTATGTTTAATTTATTTTAGGTTTAGGTTTTATTTTATTATTTTAATTTAGTTTATTTTTGATTACATTTAGGTTTATTTTATTTTGTTTATTTTAGGTTTACAATTTTTTTTTTATTTTAGGGTTTAGGTTTTATTTTTATTTATTTTTAGGTTTTATTTTTAGGTTTAGTTTTTAGGTTTAGGTTTTTATTTTAGTTTATTTTAGGTTTACTTTATTTTTATCTTACGTTTAGTTTTTATTTTATTTAGGTTATTTATTTTTGGATTATTTTATTTTTTAGTTTACTTTAGATTTTTATTTATTTTATTTTAGTTTTGTGTTTATTTTTTATTTCATTTTATTTATACATCTTGGTTTAGGCTTAGGTTTAAGTTTAAGTTTAGGATTTTTTTGGGATATAATTTTTTATTTTTTTAAATTTATTTAGGTTTAGGTTTTTTGATTTATTTTATTTTTAGGTTTTATTTAGTTTTGGTTTAGGTTTTTATGTTTTTAGGGTTTAAGGTTTAGTGTTAATGGTTTGGGGTTTTGGGTGAAAGATGTAGGGTTGTAAGTTTTAGGGTTTAGGGTTAGCTTAGGGTTTAAGGTTAGTTTAGGGTTTATGGTTAGTTTATTATTTAGGGTTTATAGTTTAGGATTTAGGGTTTTAATTTTCTGGGTTTAGACTTTAGGTTTGTAGGTTTAGGGTTAGGGTTTTTTGAATTTTATTTTATTTAATAATATTATTATTATTTCTAAATAAATTTAACTGTTAGGTTAAGGTTTATTTAGTTTATTTTGTTTAGGATTAGGTTTAGGTTTAGGTTTATTTTTTAGTTTAGTTTTACTTTTATTATGATTTTTTGTTTAGGTTTTATTTTTTTATTTTTAGGTTTAGGTTTAGGTTTTTATTTAATTTTTTTAGGTTTAGGTTTTAGGTTTTTATTATAGGTTTATTTTTAGGTTTTATTTTTTATTTAGTTTTAGGTTTATTTTTGGTTTATTTTATTTTTTTATTGTTTAGGTTTAGGTTTAGGTTTAGTTTATTTTGGGTTTAGGTTTAAGTTTTATTTATTTTACTTTAGTTTATTTTAATTAGGTTTAGGTTTATTTAATTTTTACTTTAGGTTTATGTTTTTTTTAGTTTAGGGTATAGGTTTTATTCTTTATTTATTTTTAAATTTATTTTTAGGTTTAGGTTATTATTTATTATTTATTTTATTTAATTTTAGGTTTATTTTTTTTATTTTAGTTTTAGTTTTTATTATATTTAAGTTTTTTAATTTTTAGTTTTTAATTTTTATTTTATTTTCCTTTTAGGTTTAGGTTTAGGTTTAGGTTTTATTTTAGGTTTTTATATTAATTTATTAATTTATTTTATTTTAGTTTAAATTCTTTTATTTATTTAATTTTAAGTTTTATTTAGTTTAGGTTTCAGTTTTTAGCTATTTAGGATTTAGGGTTTAGGGTTAGTTTAAAATTTTGGGGTTTAGGGTTTAGGGTTTGGGGTTTAAGGTTTAAGGTTTAGGGTTTAGGGTTTAGGGTTTAGGGTTTAGGTTTTAGAGTTTAGGGTTTAGGTTTTATTATTTTAGGGTTTAGGGTTCAGGGTTTAGGGTTTAGGGTTTAGGGTTTAGGGATTTTTGGGTTTTGGGTTTTTGGTTTTGGGTTAAGGTTTTAGGTCTACGGTTCAGGCTTTATTTAGAGAAAAATTTAGATTCAACATTTGTTCTTTTCAATTTCATCATCCAAGTAACACACTAAGTTTTCTAAGACATAAACAACAACATAAATAAATAAATGAACATGCATATAAAAAGCAAATACCCTAGATAACTAGAACCATCTGTAATGTAAAGACACATTTCCATAGGCAACAGATCCGATCGATCGTTCTGTAGTTTCTCTAGTTCCCACCAGAACCACCCCAGCCTCACGATTAGTAAGATCCACCATCATATCTTGGATCTCTCACTCTGCCACAACCACTGCTTCGACCACCACCTCCATATCCACCAGCACCTTCAGATCTCCAACCATCACCTTCGCCTTCGCCTCCACCGCTAGATCTGGGCAGGCGGTTGTGATGTTCTGTCATCAAGGTTCACTTTATTCTTTGGGTTTAGGTTTAGGTTTATTAGGTTTTAGGGTTTAGGTTTATTTTTTAATTTAATTAGTTACTTTAAGTTTAGGCTTAGGGTTTGGGGTATAATGTTAAGGGTTTTGGGTTTAGGGTTAGGGTTTTAGGGTTAATGCTTTTAGGGTTTAGAGTTTAGGCTTTATTTTTTAGGTAACAAACTTAGTTTTCTTGGTTTAGGTTTTATTTTTATTTTTAGGTTTAGGTTTAGGTTTTTATTTTATTTTCTTAGGTTTAGGTTTTAGGTTTTTATTTTAGGTTTATTTTTAAGATTTATTGTTTAGTTTAGGTTTAGGTTTATTTTTAGTTTATTTCATTTTATTAAGTTTAGGGTTTGGGTTTAGTTTGTTTTGGGTTTAGGTTTAGGTTTTAATTATTTTAGTTCAATTTATTTTAGTTTAGGTTTAAGTTTATTTGATTTTTTTTTATTTTATTTTTATTTTAGGTTAATTTTTTATTTTTAGTTTAGGCTTTGGGTTTTATTTTTTTTATTAGGTTTTAATTAGTTTTATTTTATTTTATTTTAGGTTTATTTTTTTTATTTTTACATTTAGTTTTATTTTGGTTGGGTTTTTATTCTTAGCTTCATTTTATTTTTTAGTTTAGTCTAGGTTTATATTTATTTTATTATTTTATTATATTTTTAAGTCTAGGTTTATATTTTAGTTTATTTTATTTTATTTTATTTTATTTATTTAGGTTTTTTGGGTTTATTTGCTTTAAGTTTAGGTTTTTTTAGGGTTTAGGGTTTAGTTGATGGTTTATTTTATTTTGTTTAGTTTTATTTTATTTGGGTTTTATTTATAGGTTTATTTTATTTTTTTATTTAGTTTAGGTTTTATTTATTTTATTTTAGTTTAGTTTTGATTTTTTATTTTATTTTATTTTATATTTAGGTTTTTTTTATTTTTTATTTTATTTTATTTTATTTTATTTAGGTTTAGGTTTATTTATTTATTTTATTTTTAGGTTTAGGTTTAGGATTTAGGTTTATTTTTTAGGGTTTATAGTTTAGGTTTTAGGTTTAGTTTAGGGTTTAGGGTTTAGGTTTTAGGTTTAGGTTTAGGGTTTAAATTTTTAGGTTTAGGTTGAGTTTAGGGTTCAGAGTTTAGGGTTCAGGGTTAGTTTTAGGGTTAGGGTTTTTTTTTTAAATTAAGCAAATTGGTCAGTTTTGGCTTATTTGGTTTATTTTTTATTTATTTTAGTTTATTTTATTTTTTATTTTGTTTAGATTTATTTTTATGTTTATTTAGTTTAGTTTATTTATGGAGTGTAATTTTAGTTGTAGAAGTTATAGTGGTAGTGTTGTGACATTAGGTGAACAAGTCATTAAAAAGAGTGAGTGATTCAAACTTTTAGGCTCTATTGTTCAAAATGATGGTGAAATAGATGGACATGTTATTTGTAGAATTCAAGTTGGATGGTTGAAGTGGAGGAATGCATCTAGCCTATTGTGTGATAGAAAAGTACAGCTTAAACTTAAGTGAAAATTTTATAAGATGATGTTGAGATATGCAATGATTTATGGTGCAGAATGATGGCCAATAAAAGAGAAGCATGAGACTAAGTTAAGTGTTGCAAAGATGAGGATGCTTAGGTGGATGAGTGACTTTACTCTTAGAGATAAAATGTAGAATGTGTATGTTAGGGAAAAAGTTGGAGTAGCTTTAGTGGCAGATAAAATTTGAGATAGTGGCTTTAGATGTTTTGGCCACATAAAGCATCAGCCATCCAATGACCCGGTTTCGAGAGTAGATGCATTGGATTTGCCTTATGTTAAGAAAGGTAGAAGTTGACATAAAAAGACATGGTTAAGATGTATAAAAAATGACTTTAGTATACTTGAATTAAATGAGCATTTGTCACATAATAAGACACAACGGAGACGAAGGATTCATGTAGCTAACCCCACTCAGTGGGATAATATCTTGTTGTTGTTGTTATTTTTGAAGTTTAGTTTATTTATTTTAGGTTTATTCATTTTAGTTTAGGTTTTTTATTTTAGTTTATTCTTTATGTTTAGGTCTATTTTTAGTTTATTTTATTTTATTTAGGGCTCAAGTTTAAGTTTAGGTTTAGTTCATTTTAAGTTTAGGTTTAGGTTTTTTTTATTTTAGGTAAGTTTATTTTAGTTTATGTTTAGGTTTATTTTATTTTTATTTTAGGTTTAGATTTTTTTACTTTAGGGTTTATTGTTTATTTATTTTTAGGATTTTATTTAGTTTTAATTTTATTTTATTTTAGGTTTATTTTAGTTTTATTTTAGGTTTAGTTTTTATTTTATTTAGGTTTTTTATTATTTAGCTTAGTTTAGGTTTTTGTTTATTTTGTTTTAGTTTAATTTTTATTTATTTATTTATTTTTTTAGGTTTAAGTTTAGGTTTGTGTTTAGTTTTTATTTTATTTTATTTTACTATTTTATTTTTATTTATTTATTTTATTTTTAGCTTTTATTTAATTTAGGTTTAAGTTCTTAGATTTTAGGTTTAGGGTTTAGGGTTTAGGGTTAGTTGAGGGTTTATGGTTTGGGGTTAAGGGTTTAGGGTTTAGGGTTTAGGGTTTAATTTAGGTTTTAGGGATTAGAATCTAAGGTTTATGGTTTTAGGGTTTAGGGTTTAGGGTTTAGGGTTTTTAGGATCTAGGGCATAGAGTTTTTAGGATCTAGGGTTTAGGGTTTTACGGTTTAGGGTTTTAGAATTTAGGGTTTAAGTTTATTGTTTAAAGTTTAAGGTTTAGTGTTTAGGAATTAAGGTTTAGGGTTAACATAGGGATTAAGGTTTAGGGTTTAGGGTTTAGGGTTTAAGGTTTAGGTTTTAAGGATTAGAATTTAAGGTTTATTATTTTAGGGTTTAGGGTTTTTAGGATCCAGTTAGTTTTAGGATAGTTTAGGGTTTAGATTTAGTTTTAAATTTAGGTTTAAGGTTTTATTTTAAGTTTAAGTTTAGGTTTTTAGTTTAGTTAGGATTAGGAGTTTAGGTTGAGGTTTAGGTTTAGGTTTAGGGTTTAGCTTTAGGAGTTAGTGTTTAGGGTTTAGTTTAGGTTTAGGTTTAGGTTTAGGGTTTAAGTTTAGGTTTAGGTTTAGGTTTAGGTTTAGGTTTAGGGTTTAAAGTTTAGGGTTTAGGTTTAGCTTTAGGGTTTAAGTTTAATTATTTAGGGTTTAGGTTTATTAGTTTTAGTTTAGTTTTATTTAGGGTTTATTTTATTTATTTAGTTTATTTTATTTATGTTTATTTTAGTTTATTTTTTTTTATTTATTTTAGTTTAGTTTATTTTCTTTTATTTAGGTTTATTTATTTAGTTTAGTTTATTTATTTTAGTTTATTTATTATTTTAGTTATTTATTTTATTTAGGTTTTATATTTTAGTTTATTTTTTAGGTTTAGGTTTATGTATTTATTTGTTTTAGTTTATTTTTATTTTTATTCTATTTTTTAAGTTTAAGTTTTATTTTTTTTTATTTTTAGGTTTAGGTTTAGGTTCTAATTTTATTTTTTTTGGTTTAGGTTTTAGGTTTATTTTTAGGTTTTATTTTTTTTTTAGTTTAGGTTTAGGTATAATTTTAGTTTACTTTATTTTATTTAGTTTAGGGTTTAAGTTTAGTTAATTTTAGGTTTAGGTTTAGGTTTTATTTATTTTAGTTTAGTATATTTTAGTTTTGGTTTAGGTTTGTTTTATTTAATTTATTTTATGTTTAGTTTTCTTTTAAGTTTAGGGTTTAGGTTTTAATTTTAATTTATTTGTCAATTTTACTTTTAGATTTATTTTTTAGGTTTAGGTTTTTCTTTAGTTTTTATGTTATTTTATTTTAGGTTTTTTTTTACATTTAATTTTTATTTTATTTAGGTTTTTTATTTTTAGGTTTATTTTATTTTTTTAGTTTAGTTTAGGTTTTAATTTAATTTATTTTAATTTTTTATTTTATTTTATTTTTATGTTTAAATTTAGGTTTTTATTTTATTTTATTTTATTTTATTTTGGTTTAGATTATTTTTTAGTTATTTTATTTTTAGGTTTTATTTCGTTTAGGTTTAGATTTATTAGGTTTTTGGGGTTTAGGGTTTAGTGTTCAAGGGTTGGGGTTTAGGGTTTAGGGTTTATGGTTGTAGGTTTTAAGGATTAGGGTTTAGGGTTTAGAGTTTTAGGGTTTAAGGCTTCAGATTTAGTGTTTAGGATTTTAAAGTTTAGAGTTTAGCATTTAGGGTTAGTTTTAGGGTTTAGGGTTGAGGATTAAGGTTTTTTTATTATTTATTATTTTATTATTTTATTATTTTTATTTCTTTAAATTAAGTAAACTAGTAGGCTTAGGTTTATTTAAATTATTTAGTTTATTTTTTATTTATTTTATTTTATTTTATTTTTTATTTTTTAGGTTCATTTTTTTTTATTTAGTTTAGTTTATTTTTGGAGTGTAAATTTAGTTGTAGAAGTTATAGTGGTGGTGTTGTGACATTAGGTGAACAAGTCATTAAAAGAGTGGCGATTTGATATTTAGGCTATATTGTTCAAAATGATGGTGAAATAGATGGAGATGTTTTAGTAGAATTCAAGTTGGATGGTTGAAGTGGAGTAATGCATCGGCTTTATTGTGTGATAGAAAATCTTAAACTTAAGGGAAAATTTTATAAGATGGTGGTAAGACCTGCAATGATTTATGGTGCATAATGTTGGCCAATAAAAGATAAGCATGAGACTAAGTTAAGTGTTGCAGAGATGAGGATGCTCAGGTGGATGAGTGGCTTTACTCTTGAGATAAAATGCGAAATGTGTATGTTCATGAAAAAGTTGGAGTAGCTCCAATGGTAGAAAAAATTAGAGAGAGTGGACTTAGATGGTTTGGCCACATAAAGTGTTGGTAGTCCAATGACTCGGTTAAGAGAGTAGATGCAATAGATTTTCTTTATGTTAAGAAAGGTAGAGGTAGACCTAAAAAGACATGGTTAAGATGTATGTAAAATGACTTTTGTATACTTCAATTGAATGAGAATTTAACACATAATAGGACACAATGGCGATGAAGGATTCATGTAGCTGACCCCACTTAGTGGGATAATGGCTTGTTGTTGTTTAGTTTATTTATTTTAGGTTCTTTATTTTAGTTTATTTTTTAATCTAGGTTTAGGTTTAAGTTTATTATTTTTTTATTTAATTTTGTAGGTTTAAGTTTTATTTTTTATTTATAGGTTTAGGTTTAGGTGTTTGTTTTTTTTTAGGTTTAGGTTTTACATTTTTATTTTAGGTTTTATTTTTTTTATTTAGGTTAAGGTTTATTTTTGGTTTATTTTATATTAATTGGGGTTTGGGTTTATGTTTATGTTTAGTTTATTTTAGGTTTAGATTTAGGTTTTATTTATTTTAGTTTAGGTTTAAGTTTATTTTATTTTTATTTTAGGTTTAGGTCTTATTTTAGTTTAATGTTTAGGTTTTATTATTTATATATTTTTAGGTTTTCTTTTTAAGTTTATTTTTTAGGTTTAGGTTTTTATTTAGTTTATATTTTATTTTTATTTTAGTTTTAGTTTTTATTTTATTTAGGTTTTTTACTATTTAGTTTATTTTAGGTTTTTATTTATTTTATTTTAGTTTAGTTTTTATTTTATATTTTATTCTCTTTTAGGTTTAGGTTTAGGTTTTAATTTAGGTTTTTATTTCATTTTATATTTTTATCATATTTTGGTTTAGGTTTTTTAATTTCTTTTTAATTTTTAGGTTTTATTTAGTTTATGTTTAGGTTTTCAGCTTTTTAGAGTTTATGGTATAGGGTTAGTTAAGGGTTTAGTGTTTGTTGAGGGTTTTGGGTTTAGGGTTAAGGGTTTGTGGTTAAGCATTTAGGGTTTAGGGTTTAGTGCTTAGGGTTTAGTGTATAGGTTTTAGAAATTAGGTTTAGGGTTTAGGATTTTAAGGTTTACAGTTTAGTGTTTAGGGTTTAGGACTTTTAGGGTTTTTAGGGTTTAGGGTTTAGGGTTTTAGGGTTTATGGTTTTATAATTTAGGGTTCAGGGTTAGGGTTTAGAGTTCAAGTTTTAGGGTTTAGTGTTTAGAGCTTTAGGGTTTAGGTTTTAGGATTAAGTTTAGATTTAGAGTTAGATTTTGAATTAAGTTAGATTTATAGTTTAAACTTTAGCGTTTAAGTTTTAGGTTTAGTGTTTATAGTTTAGGTTAGTTTAGGTTTAGCATTTTGGATTTCAACATTTAGAGTTTAGAGTTTAAGGTTTCGGGTTTAAGGTTAGGGTTAGGGTTTAGGGTTTAGGGTTTAGGGTTTAGGGTTTAGGATTTAGGGTTTAGGGTTAGTTTAAGGTTCAGAGTTTAAGGTTTAGGGTTTAGAGTTTAGGATTTTTTTAGAAATCAAATTAAGTAAACCGATAGGTTTAGGTTTATTTAGTTTAATTTTATTTATTTTAATTTTTTATTTAGATTTTTTCATTTTTATTTAGTATACATTATTTATTTTAGGTTTATTTATTTTATTTTAGGTTTTTTATTTTAGAGTTATTTTTGTTTAGGTTTAGTTTTATTTTTATTTCTTAATTTGGTTTTATTTTTGTTTTATTTTTTAGGTTTAGGTTTTATTTTTTATTTTCATGCTTAGGTTTAGGTTTTTATTTATTTATTTTTTGGGTTTAGCTTTTAGGTTTATTTTTATGTTTTATTTTTTTGTTTAGGTTAAGGTTTATTTTTAGTTTATTTTATTTTATTTAGTTTAGGGTTTAGGTTTAGTTTATTTTTTGTTATTTTATAGTTTAGTTTATTTTAGTTTAAGTTTAATTTTATTTTATTTTGTTTATTTTAAATTTTATTTTAGGTTTAGTTTTTTATTTTTTACTTTAGGGTTTAAGTTTTAATTTTCATTTATTTTTATGTTTAATCATTATGTTTAGTTTTTATTTTGTTTTTATATTATTTGATTTTAGGTTTATTTTATTTTTATTTTATGTTTAATTTTTATTTTATTTTTATTTTCTATTCCTAGCTTTATTTTATTTTTTAGTTTAGTCTTGGTTTTATTTTATTTTATTTTTTAGTTTAGGTTTTAGGTTTTAGGTTTAGGGTTTAATTTTAGGTTTAGGTTTAGGGTTTTAGTTTAGGGTTTTAGGGTTTAGGGTTTAGGGTTAGGTTTAGGGTTTTAGGTTTAGGTTTAGTTTAGGTTTAGGTTAAAGTGTTTAGGTTAGTTTTAGGTTTAGGTTTAAGTTTAGGCTTTAAAGTTTAGGGTTTTTGGGTTTTAAGGTTTAAGTTTAGGTGGTTAGTTTATAGTTTAGGTTTAGGTTTTAGGTTTAAGTTTAGAATTTGGGTTAGGGTTAGGTTTAAGTTTAGGTTTAGGGTTTAAGGTTTAAGTTTAGATTTAATATTTAAAATTTAGGTTTAGGAGTTTAGGTTTGAGTTTAGGTTTAAGGTTGTTTAAGTTTAGATTTAGGGTTTTAGTTTAAAGTTTAAGGTTTAAATTTAGTTTAGGTTTTATTTATGGTTTAGGTTTTAGGGTTAGTTTAAGGTTTAAGGTTTAGGGTTTTAGAGTTTAGGGTTTAAGGTTTATGGTTTATGTTTTAGGTTTAGTTTAGGGTTTAGAGTTTTAAGGTTTAGGGTTTAGGGTTTAAGGTTTAGGGTTAGGGTTAGGGTTTACGGTTAGGGTTTGAGTTTAGGGTTTAGGGTTTTGGGTTAGGTTAGGGTTTAGGTCTTAGAATTTAGGGTTTTTTTAGGGTTTAAGGTTTTAGGGTTTAGCATTTAGGGTTTAGGGTATTTTGGGGTTTAGAGTAACAGGTTTAGCATTTAGAGTTTACGATTTAGGGTTAATTTAAGAGTTTAGGGTATAGGGTTAAGGATTTTTTTCTAATTTTATTTATTTATTTTAAATGAAGTAAATTATAAAGTTTAGGTTTTTTTAGTTTATTTTTTTATTTTAGTTTATTTTATTATATATTTTTATTTAGGTTATTTTTTATTTTTATTTAATTTAATTTATTTATTTTTTGGTTTATTTATTTTTATTTATGTATTTAATTTAATTTATTTTTAAGGTTTAGGTTTAGGTTTATTTTTTAGCTTAGTTTTATTTTTATTTTATTATTTAGGTTTAGGTTTATTTTATTTTTTAGGTTTAGGTTTAGGTTTTTTATTTTATTTTTTTTAGGTCTAGGTTTTAGGTTTCTATTTTAGGTTTAGTTTTAGGTTTTATTTTTATAGTTTAGGTTTAGGCTTTTTTTAGTTTCTTTTATTTTGTTTAGTTTAGGTTTAGGTTTAGGTTTACTTCATTTTAAGTTTAGGTTAAGTTTTATTTATTTTATTTTAGTTTATTTTAGTTTATGTTTAGGTTTATTTTATTTATATTTTAGGTTTATTTTTTTTTTATGTTTATGTTTTAGGGTTTATTTTTTATTTTATTATTTAGGTTTTGGTTTATTATTATTTTATTTATTTTTATATTTTATTTTATTTTTATTTATTTTAGTTTATTTTATTAGTTTAGTTTAGGTTTTTTTTTTAGATTATTTATTTTAAGGTTTTTTAGTTTAAGTTTAGGGTTTATGGTTTAGGGTTTACGATTTAGGGTTTTGCATTTAGCAGCTTTTTTGGGTTTATGGTTTAGGGTTTAGGGTTTAGGGTCTAGGTTTTAGGGTTCAGGGTTTAAGGTTTTAATGCTTAGGGTTTTGGGTTTTGGGTTTAGGGATTTTATAGTTTAGGGTTTAGGGTTTAGGGATTAGGTTTTAGGTTTAGGGTTCAGGTTTTAGTTTTGGGTTTCTGGTTTATGATATTTTTAATAGAGAGTAAATTCATATTCAACATTTTTTCTCGAATTCATCAACCAAGTAACACACCAAGTTGTCTAAGACTCAAGCAATGACATAGATAAAAAATGAGTGGGCATAGAGCAAATTAAAATCCTTAGATAACTTCAATTGTCTCTATTGTAAATACATAGTTCCATAAGTAGTAGATCGAACTGGATGTTCTTCAGTTTCTCCAGTTCCCATCAGAACCACCCCGGCCTCTCGAGTAGCAGGATCCACCATCATATCCTCGATCTCTCCCCCCTTCACCACCACGATTGTAACCTCTATCGCTCCTTCTGCCTCCACAACCACCACTACTCATTACCTCCATACCGGCACCTTTAGATCCCCACCCACTCTGATAACCGCCTTTGTGTTCGCCTCCACCACCAGATCTAGACTTAGTCTTGTTGATGGTGATGTTCCTACCATCAAGGTTCTGCCCATTCTTAGGGTTTAGGTTTAGCTTTAGCTTTATTAGGTTTTAGGGTTTAGGTTTATTTTTAAATTTATTTAGTTACTTTAGCTTTAGTTTTAGGGTTTGAGGTTTTGGGTTTAGGGTTTAGGGTTTAGGATTAAGGTTAGGATTTAGTGTTTAGTGTATTAGGGTAAATTCTTTTATGGTTAAGGGTTTAGGGTTAGGGTTTAGGGTTTAGGGTTTAGGGTTTAGGATTGCAGGTTTAGGGTTTAAGATTTAGGGAATATGGATTTTTTAAATAGTAAACCTTTAGGTTTAGGTTTATTTAGTTTATTTAGTTTATTTTATTTTTTATTTTTATTTAGGTTTATTTTTAATTATATTTAGTTTAGTTTATTTATTTTAGGTTTATTTATTTTAGTTTAGGTTTTTATTTTGGTTTATTTTTATATTTTGGTTTAATTTTAGGTTTTATTTTTAATTTAGTTTTATTTTTATTTTATTTTTTATGTTTAGGTTTTATTTTTTTTTATTTTTTTAGGTTTAGGTTTTATTTTAGGTTTAATTTTTTGGTTTAGGTTTAGGTTTATTTTTAGTTTATTTTATTTTATTTAGTTTTACTTTAGGTTTGCATTTAGTGTTTATTTTATTTATTTCAGTTTAGATTATTTTAGTTTAGGTTTCAATTTATTTTATTTTGTATATTTTTTATTTTAGGTTTTGGTTTTTTTTAGTTTAGGATTTAGGGTTTATTATTTATTTTTTTTGTTTTATTTTAAGGTTTATTTTTTAGGTTTAAGTTTTTATTTAGTTTTTATTTCATTTTATTTTAGGTTTATTATATTTTTATTTTATTTTTAATTTTTATTTTATTTAGGACTTTTAGTCTTATGTTTATTTTATTTTTTAGTTTAGTTTAGGTTTTTATTTATTTTGTTTTAGTTTTTTTTTTTAGGTTTAGGTTTAGATTTTTATTTTATTTTATTTTATTTTAGTTTAGTTTCTTTATTTATTTTATTTTAGGTTTATTTAGTTTAGGTTTAGGTTTTAGTTTAGGATTTAAGGTTTAGGGTTGTTTAGGTTTAGGGTTTAGGGTTTTAGGTTTAGTTTAGGTTTAGGGTTTAGGGTTAGGGTTTAGGGTTTAGGTTTAGGTTTAAGGTTTAGTGTTTAGAGCTTTAAGTTTTTTTAGGGTTTAGGTTTAAGTTTAGGTTTAGGGTTAATTAGGGTTTAGGGTTAACAGGTTTAGGTTTAGTTTAGGGTTTAAGTTTTAGTTTAGATTTAGGCTTTAGTTTATTTATTTATAGTTTAGTTTAGGTTATTTAGGTTTATGTTTAGGTTTTAGGTTGAGGTTTAGGTTTAGGGTTTATAGTTTAGGTTTGAGTTTAGGGTTTTATTTAGGGTTTAGTATTTAGGTTTAGGTTTATAGTTGTTTAGGTTAGTTTAGTTTAGGTTTATTATTTTTTTAGGGTTTTTAGGGTTTAGGTTTAGGTTTAGTTAGTTTTAGGTTTAGGTTTAGGGTTTAAGGTTTAGGATTTTGGGTTTAGGGTTTAGGGTATAGGGTTTAGGGTTTTTTTTAACTTAAGTAAATCGCTAGGTTTTAATTTATTTAGTTTATTTAGATTATTTTTTATTTATTTTAGTTTATTTTATTTTTATCTTTATTTAAATTTATTTATTATTTTTATTTAGTTTTGTTTATTTATTTTAGTTTAGGTTTTTTATTTTAGTTTATTTTTTTAGTTTAGGTTTAGGTTTATGTTTATTTTTCAATTTAGTTTTATTTTTATTTAATTTTTTTAGTTTAGGTTTAGTGTTTAGGCTTTAGGGTTTATGGTTTTTAGGGTTTAGGGTTTAAGGTTAGCTTATTGTTTAGCGTTAGTTTTGGGTTTAGGTTTTAACGTTTAGGCTTTCTAGGGTTTTAGGGTTTAGTTTAGGTTTAGTTTTTAGGTTTAGGTAGTTTAGGTTTAGGTAAGTTTAGGGTTTAGGTTTAGGGTTTAGGTTAGTTTAGTAGTTAGGTTAGGTTTTAGGTTTAGGTTTAGGTTTAGGTTTTAGTTTTTAGGTTTAGTTTAGTTTAGGTTTAAGGTTTAGGGTTAGGTTAGGTTAGGTTAGTTTATTAGGGTTTAGGTTTTATTTTAGGTTTTATTTATTATTAGTTTTTTAGGATTTAGTTTTAGGGTTAGTTTAGGGTTTATTTAGTTAATTTTTTTTTATTTTTTTATTTATTTTATTTATTAATTTTTTTAAAAAATTTAGTAAATAGGTAGGTTTATGTTTATTTAGTTTATTTTTTATTTATTTTAGTTTATTTTATTTTATTTTATTTTTTATTTAGGTTTTTTTTATTTTTATTTAATTAAATTTATTTATTTTTGGTTTATTTATTTTTGTTGACATTTTATTATTTTAATTTATTTTTTAGGTTTAGGTTTAAGTTTATTTTTTTGTTTAGTTTTATTTTTATTTTATTTTTTAGGTTTAGGTTTTATTTTTTATTTTTAGGTTTAGGTTTAGGTTTTTATTTTATTTTTTTTAGGTTTAGGTTTTATGTTTATTTTTAGGTTTTATTTGTTTAGTTTAGGCTTAGGCTTTTTTAGTTTATTTTATTTTATTTAGTTTAGGTTTAGGTTTAGGTTTAGTTTATTTTAAGTTTAGGTTTAGGTTTTATTAATTTTAGTTTAGTTTATTTTGGTTTAGGTTTCAGTTTATTTTATTTTTATTTTAGATTTTGGTTTTTTTTAGGTTAAGGTTTATGTTTTATTTTTTTATTTATTTTTAGGGTTTATTTTTAGGTTTATTATTTAGGTTTTGGTTTTTATTTAATTTAATTTTTTATATTTTTAGGTTTATTTTACTTTTATTTTAGGTTTAGTTTTTATTTTATTTTGGTTTTTTTATTTTTTTTGTTTAGTTTAGGTTTTTATTTATTTGATATTAGTTTAGTTTTTTTAGGTTTAGGTTTAGGTTTAGGTTTAAGTTTAGTTTATGGTTTTATTTTATTTTAATTTTTTTTATTTTGGTTTAGGTTTTTTTAATGCTATTTTAAACACTAAAAAGATGCCAGATGAGTGGAGGAAGAGTTTGTCGGTTCCTATATTTAAGAATAAAGGTGATGCACAAGAGTGTGCAAATTATAGAGGAATTAAGTTAATTTGTCATGCAATAAATTATGGGAGAGAGTAATTAAGCATAGGTTATGATGTGATACAAAAGTTTCTCACAATCAGTTTGGTTTCATGCCAGGTAGATCTACTATGGAAGCTATACATTTGTTAAGAGGTTTGATGGAGAAGTATAGAGAAAGTAAGGAGGATCTACATATGATAATTATTAATTTAAAGAAAGCTTATGATAAAGTTTCAAGAGATGTTCTTTGGAGTTCTAGAATAGAAAGGAGTTAATATTGGTTATATTCAAGTCATTAAGGATATGTATACTAGAGCTATTACTTGTGTCCAAACACAAGGAGGATTGACAAAATATTTTCCTATTTTTGTTGGATTACATCAAGGTTCAGCTTTAATCCCTTATCTTTTTTTTTTCTTTAGTTATGGATGTTCTTACTAGACATTTACAAGAAGATGTACCTTGGTGCTTATTTTTTGCTGATGACATTCTTCTTGTTGATAAGACTAGAGAGGGAGTCCAAGAGAAACTTGAATTATGGAGGTCAACATTAGAGTCTAAATATTTTCGTTTAAGCAGATCTAAAACTGAATAAATTGAGTGTAATTTTAGTTGTAGAAGTTCTAGTGGTAGTGTTGTGACATTAGGTGAACCAGCTATAAATAAGAGTGAGCGATTCAGATATTTATAATCTATTATTCAAAATGATGGTGAAATAGAGGAGATATTATTAGTAGAATTCAAGTTGGATGGTTCCAGTGGAGGAATGCATCTGGACTGTTATGTGATAGAAAAGTTCCACTTAAACTTAAGAGAAAATTTTATAAGATGGTGGTAAGACCTGCAATGACTTATGCTATGGAATGTTGACTAATAAAAGAGAAGCATAAGACTAAGTTAAGTGATATAGTAAATGAGGATGCTCAAATGGATGAGTGGATATACTCTTAAATATAAAATATGAAATGAGTATGTTCGGGAAAAAGTTGGAGTTGCTCCAGTGGCATATAAGATAAGAGAGAGTCACCTCAAATGGTTTGGCCACATAAAGCGTTGGTAGATGATGGTTGATTAGAGTAGATGCATTAGATTTGCCTTATATTAAAAGGTAAGGTAGACCTAAATACTTGGTTAAGATGTATAAAAATGACCTTAGTATACTTGAATTAAATGAGAATTTGACACATAATAGGACACAATGGAGATGAAAGATTCATGTAGCTGACCCCACTTAGTGGGATAAAGTCTTGTTGTTATTATTATTGTTTAGGTTTATTTATTTATTTTATTTTAATGTTCTATTTAGTTTAGGTTTAGGTTTTTAGCTTTTTAGGGTTTAGGTTTTATGGTTTAGTTTTAGGGTGTGTTTAGGGTTTAGTTTTTGGTTTGGTTTAGGGTTTTGGTTTTTTTAGTTTAGGGTTTAGGTTTAGGGTTTTAGGTCTGTTTTAGGTTTTAGTTTGGTTTAGGTTTAGAGGTTTAGGTTTTTTGGGGTTTAGGTTTAGGGTTAGTGGGTTTAGGGTTTAGGGGATGGGTTTAGGTTTAGGGTTTTAGGTTTTAGTTTAGGGTTTTGGTTTGTGATTTTTTAGCAATTAAATTCAACATTTCTTCTTTTTTGATTTCATCAACAAATAACTAAGTTTCTAAGACTCAAGCAATGGAATAAAAAAAATGAGCAAGCATAGAACAAATCAAAACCTAGATAACTTAAGATCTCTACAGTTCTAAATACAGTAGATAGTAGATTCTTCAATTTCTCAGTTCCATGAACCACCCCAGCCTCTCAGTGATCACCATCATATCTCAATCTCTCCCACTTCACCACCATGGCTATAACCTGTCACTCTCCACCTCCAGCACCACTACTCAGACCACCTCCATATCCACACCTCTAGATCCCCACCCTTCTGTGATAATACCTTCCTCCATCAGATCTAGGAGTCTTGTTGATGGTGATGTTCACATCAATGTTTGCCCATTCTTAGGGTTTAGGTTTATGTTTATGTTTATTAGGTTTTAGGGTTTTGGTTCATTTTTTAATTTATTTAGTTACTTTAGCTTTAAGTTTAGGGTTTGGGGTTTAGGGTTCAAGGTTTAGGGTTAGGGTTTAAGGTTTAGGGTTTAGGGTTTATGGTATTAAGGTTAATGCTTTTAGGGTTAAGGGTTTAGGGTTAGGGTTAAGGATTAAGGGTTTAGGATTTTTTAGGGTTTAGGTTTTAGGGTTTAGGGTTTAGGATTGGAGGTTTAGGGTTTATGGTTTTTTTTAATTAAGAAAACCTGTAGGTTTAGGTTAATTTAGTTTATTTTATTTTTTATTTTTATTTAATTTAGTTTATTTATTTTGTGTTTATTTATTTTAGTTTAGGTTTTAAATTTTAGTTTATTTTTTTTTTGGTTTAGTTTAGGTTTTTTAATTGAGTTTTATTTTATTTTATTTTTTGGTTTAGGTTTTATTTTTTTAGGTTTTTTTTATTTTTAGGTTTAGGTTTAGGTTTTATTTTAGGTTTAACTTTACATTTTAAGTTTAGGTTTAGGTTTTTTTAGTTTATTTTATTTTATTTAGTTTTACTTTAGGTTTAAGTTTAGGTGTATATTTTATTTATTTTAGGTTTAGGTTTTTTTTTTATTTTGTTTATTTTAGGTTTAGTTTTTTTTTAATTTAGGGTTTAGATTTTATTAGTTATTTATTTTTAGGTTTTATTTTAAGGTTTATTTTTTAGGTTTAGGTTTTTATTTAGTTTTATTTTAGATTTATTTTAATATTATTTTATGTTTAGTTTTTATTTTATTTATTACTTTTATTCTTAGGTTTCTTTTATTTTTTAGTTTAATTTAGCTTTTTATTTATTTTGTTTTAGTTTATTTTTTTTGGTTTAGGTTTAGGTTTTCGTTTAGGTTTTTATTTTATTTTATTTTTATTTTTTCTTTAATTTAGGTTTAGGTTTATTTATTTATTTTATTTTTAGGTTTTATTTAGTTTAGGTTTTAGGTTTAGGTTTAGGGTTTAGGGTTTAGGATTAGGGTTTAGGGTTTTAGTTTAGGGTTTAAGGTTTAAGTTTAAATTTTAGGGTTTAGGTTTAGGTTTAAGTTTAGTTTAGCTTTTAATTTAGTTTTAGGTTTTAGGTTTAAATTTTTAGGGTTAACTAGGTGGTTTAAGTTTAGGGTTTAGGTTTTAAGTTGGTTAAAACTTTAGGTTTAGGTTTTAGGTTTATAGTTTAAGTTTAGGTTTAAGTTAAGTTTAGTTTAGGGTTTTAGGTTTAGGTTTTAGTTTAGAGTTTTAGGTTTAATTTAGGTTTAGTTTTAGTTTAGGTTTATATTTAGTTTAGTTTAGGGTTTAGTTTAGTATTTTTTTAGTTTAGGGTTTAAGTTTAGGGTTTAGGGTTAGGTTTAAGTTTTAAGGTTTATGGTTTAGGGTTTAAGGTTTAGGATTTTGGGTTTAAGGTTTAGTGGTTAGGGTTTAAGGTTTTTTTTAATTAAGTAAATCTCTAGGTTTTGGTTTATTTAGTTTATTTAGATTATTTTAAATTTATTTTAGTTTATTTCAAATTTTTTTTATTTAGGTTTATTTTTATTTTTATTTAGTTTTATTTATTTTTTTTAGGTTTATTTATTTTAGTTTATTTTTTATGTTTAGGTTTAGGTTTATGTTTATTTTTTAGTTTAGTTTTATTTTTATTTTATTTTTTCGATTTAGGTTTTGTTTTTTATTCTTAGGTTTAGGTTTAGGTTTTTATTTATTTTTTTATTTTGGTTATAGGCTTTTATTTTAGGTTTATTTTAAGTTTTTTATTTTATTTAGTTTAAGGTTTAGGTTTAGTTTAATTTATGTTTAGTTTTAGGTTTTATTTATTTTAGTTTAGTTTATTTTAGTTTAGGTTTATGTTTATTTTATTTTGTTTATTTTAGGTTTAGGTTCTTTTTTTAGTTTAGGGTTTAGGTTTATTTTATTTTATTTTTAGGTTTAGGTTTTTTATTTAGTTTTATTTTATTTTATTCTTGGTTTACATTTTTTATTTTACATTTAGTTTTTATTTTATTTAGGTTTTTTATTTTAGGTTTATTTTATTTTTTAGTTTAGTTTAGGTTTTTATTTATTTTATTTTATTTTAGTTTTATTTTTTATTTTATTTTATTTTAGGTTTAGGTTTAGGTTTAGGTTTAGGTTTTATTTAGTTTTATTTTATTTTTATTTTATTTTATATAGGTTTAGGTTTATTTATTTATTTTATTTTATATTAGTTTAGGTTTTAGGTTTTTTTTAGGGTTTAGGGTTTAGTAGGTTTTGGTTTAGGGTTTAAGTTTTAGGGTTTAGGTTTTAGGTTTAGGGTTGAGGTTTTAGGGTTTAGGGTTTTTTTTTTTTTTTAGAGAACAAATTCATTCAACATTTTTCTTTTGATTTCATCAAAACAAACCAGGGAAGTGAGGTAATCAAATGACCTCCTTGGGGCTAGCTAAAGCCTCGTATTCCCGGGATGTCCAAACTATATACCCATTCAGGTTAATATAAATGAACACATGAATAGAGGAAAGAGAACTCAACATTCATACACTTAAGCTATAAGCATATTTCTTATGTATTTATAACATCATAACACATATTATTATTCATTTATAAGCTTTTGAAAAAAGACATTTGGATTTAATAGTGATAATAGCACACATATATTAAATTAAATCAACACATGCAAGCTTACATAAAGGAATTCCATTTTATTTTACTTGATTTTGAAAAGATGGATGCATGAATTCAAATGACATACCAAATTTAACATGATTGGAAGAGGACAATCAAATATAAGCATGTGATTCATTCAACCAAACTAGTTCTTAAGGATAATCAAATCAAATAAGATTATTTAAAACAAACCAAAGCTTCTTTATTAATTAAGTTTTGGATATGATTTGATTTAAAGGAGAGAAAATCATCACTTGTTGTTTTAAACCTATTCCCACATTAGTGATTTGATTTAATTTAAAGAAATGAAATTAAGTTGATTTTATGGGTTAATTAAGTTGCACTCTTAATTACCCATACTTATGTCACCTTAAAGTAACTAACTAAATAATTATGAGCCAACATGATATGCATGGAAAATAAACTGATGAAATGCAATTGGCACATGATTATAGTTAATTAGATTAAGGACTTAATTACTCTTATGGTTTTCCACACATGTGGACTAACCATAATTTCATTAAACTCCTTTAGGTTTTAAACTTAAAGATATCATGATTTAATTAATTAGTGATGTGATTATGATTTCAATTTGATTAAGTGATTTAATTAAATAGTTAAATGTTAATTAATTTCATCTTAAAAAAGGGTGAAATGAACTTGGGAAAGGGTCCCAACCTATTCCTTAGTTCACTTACAATTGAACAATGATTAATAAACTTAATTAACCAATTTCTTACTGTTCATGGGATTAATTAATCATTAACTTAAAAGAATAGTTATGGTTTATCAATTTTCCTAATTAAGTGAGCAATAAATCCCAAGAAAATTTTGGGAGGCACAGTCATCCCACTAAATTAAGCCATAAAATTTCAGATTAATTGCTAAAGTAATTAAGGAGTAATTAAGCTAATTAATTTTGTAATTAAACTTGAATTACTATTCAAAATTAGTTAAGATCATTTTTAATTAATTCTCCTCTAAAATACCATTAAAATGAGTATTTATTTGCATTTTTTATTTCTCTATGATGTTCTATGATTTTTAGAAGTTTTAGCCATTAAAAATGATTAATTAAAATCTTTGGCACCATGGCACCTGAGTTACTTAAACTTATCTTCGTCTACATGGCGATGATGTGCTTTCTTGTTTGTCATCCGATCTAAGATTAGATGGCTATGATTAATCCCACAACTTAATAGGATTAAATCAAATCGATCTAGCAGATCTAATCACGATCGTCCATTCTAAACATGTGGAATGGGCGGTGCATGATCTAACATCATGTGAGTAAGGAAGAATGGAGTTTGTCTACCATTTCTCTCTTGATCCAAGCTTACCCAAGCTCGAATCAACTCCAAAATTATCCCACACCTTCATGACATCGAGGGATCCAATGGTCAAGATCACCAGAT
The DNA here is from genome assembly GCA_021442155.1 of Cymbidium sinense. Taxonomy (NCBI): domain Eukaryota; kingdom Viridiplantae; phylum Streptophyta; class Magnoliopsida; order Asparagales; family Orchidaceae; genus Cymbidium; species Cymbidium sinense. The sequence goes on along the minus strand of CM038214.1, from coordinate 51,993,805 downwards.
GAAAGTTTTCTTCAAAAGCTCCAACCCATTTTTTGCTAAGAATCGTTTTGGAAGCATACCTTGAGCTCAAGGCGGTGGCTCAAACATTGAAAGCTTCATCTAGTGGAGAAGCCTTGAGTAGCAATTAGATCAATTCCTGGTGTTGAGAAGGAAGCCGATGATTTGGAGCTTAACTTTGATCAAAGTCCCACTTCGATGCTCGAGAAGCTTGGGAGATGATTCGTTCTTGCTTGATGAGCCCTGGGGAAGGTGCGAGCAAAGTTAATTTGAGTTTGATGGAGAAATGGGGAAGTTAGGTCAAAAATGGGAGTGTCCTATTTCAAAATGGATAGGAATGGAAGTTTTTTGATTGAATAACAAACTTGGGAGCTTAGGAAATGGCTCTAGAAGCTCTTCTTGGGTAGCTAGGGCTCTGAGGAATGAATTGTGTGTGTGTTTAAGTGGAAATGAGGGGCTGTCTACCCCCTTCATCTTGATCTGACAGTAGGATCAGGTTTAGCTTCTAGTGGCCATCCGACCATCTCAGGGTATCATGGGTGGTAGGGAGGAGGTGAGCTGGCTCAACTTGGTTGGTTGAAGGTGTGGAGGTGGCTACCAAGGAAGAATCATGGGTGTCGTATGGGTTTCGAATGCTCCAATAGGTAGGGCTTGGTGATTTCACCTCCCATGGGTCATGTCCAACCCAATCACCCTTTGGGTCAGGTTGGAGAGTGTCCTAGGTTCCTAGGTGGACCATTGGAAGAGTACAGTGGCCAAGAAATGGAAATGACCACTTGGATTTGTCTCATGTGATGCCTTTGACCCAAGGGTAGAATGATCATTTGATATAGGATTTGACTTGGGCAGATTTGAAATGCCTAGAGTGGGTTAGCCCAAATTTCAAGTCAATTAGAGTTGATTTAGTTAGGTTTTCCTCGATTTGAATCATTTATGTCGAATTGGGGTTAGGTTGATCAAGTTGACCAATTGGTCAAATTAGGTCAAACCAAGGGTTGGGCCAAGTTCATATGATTATTTGGGATGTATTGGTTCAATTGGTTTGGTTTAGTTTGGCTTAGATTTGATTTTGGCTCATTTGAATTTATTTGGGTCAAATGGGTTAAGTTGACCAATTTGACCAAATTGGCCAAATTGGCTTGGGTTGGGTGTTGGTTTGGGTTTAGTTCACCAATTGAAGATGATTGCAAGCTTTGGTTTCAATTAATTTAGATATGGTTTTGATTTTGGCCAACCTAAACCTTTAGGTCAATTTGGGCTATGTAGGTCGATTGGGTTCAATTGGGTCCAATCATGGCTTTGGTCAAGTTCAACAATCAATTTAGAATGAACTTGAATCATTGATTGCAATCAATTTGGTTTATATTTTAATTTAACTCAATTTGGTCTTTTAGGTCAATTTGGGTCAACTTGGGTCAAGAGGGACAATTGGGTTTGGTTTGACTCAATTGAAGGTCAAGTCATATTCGAATATTGATTTTGATTTGGTATGAATCATTGGTTTCAAGGATTTGGCTTAGGTTGTAGTTTGGCTAGTTTGGGTTCATATTGGGGTTGACTTGGTCAAATGACCAAGTTGACTTGGTTTGACCAATTTGTGACAATTGATCAACCTAGGGTGATCAACAATCATGATGGGAGGTTTTGATCGCTTTGTTCAATCAATTTTGGTAGGATTAGAACTTGGCTCAAATAGATCAAATTGGCCACTTTGGGTCAAGTGGACCAATTGGGTTTTAGTTGGCTTAATTTTGGTTTGAGTTTGATTTAGTTTATATATGGATTTGGGATTGATATATAAATTCAATTGTAATTGGCTTAGGTTCAAATGGGTTTTGGTTCATTTGAATATTTCAAGTCAAAAGGGTTAAGTTGGGTTTGACATGGGTTGATTTTGGTTTGGCTTGATGATTGTAGATTTAATTTATATTTGTGAATATGATTGAAGGTATGATTGATTCATGAGAAAATCAATTGAATTTGGGTTTTGGAATGAAGAAATTTGGCTAAGTCCATAGAGTTGGGTCATGTGGCTTAGGTTTGGATTTTAATTTGGTTTGATTTAGTTTTGATGATTTAAATATATATAGTTCATTTCAATTTGTGAAGATGATTAAAAATATGATTGATTTGTGAGAAAATCAATTGAGTTTGACTTGATTTGGATTAAGATTTGGTTAAGTCCATGGGATAGGTCATATGGCTTAGGAACGGTATTGATTTAATTTGATTTAGTTTGAATTAGTTTTGATCATTTGAGTGTAGATTTTATTTATTTTAGGAAGATGATTGAAGATATAAATTAATTATGAGAAAATCAATTGATTTTGGATTAATTTGGTTTAAGATTTAGCTAAGTCCATGGGATAGGTCATATGGCTTAGAAAGGGTTTCAAGTTTGGATTTGATCATGGGCTTCAATCATTTAGTTTTTAAATTTGGGTTTGGATTTGGATTTTAATTTGATGTTTGAATTGAACTTGAGGTTTCATTTTAGAAGGTGTATATGGATTGGATTTGGGTTTTAGGGTAGGTGGGTTATTCTAATCCCTAAGGCATAACCTAATCTATGGTTAACCTAAGTCTTAGACTTAGGTTAAGTGTTTACCTAATTGTTAGAAGTGTCTTATGTAGAGAAGTCAGTGTCTAGAAGACTTCTAAGTCTAAGATGGGAAAATTGAATTCAAAGTGAGGTCAACAAGCTTTAGGCTCTATAGTGTTGCCCTTGGAGATAGATGATTGGAAGAAAGCCAAGTTTCACATTATATACTGGATACATCTTTCAATGCTTTGCTTGGAAACCATGGATACATAAGAACAACATAGTTCCATTCCTTACATTAATGTATGAAGTTTGTGAGAGGTGAGATCTCTTGTGTTAAAAGAGATCTCAAGCCATTTTACAATTCAGAGGTCGGCATATATGAGGATCAAGTCTATTCTCAGAACTTGGCCAAAGTTTAAAATAAAAGAAAAGAAAATGAAAAAGAAAGAAAAAGAAAATAGAAGAAAGAGAATATGAAAAAGAAAATAAAGGGAGCGGAAATAGACTTGGAGGAGGAAGTGGGCGACATTTAGATTTCACCCATAGTTTATTACTCCATTCAAACATATGGGTAGGGGACGACCTCCAGAGGAAGGGCGGTTTAGAGCGATCTAGGGGTGGAAAACCTCATTGTGGCCACCCAATAAAGGTATGTCCCATTGAGTACACACTATATAGACTTAGAATCTAGTTCATAGGGTGAGTCTTATATGGTTAGCATAGTGACTCTTCTGGTAGATTCCCTTGGAGGTGACACTTGAGCCAGATAGCGATGAAGTCCTGGCTCCAAAGCAAAGTATAAGTGTATCCTAGTCTATATGTGAAACAGTTGGGCATCAGTTGGAAACTTTAGCTCTGACCCCACTTTCCTCTCAAAAAGATGAGGGCTTGGTAGTTAAGGAAGCTCCTAAGTCATCCACAAGTGTGAAGACTCAGAGATTCTTTCTGGGAGAATCATCCTCAGGTAAAGAAGTTGATGCAAAACTTGAGGATGATTCATATAAAGATTTAATTGAATTACCTTTTGATTGGTACTTGCTTTGTGTTCATAATTTAAAAATAAAGGGTTAATCCCACATACTTGGTCAAAGCACAGGTTAAACTACTTCAAAAGAATATGGAAGGTCAAATACAAAAGCTCTTAGTCAATACCAGGACTACAATTCAATACAATGGGTCCAATTGATGATGATGATTACTGCTTAGTCATTACCAATCATTTGGAATCTAATATGTTCTTTTCAAATCACATTAACTCATATGAGGTGCTATGCTTAGAAACTTCAGATGATCAAAATGATTTTGAAGTCAATGATGCACCACCAAAGTTCAAAGAAGAGATCAAGTTAACCATGGACGATCTCAAGGAAATCAACTTAGGAGCTGAAGAAGATCTACGCCCGACATACATAAGTTCTTTATTGAATGAAATTAAAACCAATGACTTAGTTAGGCTATTGACGGAGTTTAAGGGCTACTTTGCATGGAGTTATGAAGAGATGTATGGATTGGCTGTGAGTCCATAAACTAACATAGAGCTACGCTAACCCTATCAAGCTCCTAGACACATGCAATTAGACATAGAACAACAGGTCATTTATGAAGTTAAAAAACTGATCGATGTTGGCTTCATTTGAGAATAAAAATACTTTACTTGGTTAGCTAGTATCATCCTAGTTAAGAAAAAGAATGGGAAAATTAATATATGTGTTGATTTTAGGGATTTAAAAAAGGCATGTTGGAAAGACGAATTTCCAATATGAATCTTGGAGTAGATGGTGGACATTGCCTCATCTCATGCAGCATTCTCTTTGATGGATGGCTCATTTGGATATAACCAAATAAAGATGGCCCTTGAAAGAAAACCTTGCTTTTAGAACACCAGAATATATTACTATAAGGTCATGCCTTTTAGCCTTAAAATGCCGATCTACATACCAGCGGTATGACTAAAATCTTTGATGAACTCATTAATCATCAAGTTGAGTGCTATGTCGATGATTTTATGCTCAAAAGTAGAGAAATGAAAGACCTTCCCTTTGACTTAAGAGTAGTTTTCAAACATTTAATATAATTTAGCCTCAAAATGAACCCCTGAAGTGTGAATTTGGGGTAAATATAACAAAATTCCTTGGGTTTATTGTCTGACACTAAGGAATCTAATTCAATCCAAAGAAGCTTAAGGCAATATTAGAAATGCCACCCCCTAAAAGTTTAACTCAACTCAGATCATTTTAGGTGGTTGGCATATCTAAGATGCATTATATCTAACTTATCAGGAATTTGTCATCAATTCTTAGCACTTGTCAAAAAGGACACCAAGTTCAAGTGGGAAGACAAGTATGAACATGCCTTAAAAACATCAAACATTGCACGGTTCGTTCTTCCATCCTATCAAGCAAGCTACTCATACTTTACACTCGCATTAGAAGACTACCTTGGTGCTTTGTTGGCCCAAGCCAATGGCGAAGAAGGAAAACACACTCTACCTCATCATCTAATCCATGTTGAGGCTAATTATCAATCCATGGATATTGCTGGGCGATGCCACCAATGTCAAATACGGTGTGGTCCTACCAACCATAACATCTACATTGGCCTAATGGCCATTCAATTGTTGGGGTACCAACCTAGTGGGTCTTATTAATCCTCTTTCTTCCAAGGGACATCAGTTCATCTTAGCTACTATTAACTACTTTTCCAAATGGGCGAAGATGATTCAGCTTAGAGAGGTCATAACTCAACATGTGCTGTAGTTTTTTAAGAACTAGATCATATATAGGTTTGGAGTGGCTTGATGAATTGTATCTCTGATAATGGTACTACATTTAAGAGCACTGAGATCAACAACTTTACCTGGAGACACAAAATAGATTAGAGATATTTTACCATCAACTACTCGAGGGTAAATGGCTTAGTTGAAGCCTTCAATAAAATGCTCATTTAAATATTGAAGAAGACACTCAACAATAATAAGAGATAGTGGTATGAGTAGTTAGTGGAAGCCTTATGGGCCTACTGCACCACATATAAAACTATAACTCAGTCTACTCTTTTCTCCTTAGTGTATGGGTCTGAAGTTGTTCTACCATTAGAAGTCCAACTCCCATCACTAAGGATAGTTGTGGGTAGCAAGATCACAATAGAGTAGAATGCCAAGTTACGATTAGAAGAGCTTGAAGGTTTGGAGGAGGCGCTGAGCATGCCAAATCCTCGAGTTGTAAAAAGATAAAATGATTCATAACAAGTTGGTACATCTAGAGCTTTTCAAGTAGGAGCTTATTTTAGATTTGAGGAGGTGTTGCCCATTGTAAGATGGGAGGCAAGTTTGAACCCACTTAGAAGGCCCTTTTGCCATAGAAGGCTTAGAGGATCTTATCAACTTATTAATCATAAGGTAGAGTGATGCTTCAATGAGCTCTACTTAAATATAATAAATCATGTTTGAAAATAATTATCATCAATGAAAATTCCATTTTGAATTCAATCTCTTGTGAATCTACCGATGTATTTGGTAGGTGTAAGGAACGCAGCGTTCTAACCTTCATCGACACAACACAAACACAAACTGCAAATGAACATATAAAGTAAACACATATCTTTTATCTTAGGCTACTCTAAGTTAAGATAATGCCCCGAGCGACACTCACTTAGAAGCTGCTCTAGGTCAGGCTGACTAGCTACCCTACTAGTGTGTCACCCTAAAGATCTTCTTGCTTTGGAAGATGTAAGTCTGCTATAGTTTCCTTCCTTACTTGTTCACTACACACCGATAACTGCCTTGTTAGTTTAGTAGGCCTTACTACATGGTCGATAAGCTACCTCATGTTGGATTTATTTAAGAGGATATGAGTCTGCTACACTTTCTTCTTAGATTTGCCTTTGTGCACAGATTTGGTTGAGTATATTTGAGGTTTAGGATAGGTCCCCTAGTGGCTCCTTCCCTTCAAATTACTTTAAGTTTGGGTCTAGTCCTTCCTTGAGGCTCCCTGCTTAGTAGTCACCTTAGGTTGATATCATCACATTAACTAACGATGGTATCGATGATCAATTCTACTTGGAAAGTTATAAGCCTACACTTTCTTTTGATTGATCATTACTGTGACCTTGGCTATAAGCTTTCTTTTCTAGGACTCAGAATAACGTCCCTAGCAACACCTCCCCTGTGGGCACTATATTTGGATCATATCCTTTGCGATCTCGTTTAGACACTACCCGGGTTACTATCAAATTGGACAGTTCCCCTTTCCTAATCACCAACCCTGTGGTTAGAGAATTCATCCCGTGGATGTGTAGATTCTCCCTTAGTCCAGTAAATCTGAGATAGGTCCAGGCCGACATAGCCCCTTTTAATATGGTCCCTCACACACTAACATGGTCCATGCAAATATATAAACAAAAAATATATTTAGTTATGGATTAAGAAGACGCCCTTAGCGGTACCTTTTCCTAAGCAAGCATCCTATCTTTAGGGTAGTGTCATCAAAACTCCCTATAGGAATCGCCTGACTACTCTTAAGTTGACATAAATCCCCAACAATATTCACTCAATAGTTATCCCTAAGTTAGGTTCGATTTGTTGTGCTACCAACAAGTCACCCCAGCAGTTTTTCCCTGCTTTAGAAGATGTAAATATGCTATGCCTTCTTCATAGCGCAGCCATTACACACCAAAAGCAAACCCCTTTGGTTGGCTAGCTCTACCCCACGGCTAGTAGACTATCCCTTTGGATTTGTAAATCTGAGATAAGACAAGTCTGATATAGCCCCTTCTTAATGGGTCCATCGCACTCCGACATGGTCCATAAATTAAATCTTTTAAATTTGACCACGCTCACATCCCTAGTGGATATGCCCTCAATTTTAAATCAAACTAAACCAAACAAATCATATAAAATTATATGAAATGAAGATAAAATTAATTCTGACTACTTTTGAGTTGACAGAATTCCCCATTGACTTTCACATAGTAGTTGCCCTAGGTCAGATTCAATTTGTTGTGCATCCAATAGGTCACTGCAGCGATTATTCCTCACTTTTGAAGATGTAAGTATGATATGCCTCTTCCGTATTGCATCAAAAGGCCCCATAGGTTGGCTCTACCCTGGTAGACTATCCCTTTGGATTTGTAAACTTGAGTTAGGTCAGTTGATATATAGTGGGTTCATCACGATAGGGTCCATACATTAATTCAAATTAAATAAAAGCCAATCTGATTTTCTCCAGTGGAGTTAAATCATAGCCTTCTCCCTAGTGGAGCCATAAATTATATGCAAACAAGTCAAACAAATAAATTAAATTCAAAACCAACCTCTCTAGTGAAGCCAAATTAAAATAACTCCCCTAGTAGAGTCTAAGTTAAAGAAATCCAACCAAAATCTTATTCTTAGTGGATAAATCCCTAAACAAATCTATGAAATCAAACTCAAATTCCAATCCCATGGGATAGCCTAAACTTGCTTCCCTAGTGGAAGGTTCATATACCTGATCCTCAACGAACTTGAGCCTATATCTCTAGCAGATATGCCTCCCTATTAATTAAAACTAAACAAATTAAAGTCAATTCAATCTTAATCCCTAGCAGAATTTCTTTTCATAAATCATATTGTCAAATCAATTTTAAACCTTATCCCCAACAGATATGCTTCTTCTATGCCCTCAATATAGACCCCTCACATGTAATGTCCAATGTATGTGTGATCCCCTAACGGATCTCCCTCCATGTCCTTAACATGGAATTCTCATCAAATCTTATTTCTCCTCTTATACACACCTTTAATACTTCAACAAAAAGCCTAATAATGTATTTGTTCAAATTACATCATTAACATTGTAATCAACATTTTATGATTTATGATGGTGCAAGCTCAAACTAACTATACAATATCATGCTAAACATATTATAGTGTGAATTAACATATTTTATTATATTATAATATATGATGTTATATTATAATTTACTATAATATAATATATTATCTAACATTACACCTCATTAGAATCACTTAAAAGAAACAAATAACAAAATTTTCTCAAAATATGAAAAATGTTCATTTTGGATGTAAAATTGTTAATTTTTTATTAGAAATGGTACAAAATAGCATAATGTTGGTGATGGTTCTTGGTGAGTGCCACGAATTTGGGCAAATTCTTCCATTTCAACCATCAAATTTAAATTTTTGTGAGTTTTGACTCAACTTATTATAACAAAAGTAAAACATACTAAAATGTACAATAACATTTAATAACACACCACCACATTCATATATATGTGAGGTTATATAGTTATGTACATTATATTTTAATAAGCTTTCATATAATATATTATCTTACATTACACCTTAAAATGATAATATAAAATGTATAAAATATGGTTGAAAAATTAACATTTATTTTGGAAACAAAATTTCATTCTTTTGATTAAATGACACACCATAGCACACCCCCAATGTTGTTCTCTAAACTTACCTTAAATTTGGCCAAAATCATCATCTCATCTCTATAAATCATTTTTTATGAATTATACCATTACAAACTCAACTACATCATACTATAACAAACTAAAATATGCTAAATAATAAGTAGTAATACACAATAGTACGCTATAATGCATTATGCTACACTATGTTAAGGCATCCTATATCATAATACATTATAACATATTATAATATATTATATTATATTATTTGCATATCAGATCACAAGGGATTTCTTAAGATAAAATATCATAAAATTAGTCTAATGAATAAAACAACTATATATTTTAGTCATATCACTTACATATTTTAAATTGAAATAATATATTATGGTGCCATGCTCTACCGATTATGAATTTGGCCAAATTCCACCATTTTAAATCTAAATGAACATTTTTATAATTAATGCTAGTGTAGGCTCGACTGCATGATTGTATAATACTAAAAGAATTTAAAATGTAAAGAATAATATATTATGATATATGATGTTATATTATGCTACAACATATAATATTAATTTAGAATATAAAATCTTACTTTTTAGACTACAAGTGGCATAACACACCTTTGGAACTGCAACCTAATTCCCACTTCAAATTTAACAAATTTCATCATCTGATTTATTAAATCAATCTTTTTTATGATTTATATTAAAATAGACTATCGAAATAATACCATAATATACTAAAACATTTCAAAACATAACATCCAAAAACACATCACTACATGCTCAAATATATGATGCTAGATTATACTATAATATATGGTATTATAATATGAGATAGGGTTAGGGTTTAGGGAATTCAAATCTCTAATAGTCAAGGGAAAGTCTCTTGAAGACATTTTCTTTAACTACCATAACTATGTTAGGATTAGGTCATTCTTTAGATCTACTCATAATGACATCTTTAGTCAAGGTTTAGGGTTTAGGGTTAGTTTAGGGTTTGGGGTTTAGATTTAGTTTAGGGTTTAGCATTTAGGGTTAGTGTAGTATGGTTTAATGTTAGTTTAGGGTTTAGGGTTTGGGATGTAGGGTTTAGGGTTTAGGGTTGAAGGTTTTAATGTTTAGGGTTTATGGTTTTAGGGTTTAGGGTTTAGGGTTTAAGGTTTAGGGTTTTAGGTTTTAGTTTTAGGTTTTAGGGTTTATGGTTTTAGTTTATAGTCTAGGATTTTAGGGTTTAGGGTTTTAGTTTTTGGTTTAGTTTTAGTTTTAGGTTTAGGGTTTATAGTTTAGGTTTAAGGTTTAATAGAATTTAGATTCAACATTTCTTCTTTTAATTTCATCGATCCCAAGTTTAGGGTTTATTAGGGTTTAGGGTTTTTTAGTTTAGTTTAGGGTTTTAGTTTATGGTTTTGGGTTTAGGTTTATGGTTTAGTGTTTATGGTCTAGATTTTTAAGGTTTTGGTTTTGGGTTTTGGTTTTAGGTTTAGTTTAAGATTTAGTTTATGGTTTAGTTTAATTTTTTAATAAGGAATAAATTGATTCAACATTTCTTCTTTCTCAAAAGTAGCACCCCAAGTTCTAAGACACAAAACATAGCAAAAAAGCACCCATGAGCAAATAAAAACTCTAGATAAGAAGAACCATCTCTACCATAGCAGTTCCATAGCGGTGGATTAGATCTATTCTTGGTTCTCTAGTTCCTATGAACCACCCCACCTCTCGAATAGATCTACCATCATATACCGATCTCTCCCTCACCAGCCTGCTATAACCTCCATGCTCTTCTGCCTCCACCACCTTTATATCCACCAGTACCTCTAGATCCCCCACCACCACTATGATAATCATGGCCTCTACCTTCGCCTCCACTACCAGATCTTGACTGAGTCTAGTTGATGATGATGTTTCTACCGTCAAGGTTCTGCCCATTCTTAAGGTTTAGGGTTTAGGATTTATGGTTTGGGGTTTAGGGTTTAGGGTTGTAGGTTTTATTGTTTAGAGTTTAGGGTTGACAGTTTATGTTTTAGGGTTTAGGGTTTAGGGTTCTAGGGTTTAGGGTTATAAGTTTAGGGTTTAGGGCATAAGGTTTAGGGTTTAGGGTTTAGGGTTTAGGGTTTAGGGTTGTAGGTTTAGGGTTTAGAGTTTAGAGTTTAGAATTTAGGGTTTAGTTTTTTTTAATTAAATAAACTGGTAGGTTAAGGTTTATTTAGTTGATTTAGTATTTTATTTATGTATTTATTTTATTTTTTCTTTTTATTTAGGTTTACTTTTTATTTTTCTTTATTTTAGTTTATTTATTTTAGATTAGGTTTTTATTTTAATTTATTTTTATTTTTTAGTTGAATTTTATTTTTATTTTATTTTTTTGGTTTAGGTTTTATTTATTATTTTTAGGTTTAAGTTTAGGTTTTTATTTTCTTTTTTTAGGTTTAGGTTTTAGGTTTTTATTTTAGGTTTATTTTAGGTTTTATTTTTGTTTATGTTTAGGATTTTTTTAGTTTATTTTATTTTATTTAGTTTAGGTTTTGGTTTAGGTTTAGTTTATTTTAGGTTTAGGTTTTGGTTTTATTTATTTTAGTTTTGTTAATTTTAGTTTAGGTTTAGGTTTATTTTATTTTGTTTATTTTATTTTTATTTTAAGTTTAGGGTTTTATTTTAGTTTAGGGTTTAAGTTTTATTTTTTATTCATTTTTAGGTTTTTTTTTAGGTTTTTTTAGGTTTATGTTTTTATTTAGTTTTTATTTTATTTTATTTTAGGTTTATTTTATTTCTATTTTACATTTAGTTTTTATTTTACTAAGGTTTATTTTATTTTTTATTTTTGCTTTAGTTTAGGTTTTTCTTTATTTATTTTAGTTTATTTTATTTTTTATTTTATTTTATTTTTAGGTTTAGGTTTAGTTTTTAGTTTAGGTTTTTTTTTTATTTTTTATTTTTTTATTTAGGTTTAGGTGTTTTATTTATTTTATTTTTTGGTTTTATTTAGTATAGGGTTTAGGGTTTAGAGTTTAGGGTTTAGGGTTTAGGGTTTAGGGTTTTTTTAGGCTTTAGGGTTTATGATTTTAAGGTTTAGGTTTAGGGTTTATGTTTGCTTTAGGTTTAGATTTAGTTTTAGTTTAGGGTTTAGGGTTTAGGGTTTTAGTTTTAAGTTTAGGTTTAGGTTTAGATTAGTTTAGGGTTTAGGGTTTAGGTTTTAGGGTTTAGGTTAGGGTTAGCATTTAGGTTTAGGTTAAGATTTATAGGTTTAGAGTTTAGGTTTTATAGTTTAAGTTTAGGATGAGTTTAAGTTTAGAAGGTATAAGTTTAGGTTTAGTGTTATAGGTTTTGGGTTGTAGGTGTAGGGTTTAGTTTAGGTTGTAGGTTTATTTAGTTTAATTTTAGTCATATTATTTAGATAGTTTATCATTTTTTTTTTTTAGAATTGGTTTAGGGATTAGGGTTTAGGGTTTATGGTTTAGGGTTTTAGGGTTTGGGGTTAGGGTTTAGGGTTTAGGGTTTTGAGTTTTGGGTTTTGGTTTTAGGTTTAGGCTTTAAGTTTTAGTTTAGGGTTTAGGGTTTAAGGTTTTTTTTAACAAAGAACAAATTCAATTTCAACATTTATTCTTTTTGATATCATCAACCAAGTTGCACCCTAAGTTTTCTAAGATATAAGACATAGACCAAAAAAGAGCACCCATAGAGTAAATCAAAAACCCTAGATAAGTATCTCTACTATAAAGACATAGTTCCATAAGCAGTCGGATCACCATTATTCAATTTATCATGATGACCTCGATCTCTCGAGTAGTAGGGACCACATAATTGTCTTCGCTCCTCCGACCTCCATATGCCAATCCACCTCATATCCACCGGCTGATTCTCCACCACCACTATGATGAGCCTACCTTGCCTCCTAGATCTAGACTAAGTGTGGTTAATGGTGATGTTCCTATTGTCAAGGTTCTGCCCATTCTTAGGGTTTATGTTTAGGTTTAGGTTAATTAGGTTTTAGGTTTTAGGTTTAGTTTTTAATTTTTTTAGTTACTTTAGGTTTAGGTTTACGGTTTGGGATTTAGGGTTTAGGGTTTTGGATTTAGGGTTTAAGGTTTAGTATTTAGGCTTTAGGCTTTAGCATTTTTAGGGTTTAAGGCTTAGGGTTTAGGGTTAGGGTTTAGGGTTGGGGTTTAGGGTTTTATGGTTTAGGGATTAGGGTTTAGGCTTTCTTTTAAAAAAAAAATACTAAGTAAACCAATAGGTTTTGGTTTATTTAGTTTAGTCTATTTTTCATTTATTTTAGTTTATTTTATTTTTTATTTCTATTTAGGTTTATTTTTTATTTTTAGTTTATTTGGTTTATTTATTTTAGTTTATCTTTTAGGTTTAGGTTTATGTTTATTTTATTTTTTAGTTTAGTTTTATTTTTATTTTATTTTTTATGTTTAGGTTTAATTTTTTATTTTTAGGTTTAGGTTTATGTTTTTATTTTATTTTTTGGGTTTAGGTTTTAGGTTTATTTTAAGGTTTTATTTTTTAGTTTAGGTTTAGGTTTATTTTTAGTTTATTTTATTTTATTTAGTTTAGGTTTAGGTTCAGGTGTAGTTTATTTTAGGTTTAAGCTTAGGTTTTATTTATTTTAGCTTAGTTTATTTTAGTTTAGTTTAAGGTTTATTTTATTTTTATTTTAGGTTTAGGTTTTTTAGTTTAGTCTTTAGGTTTTATTTTTTATTTATTTTTTAAGTTTTATTTTTAGGTTTATTGTTTAAGTTTAGGTTTTTATTAAGTTTTTATTTTATTTTATTTTAGGTTTATTTTATTTTTATTTTAGGTTTAGTTTTATTTTTATTTAGATTTTTATTTTTTATTTTAGTGTAGGTTCTTATTTATTTTATTTTAATTTAGTTTTTTTTTTAGGTTTAGGTTTAAGTTTAGGTTTAGGTTTATGTTTTAGTTTATGTTTTTATTTTTTTTATTTTTTATTTTATTTTGATTTATGTTTATTTATTTATTTTATTTTTAGGTTTTATTTAGTTTAGGTTTAGGATTTTATCTTTTTAGGTTTAGGGTTTAGGGTTTAGGGTTTAAGGTTTAGGGTCTATGGTTTAAGGTTGTAGGTTTTAGGGTTTAAGGTTAAGGGTTTTATGTTTATGATTTAGGGTTTTAGGGTTTAGGGTTTAGGGTTTAGGGTTTTGGGTTTAGGGTTTATAGTTTAGGGTTTAAGCTTTATGGTTTAAGGTTTAAGATTTTAGGGTTTAGGGTTTAAGGTTTAAAGTTTTGGTTTTTTTAGGGTTTATGGTTTTTTAGGGTTTAGGGTGTAGGGTTTAAGGTTTAGTATTTAGAGTTAGTTTTATTATTTAGGGATTAATGTTTAGGGTGTAGTATTTTGGTTTTTGGGTTTAGGGTTTACAATATAGGGTTTAGGGTATTTTTTTTAAAAAAATTAACTAGTAGGTTTAGGGTTTAAGGTTTAAGGTTATCTTTTTTTAATAGAGAATAAATTTAGATTCAACATTTCTTCATGTTGATTTCATCAACCAAAGTATCACCCCAAGTTTTCTATGACATAAGTGATGATATAGATAAAAAAATGAGCACCCATAGAGCAAATAAAAAACCCTAGATAAGTAGAACAATCTCTACTATAAATACACAGTTCCATAAGCAGCAGATCGGATGGGCCTTTTCTCAGTTTCTCCAGTTCCCATCATAACCACCCTAGCCTCTCGAGTAGTGGGATCCACCATCATATGCCAGATCTCTCCCTCCGCCACCACTATGGTTGTAACCTCCATGCTCCACCTCCACCACTACTCTTACCACCTCCATATCCACCAACCTCCAGTTCCCCACCACTGATATTCTAGCTCCACCTTCGCCTCCATCGCCAGATCTAGACTGATCCTGGTTGATGGTGATATTCTTGCCATCAAGGTTCTGTCCATTCTTAGGGTTTAGGTTTAGGTTTAGGTTTATTAGGATATAGAGTTTAGTTTATTTTAAGTTTAGGTTTAGATTTTATTTATTTTAGTTTAGTTTATTTTAGTTTAGGTATAGGTTTATTTTATTTTGTTTATTTTATTATTATGTTAGGTTTAGGTCTTTTTTTTTATTTAAGGTTTAGGCTTTACTTTTTATTCATTTTTAGGTTATTTTTTAGGTTTAAGTTTTTATTTAGTGCTTATTTTATTTTATTTTAGGTTTATTTGATTTTTATTTTACATTTAGTTTTTATTTTATTAATGTTTTTAATTCTTAGTTTTATTTATTTTTAGTTTAGTTTAGGTTTTCCTTTCTTTTCTTTTAATTTATTTTTATTTTTTATTTTATTTTATTTTAGGTTTAGGTTTTTATTTTATTTTATTTTTTATTTTCTTTAGGTTTAGGTTTATTTATTTATTTTAAGTTGTATTAGTTTAGGTTTTAGGTTTAGTTTAGGTTTAGGTTTAGGTTTAGGGTTAGTTTAGGGTTTAGGGTTTAGGGTTTAGTGTTTGCTTTAGGTTTAGTTTTAGGTTTAGGGTTTAAGTTTAGGTTTAGAGTTTAGGTTAGGTTTAAGGTTTAGGTTTAGGGTTTAGTTTTTAGTTTAGGTTTTAGGTTTAGGTTTGGGTTTAGGTTTAGTTTGTTTAGGTTTTAGGGATTAGGTTTAAATTTTTTAGGTTTAGGTTTAGTTTAGAGTTTTATAGTTTAAGGTTTAAATTAGGTTAGTTTTAGGTTAGTTTAAGGTTTAGATTTATAAGTTTAGGTTTTAGGATTTAGAGTTTAATATTTAGTTTAGAGTTTAAGTTAGGTTAGATTTAAGGTTTAGTATTTAGTTTTAATTTAGGTTTATTTAAAGTTTTTTAAATTAGTTAGTTTAGTTTTAGGTTTTTTAGTTTTAAGTTTAGGAGTTTAGGTTTAGGGTTTAGTTTAGGTTTAGGTTTAAGTTTAGGGTTTAAAGTTTAGGTTTAGTTTATAGTTTTAAGTTAATTTAGTTAAGAGTTTAAGGTTTAGTATTTAGGGTTTTAGTTTTTAGTTTTAGGTTTAGTTTTAGTTTAAGTTTTATTTAGGTTTAGGTTTTTAGTTAGGAGTTTAGTTTAGGGTTTAGTTTTTAGGGTTTAGTTTTAGGTTTATTTAATTTTTTTTAGGGTTTAGGTTAGGTTTTTAGAGGTTTAGTTTTGGTTTAGGTTTAGGGTTTAGGTTTAGGGTTTAGGGTTTATATAGTTTTGGGTTTAGGGTTTAAGTTTTTTAATTATTAGTACATTTAGGAGGTTTAGGTTTTATTTAATTTTATTTTGATTTATTTTATTTATTTTATTTTTTTACATTTAGTTTTAATTTTATTTAAGTTTTATTTTTGGTTTATTTTATTTTAGGTTTAGCTTTTCTTTTTAGGGTTTAGGGTTTAGGGTTTTAGTGTTTAGGGTTTTTTTTAGGTTTAGGGTTTTGTTTAGGATTAGATTGAGGTTTAGGGATTAGGGTTTAGTGTTTAGGATTTTTAGTTTAGGTTTTAGGTTTAGGGTTTAAATTTTAGGTTTAGGTTTAGTTTTAGGGTTTAGGGTTGTAAGTTTAAGGTTTAAGGTTTAGGGTTATGGTTTAGGGCATATGGTTTAGGGTTTGGGGTTTAGGGTTTTTAGGGTTTAGGTTTGTAGGTTTAGGGTTTAGGGTTTAAGGCTAGTTTTAGGGTTTAAGGTTTAGGGTTTAAGATTTATGGTTTAAGATTTAGGGTTTAGTTTTTTTTTAATTAATTAAATCAATATGTTTAAGTTTATTTCTTATTTATTTTAGTTCATTTTATTTTTTATTTTTATTTAGGTCTATTTTTATTTTTATTTTGATTAGTTTAATTATTTTAGGTTTATTTATTTAGTTTAGCTTTTTAATTTTAGTTTATTTTTAGGTTTAGATTTAGGTTTAAGTTTATTTTTCAGTTGAGTTTTATTTTTATTTTATTTTAAAGGTTTAGGGTTAGGTTTATGTTTTTATTTTAATTTTGTAGGTCTAAGTTTTACATTTTTATTTTAGGTTTATATTTAGGTTTTATTTTTTAGTTTAGGTTTAGGTTCATATTTAGTTTATTTTTTTATATTTAGGGTTTTGGTTTAGGTTTAAGTTTAGTTTATTTTACATTTAGGTTTAGGTTTTATTTATTTTAGTTTAGTTTGTTTTTAGGTTTATTTATTTTATTTTATTTAGTTTAGTTTAGTTTTTTTTAGTTTATGGTTTAGGTTTTATTTTATATTTATTTTTAGGTTTTCTTTTTAAGTTTATCTTTTAGGTTTTGGGTTTTATTTAGTTTTTTATTTTATATTATTTTAGGTTTATTTTCTTTTATGTTACGTTTAGTTTTTATTTCATTAAGGATTTTTAATCTTAGGATTATTTTATTTTTTTAGTTTAGTTTAGGTTTTACTTTATTTTATTTTATTTTATTTTTATTTTTTATTTTATTTTAATTTTAGGTTTATGTTTTATTTTATTTTATTATTTTATTTTATTTAGGTTTTAATTTTTTTTATTTATTTAACTTTTATGTTTTATTTAGTTTAGGTTTAGGTTTTTAGGTTTTTAGTGTTTAGGGTTTAGGGTTAAGGTTTACGATTTAGGGTTTTAGGGTTTAGGATTTTAGGATTTAAGGTTTAAGGTTAGGGTTCAGGGTTTATAGATTAATTTTAGGCTTTCGGGTTTAGGGGATTTAGGTTAGGCTAGGGTTTAGTTTAGGTTAGATTTAGGTTTAGGGTTAGTTACTTTAGGATTTTAGGTTTAAGTTTAGTGTTTTTAGTTTAGGGTTTATAGTTAGGAGTTTAGGGTTTAGTAGTTTTTAGTTTAAGTTTTAGGTTTAGGTTTAGTTTTAAGGTTTATTTTAGTTTAGAGTTTAAGTTTAGTTTAGGTTTGAAAGTTTAAGTTTATTTAGGTTTAGGTTAGTTTATTTAGTTTAGGTTATTAGGTTTTGAATTTAGGTTTAGTTTAGTTTATATTTAATGTTTAGTATTTTATAGTTTTAGGTTAGAGCTTAGGGTTATAGTTTAGGAGTTTAGGTTTAGGTTTAGTTTAGGGTTTAGGTTTAAGTTTAGGAATTAAGTATAAGTTTAGGTTTAGTGTTTTAGTTTAGGTTAAGTTTTAACATTAGGTTTTAGTTAACTTTATAGTTTATAGTTAAAGTTATAGTTTAGTTTGGGTTTTAGGTGTTTAGTTTATAGTCTTTAGGTTTAGGGTTTATTGTAAGTTTAGGGTTTAGGGTTATAGTTAGTTTTTTGGTTTAGGGTTTAGATTTAGTTTAGATTTAGGTTTAGGGTTTAGGGTTTATGGTTTATTTTTTAATTTAGTTTAGGTTTAGATTTTATTTATTTTATTTTATTTTATTTTATTTTAGGTTTATTTTTATGTTTAGTTTTATTTTATTTATTTGTTTATTTTATTTTATTTAGGTTTAAGTTTTATTTATTTATTTTATTTTTAGGTTTTATTTTGTTTAGGTTTAGTTTGTTTTTTTTGGTTTCAGGGTTTAGGATTTATGGTTTAGGGTTTTCGGGTTTAGGGTTTTAGGGTTTAGGGTTGAGGGTTAAGGTTTAGTATTTAGGGGTTTAAGGTTTTCTGTTTAGGCTTTAGGGTTTAATGTTTTTAGTGTTTAGTTTAGTTTTTTAGGGTTAGGGTTTAGGTTTAGTAGTTTTATACTTTATACTTTAGGGTTTAGGGTTAGTTTAGGTTTAAGTTAGGTTTAGTGTTAGTTTTAGTTTTAGGGTTTAGGGTGTTAAGTTTAGAGTTTAAGGTTAGTTAGGGTTTAGGGTTTAGGGTTTAAGTTTAGGAGTTTAGGGTTTAAAATTTAGGGTTTAGTGTTTGGGTTTAACTTAGGGTTTAGTTTTTTTAGGGTTTGGGTTTTAGTTTAGGTTTAGGGTTTATGGTTTTTGTTAGTTTAGGGTTTAGGGTTTAATTTATTTAAATTAAATAAATCGATACATTTATGTTTTGTGTTTAAGTTTTTAATTAAAGTAGTTTTAGGTTTAGGGTTTAGGTTTTATTTATTTTATTTTATTTATTTTTTATTTATTTTATTTTATTTTATTTTAAGTTTAATTTTTATTTTATTTTAGTTTTTTGTTCTTAGGTTTATTTTATTTTATTTAGGTTGAGGTTTTTTATTTATTTTATATTTAGGTTTTATTTTGTTTAGGTTTAGCTTTTTAGGTTTTTAGGGTTTATTGTTTAGGGTTTAGAGTTTTTTTTTTTTTTTGGGAAACTCCATGATCGGTTTATTAGGTTAGGTTTAGGGTTTTTTTAGTGAATTTAAGTACATTTAGCAATCAAAAGATACAAGATGATTAACATAATAGGCTAGGAAGGTTAGATGCTCGATGGTTTAGTGCTTGGTAATATAGAAACTTAAGAAGGAGGAGAATTACAAAGTTATAATAAGGAAGATTTTAATTATCTGAATTTAGTTTAGTATTTTTTATTAGTTAGTATTTATAGTTTTAGGTTTAAGGTTAGTGTTTAGGTTTATAGTTTAGTGTTTTCTTTAGGGTTTAGTTTAGGTTTAGGATTTAGTTTAGGGTTTTATGGTTAAGTTTTGTGGTTTAGTGTTTAGGGTTTAGGATTAGGTTTGTAGGTTTAAGGTTTAGGTTTATAGTTTAGGTTTAGGGTTTAATTTAGGGTTTTAGGGGGTTATTTAGGTTTGGTTAGTTTAGGTTTAGTTGAGTGTTTAGGGTTTAGGTTAGTTTTAGGTTTAGGGTTTAGGTTTAGGGTTTAGGGTTTTTTAATTTTAAATTAAATACCAGGTTTAGGTTTATATAGTTTATTTTTTTTATTTATTTTAGTTTATTTTATTTTTTTTATTTTTATTAAGGTTTATTTTTTATTTTTAATTAGGTTAGTTTATTTATTTTAGGTTTATTTATTCTTCTTTAATTTTTTTATTTTAGTTAATTTTTTTGGTTTATATTTATGTTTAGCTTTATTTTTTAATTGAGTTTTATTTTTATTTTAATTTTTAGGTCTAAGTTTTATTTTTTATATTTAGGATTAGGTTTTGGTTTTAATTTTATTTTTGTAGGTTTAGGATTTAAGATTTTATTTTATGTTTATTTTTAGGTTTTATTTTTTTAGTTTAAATTTAAGTTTATTTTTAGTTTATTTTATTTTATTTAGGGTTTAGTTTTAGGTTTAGGTTTAGTTTATTTTAGGTTTAGGTTTCAGTTTTATTTTTTTAGTTTAGTTTATTTTAAAGTATATTTATTTTAGTTTATTTTATTTTATTTAGTTTAGGCATAGTTTCTTTTAGTTTAATGTTTAGGTTTATATTTTAGGTTTAGGTTTTTATTTAGTTTTTATTTTAATTTATTTTAGGTTTATTTTATTTTTATTTTACATTTTTTTAATTTTATTAAGATTTTTTATTCCTATATTTATTTTATTTTCTAGTTTAGTTTATGTTTTTCTTTATTTTATTTTAATTTTTTTTATTTTGTTTATAGGTTTTAGTTTAGGTTTATATATTTATTTTATTTTTAGGTTTTATTTAGTTTAGGTTTAGGTTTTAAGGTTTTTACTTAGGGTTTAAGGTTTACAGTTTAGGGTTTTAGGGTTTAAGGGTTTTAGGATTTAGGATTTAGGATTAGGGTTTAATGTTTAGGGTTTAGTGTTTAAGCTTCATGGTTTAGGGGTTTTAGGGTTTAGGTTTAGCATGGGTTAGGTTTAGGTTTATGGTTTAAACTTTAAGGTTTAGAGTTTAGGTTTAGGGTTTAGTTTAGTTTAGGTTTATAGTTTAGGGTTAAGTTTAGGTTTAAGTTTAGTTTTTTAGAGGTTTAAGGTTTAGTTTAGGTTTAATAGGTTGTTTATGGTTTAGTTTAGTTTATTTAGGGTTAGGTTTAGTTTAGGTTTATAGTTTAATTTTAGTTTTAGGTATATGGATTAGGTTTATAGTTAGGGATAGTTTAGGTTTAAGGTTTACATTATGAGTTTTAGGAGTTTAGGTTTAGGTTTAAGTTACATATAGTTTATATTTGTTTAGGTTTAGGGTTGTATGTTTAGGGTATATGGTTTAATGTTGGTGTTAGGGTTTATGTTTTAGGGTTTAGGTTTAGAATTTAGGGTTTAGGGTTTAGGGTTTAGAGTTTAGGGTTTAGTGTTTTTTTATTAAATTAAGTAAACCAGTAGGTTTAGGTTTAGTGTTTAAGTTTTTATTTAGTTTTTATTTATTTTATTTTAGGTTTATTTTATTTTTATTTTATGTTTAATTTTAATTTAATTTAAGTTTTTTACTCTTAGGTTTATTTTATTTTTTTAGTTTAGTTTAGGTTATTATTATAATATTTTAGTTTATTTTTATTAATTTATTTTATTTTATTTATTAGTTTAGGTTTAAGTTTTGTTTTAGTTTATTTAAGTTTAAGTTTATTATTTTTATTTTTAGGTTTTAGTTTTAATTTTGGTTTTAGGTTTTAGTTTAGGGTTTAGGGTTTATTTTGGGAGGGTTTTAGGATTTAGGGTTTTTGGGTTTAGTGTTTAGGTTAGGGTTTAGGGTTTAGGATTTAGAATTTAGTGTTTATTTTAGGTTTAAGGTTTAGGTTTAGGGTTTTAGTTTAGGGTTAGGGTTTAGGGTTTAGGTTTAGGGTTTATTTATAGTTGTAGATTAGGTTTAGGTTAAAGGTTTATAGTTTTATTTTATAGGGTTTAGTTTAGGTTTTAGGATTTTAGGGTTTAGGGTTTAGGTTTAGTTTAGGTTAAGTATAATAAGTTTTAGGATTTAGCTTAGGGTTTATTGTTTAGGATTTAGGGTTTAGGTTTTTTTTTTTAAATTAAGTAAACCATTATGGGTTTATTTAGTTTATTTTAGTTTATTTTATTTTTTATTTTTTTAGGTTTATTTTTTATTTTTATTTAGTTTTATTTATTTATATTCGTTTAGGTTTTCTATTTTAGTTAATTTTTTAGGTTTAGGTTTAGGTTTATTTTTTAGTCGAGTTTTATTTTTATTTTGTTTTTTAGGTTTAAGTTTTATTTTTTTTTATTTTCAGTTACGTATTGCTTTATATCATTTTTTTGTAGGTTTAGGTTTTAGGTTTTTATTTTAAGTTTTATTTTTTAGTTTAGGTTTAGGTTTATTTTTAGTTTATTTTATTTTATTTAGCATTGTGGTTTAGGTTTAAGTTTAGTTTAACTAAGGTTTAAGTTTAGGTTATATTTATTTTAATTTATTTTATTTTTAGGTTTATTTATTTTAGCTTATTCTATTTTATTTAGTTTAGGTTTAGATTTTTTTTTAGTTTAGGGCTTCG
This sequence comes from Cymbidium sinense, assembly GCA_021442155.1. Lineage (NCBI taxonomy): Eukaryota > Viridiplantae > Streptophyta > Magnoliopsida > Asparagales > Orchidaceae > Cymbidium > Cymbidium sinense. The sequence continues at coordinate 51,971,621 of CM038214.1, read as the reverse complement.
ATTTTATTTTTTATTTATTTTTTAGGTTTTCTTTTTACATTAATATTTTAGGTTTAGGTTTTTATTTTATTTTTATTTTGTTTTATTTTAGGTTTATTTCATTTTTATTTTACGTTGAGTTTTTATTTAATTAAGGTTTATATTCTTAAGTTTATTTTATTTTTTTAGTTTAGTTTAGGCTTTTATTTATTTTATTTTAATTTATTTTTATTAGTTATTTTATTTTATTTTTTGGTTTAGGTTTAAGTTTTAGTTTTAGTTTATATTTTATTTTATCTTTTTATTTTATTTAATTTTATATTTTATTTATCTATTTTATTTTTAGATTTTATTTAGTTTCGATTTAGGTTTTTAGGTTTTTAGGGTTTATGGTTCAGGGTTTAAGATTTAGTGTTTTAGGGTTTAGGGTTTTAGGATTTAGGGTTTAGGGTTAGGGTTTAGGGTTTAGTGTTTAAGCTTTAGGGTTTAGGGTTGTAAGGTTTAGGGTTTAGGGTTTAGGGTTTAGGGTTTACGATTTGAGGTTAACTTACGGTTTAGGGTTAGTTAAGGGTTTAGGGTTTAAGGTTTATATTTTAGGCTTTTGGTGTTAGGGTTTTTAGGGTTTAGGATTTAGGGTTTAGTGTTAGTTTAGGATTTAGGGTTTTACAGTTTAGGGTTTAGTGTTTAGGGTTTAGATTAGGTTAGTTTAGTTTAGTTTTGTTTAGTTTAGGTTAACAAGTTTAGGTTTTAGTTTATTTAGGTTTAGGTTTAGATTTAGGTTTTAGGTTTAGGTTTAGGTTTATAGTTTGATTTATTTATAGAGGTTTAGACTTAGTGTTTAGAAATTTTAGTTTAAAACTTAGTGTTTAGGGTTTAGGAGTTTTAGGTTTAGGTTTTTTTTAGGGTTTAGGTTAGGGTTTAGGGTTTAGTTTGATTTAGGGTTATTAGGTTAGAGTTTAGTGTTTATAGTTTAGGTTTATTTTAGGATTTTTTAGGGTTTAAGGTTTAGGTTGTACGTTTAGTTAGAATATAAGTTTAGGTTTAGCTTAGTTTATTTTAGGATTTAGGGTTTAGGGTTTTTTTTAAGGTTAAGGAATATAGTTTATTTTTATTTATTGTAGTTTATTTTATTTTTTTTTTTTTTAGGTTTATTTTTATTTTATGTAGTTTTATTTATTTATATTAGTTTAGGTTTTTTCTATTTTGGTTAATTTTTAGGTTTAGGTTTAGGTTTATTTTTTTAGTTAAGTTTTATTTTATTTTGTTTTAGGTTTAAGTTTATTTTTTTTTATTTTTAGGTTTAAGATTAGGTTTTATATCATTTTGTAGGTTTAGGTTTAGGTTTTATTTTAGGTTTTATTTTTTTTTAGTTTGATTTGGGTTTATTTTAGTTTATTTTATTTTATTTAGGGTTTAGGTTTAGGTTTAGGTTTAGTTTAATTAAGGTTTAGGTTTGGGTTTTATTTATTTTAGTTTATTTCATTTTTAGGTTTATTTATTTTAGTTTATTCTATTTTATTTAGTTTAGGTTTAGATTTTTTTTAGTTTAGGGTTTGATTTTATTTTTTATTTATTTTTAGGTTTTCTTTTTGGGTTTATATTTTAGGTTGAGGTTTTTATTTAGTTTTTATTTTATTTTATTTTATTTTATTAGTTATTTTATTTTATTTTTTGGTTTAGGTTTAAGTTTTAGTTTTAGTTTATATTTTATTTTATCTTATTATTTTATTTAATTTTATATTTTATTTATCTATTTTATTTTTAGATTTTATTTAGTTTTGATTTAGGTTTTTAGGTTTTTAGGGTTTATGGTTCAGGGTTTAAGATTTAGTGTTTTAGGGTTTAGGGTTTTAGGATTTAGGGTTTAGGGTTAGGGTTTAGGGTTTAGGCTTAGGCTTTAGGGTTTAGGGTTTTTTAGGGTTTATGGTTTAGGGTTTAGGGTTTTAGATTTGAGGTTAACTTAAGGAGTTAAGGTTTAGGTTTAAGGTTTATATTTTAGGCTTTTGGTGTTAGGTTTTAGGGTTTAGTTAGGGTTTAGTGTTAGTTTAGGATTTAAGTTTTGATTTAGGTTTAGTGTTTAGGTTTAGGATTAAGTTAGGTTTAGGTTTTAGTGTTTAGGTTTAAGGTTTAAGGTTTAAAGTTTATTTAGGTTTATTTAGGAGTTTAGTTTAGGATTTAGGGTTTAGGTTTAGGGTTTAGGTTTATGGTTGAAAATTTGAGTTTATAGTTTAGGGTTATTTAGAGAGTTTAGTTTAAGAGTTTAGGAGTTTAGGTTTAGGTTTAGGGTTTAGCGTTTAGGGTTTAGGGTTTAGGGTTAGGGTTTAGGGTTTAGGATTTAGGGTTGTAGATTAGGGGTTAGGGTTTAGTGTTTATGGTTTAGGGTTTAGGTTTTAGGATTTTTTAGGGTTTAAGGTTTAGGGTTGTACGTTTAAGGTTAAGGGAATATAGTAAGATTTAGGGTTTAGGGCTTAAGGTTTATTGTTTAGGATTTAGGGTTTAGGGTTTTTTTTTAAGGTTAAGGGAATATAGTAAGTTTATTTTTTATTTATTGTAGTTTATTTTATTTTTTATTTTTTTAGGTTTATTTTTATTTTTATGTAGTTTTATTTATTTATATTAGTTTAGGTTTTCTATTTTGGTTAATTTTTTAGGTTTAGGTTTAGGTTTATTTTTTAGTTAAGTTTTATTTTTATTTTGTTTTTAGGTTTAAGTTTTATTTTTTTTTATTTTTAGGTTTAGGATTAGGTTTTTATATCATTTTTGTAGGTTTAGGTTTTAGGTTTTATTTTAGGTTTTATTTTTTAGTTTCGATTTGGGTTTATTTTTAGTTTATTTTATTTTATTTAGGGTTTAGGTTTAGGTTTAGGTTTAGTTTAATTATGGTTTAGGTTTGGGTTATATTTATTTTAATTTATTTTATTTTTAGGTTTATTTATTTTAGCTTATTCTATTTTATTTAGTTTAGGTTTAGATTTTTTTAGTTTAGGGCTTCGATTTTATTTTTTTATTTATTTTTAGGTTTTCTTTTTACATTAATATTTTAGGTTTAGGTTTTTATTTTGTATTTATTTTATTTTATTTTATTTTTATTAGTTATTTTATTTTATTTTTTGGTTTAGGTTTAAGTTTTAGTTTTAGTTTATATTTTATTTTATCTTATTATTTTATTTAATTTTATATTTTATTTATCTATTTTATTTTTAGATTTTATTTAGTTTGATTTAGGTTTTAGGTTTTAGGGTTTTAGGGTTTAAGATTTGAGGTTTAAGATTTAGGGTTTAGGTTTAGGGTTTAGGTTAGGGTTTAGGGTTTAGGGTTTAAACTTTAGGGTTTAGGGTTGGGGTTTAGGTTTGATTTAAGTTTCTGATTTGAGTTAACTTTAAGTAGTTTAAGGTGATTTATTTTTAGGCTTTTGGTTAGGGTTTTAGGGTTTAGGATTTAGGTTTTATTAGGATTTAGGGTTTCAGTTTAGGGTTTATTTAGGTTTAGATTAGGTGAGGTTTAGGGTTTAGTGTTTTGGAGTTTAGGTTAGTTTATTAGGGTTTAGATAGTTAGGGTTTGGATTTAGGGTTTGGGTAGGTTTAAGTTATAGGAAAGATTTGATTTAGTTGGTTGGCTTAGTGCTCAGTATTTAGGGTTTAAGGAGGTTCATAGAGTTTTAGGGTTTGGTTTAAGGTTTAGGGTTTAGGTTTAGGGTTAGGTTTAGGGTTTAGGATTTAGGGAGATTAGGGGTTAGGTTTAGGTTTATGGTAGGGTTTTAGGATTTTAGTTTAAGGTTTATGTAGTTTAAGGAAAAAGAAGTAAGATTTAGGGTTTAGTTAGTTTATTTTTAGGATTTAGGTAGTTTTTTTTAGGTTAGATATTAAGTTTATTTTTATTTATTGTAGTTTATTTTATTTTTATTTTAGTTTATTTTATTTTATGTAGTTTTATTTATTTATATTAGTTTAGGTTTTTATTTTGATTTTAGGTTTAGGTTTAGTTTTATTTTTAGGTTTAAGTTTTTATTTTTATTTTGTTTTTAGGTTTAAGTTTTATTTTTTTATTTTTAGGTTTAGATTTAGGTTTTTAATTATTTTTTTTATTTTAGGTTTTATTTTATTTTATTTTTATTTATTTTGGGTTTATTTTTAGTTTATTTTATTTTATTTAGTTTATTTATTTTAGGTTTATTTATTATTTTATTTATTTATTTTATTTTATTTATTTTATTTTTAGGTTTATTTTATTTTATTATTATTTATTTATTTTAGTTTTATTTTATTTTCTTTTTATTTATTTTATTTTTTTTTTATATTTTAGGTTTAGGTTTTATTTTTATTTATTTTATTTTATTTATTTATTTTATTTTTTATTTTATATTTTATTTTATTGTTTTATTTTAGGTTTATTTAGTATTTTTAATTTTATTTATTTTATTTAATTTATTTTTTTATTATTTTATTTTTATTTTTAGGTTTAGGGTTTAAGTTTTAGTTTTAGTTTTATTTTATTTTATTTTATTTTTATTTTTTAGATTTATATTTATTTTATATTTAGAGGAGGTTTAGGTTTATAAGTTTATAGGTTTTTAGGAGTGGTTTAAGGTTTAGAGTTTAGAGGTTTTTGGTGGGTGGTAGGTCAGTTTAGAGTTGGGTTTAGGTTATAGTCATAGGAGAATTGGCCTGTTTTAAGGGTTTTAGTTAATAGTTCAGTTTAAGGTCAGTTTTTTAGGTAGGTAGAGTGTTTTTTAGGTTTAGGCTCAGTTTAAGGTTTAGTTTAGGTTTGGAGGATTTAGAGTGTGGCCTAGCATTAGAGTGGGGTGGTGTTTAGGGTGGTTTCTTTAGGGTTTAGGGTTTAGGGTAGTGAGAGGGTTTAGTAGGATTTAGGGTTTGGGATTTAGGGTGGTAGGATCTTTAGAAAAAAAGCAAACCATTAGGTCAGTCTAGTTAGTTTTATTTAATTTTATTAGGTTTATTTTTTTATTTAGTTTAGTTTTATTTTGTTTAGGTTTTTATTCTTAGGTTCATTTATTTAGTTTAGTTATTATTTATTTTATTTAGTTTATTATATTTGATTTAGGTTTATGTTTTAGTTTAGTTTTATTTCATTTTATTTTTTATTTTTGGTTTAGATTTATTTATTTATTTTATTTTTAGGTTTAAGAGTGGGTTTTGGTTTAGGTGTAGGGTTTATCTTAGGGTTTAGTTTAGGTTTATGGTTAGTTTAGGAGGGTTGGATTTAGTGTTTTAGCATGGAGGTTTAGGTTTAGGGTTTAGGGTTTGGGGTTAGCTTCGGGTTTAAGATTTAGGGTTTATGGTTTAGGATTTAGAGTTGTAGGTTTAGTGTTAAAGCATTAGGCTTTAGGATTTAGTACTTAGGGATTAGGGTTTATGATTATTTTTAGATTAAGTAAATCGGTAGGTTTAAATGTATTTAGTTTAATTTTTATTTATTTTAGTTTTTTTATTTTTTTATCTAGGTTTATTTATTATTTTAACTTATTTTAGTTTATTTATTTTAGGTTTATTTATTTTAGTTTAGGTTTTTTATTTTAGTTCATTTTTTAGGTTTAGGTTAGGTTTATGTTTTATTTTATTTTATTTTTTAGGTTTAGGTTTTATTTTTTTACTTTTAGGTTTAGGTTAATGTTTTTATTTTATTTTTATAGGTTTAAGTTTTAAGTTTTTCTTTTAGGTTTATTTTTAGGTTTTATTTTTTAGATTAGGTTTAGGTTTATTTTTAGTTTATGTTGTATTAATTAGTTTAGGGATTAGGTTTAGTTTATTTTAGGTTTATTTTTAGTTTAATTTATTTTATTTAGTTTAGGATTTAGGTTTAGTTTATTTGAGGTTTAGCTTTATGTTTTATTTATTTTAGTTTAGGTTTAGGTTTATTTTATTTTGTTTATTTTAGGTTTAGATTTGTTTTAAGTTTAGGGTTTAAATTTTATTTCTTATTTATTTTTAGGTTTTTTTTAGGTTTATATTTTTATTTAGTTTTTATTTTATTTTATTTTAGGTTTGTTTTATTTTTAGTTTTTATTTTATTTTGGATTTTTATTTTTAGGTTTATTTTATTTTTATTTCACTTTAGGTTTTTATTTATTTTATTTTAGTTTAGTTTTTTATTTTTTATTTTATTTTATTTTTAGGTTTAGGTTTAGGTTTAAGTTCATGTTTAAGTTAATGTTTTAGTTTTGGTTTTTATTCTACTTTATTTTAGTTTATTTTATTTAGGTTTAGGTTTATTTATTTATTTTATTTTTAGGTTTTATTTAGTTTAGGTTTAGGTTTTTAGGTTCTTATGGTTTATGGATTAGGGTTTGGGGTTTAGGGTTTAGGGTTTAAGGTTGGTTTTTTTTAAGGAAATCATGGTTATTTTATTGCCACAAAGAAAAGGTACAAAGTCCTTAAAGGGAGTAAATCTCTATGCTAATGCTCAAAGAGCTAAAATATGTCCTAAAAAGATAAACCTCCTAACTGCTACAATAATTAAGTAAAGAAAGCAAAAGAAAAATATCCAAATAAACAACAAATGAAAATCCATGTAAGCAACAACCAACTTCATCTCGTTCTTTTGATGCCTGCTAGATCCACTTGAAAGACTCTTCTAGCTTGTAAAAGAAATTTTCAACATACATTTGGAAGAATGAGTACAATTAATCAAGGATAAACAGTAAGTGCAGATAAAAGGAGTAAAGTAAAGAAAAGTCTCAGGCTCAGTTACAATCATCTCAATGAGCAACATTATATGTAAGCATCCAAACTTCAAGAGAAGGGTTACAATTACATATAGTGCTACCAGCCAAAAGAAGAAACAGTGGTAAGCATTAAGGCCATCATTGCTAGAATACCTCGTTTCACACATTATCCAAAGACGGTCCACCAAGCCTGCAAAATCCTCAAAATAGCAAATATAACAGCCAAGCACCAAGCCACCAGGATAATCAAGATTAATAAGACAACTAGGCAAGTAACCTACAAGGATAGTAGCAAAATAGTATGAGCACCACTAGAGCCTCCACCAAAAAGGAATAACCAATTCAAGAGGAGCATGCACTTGACATGGGTGACAACACTAAAAAAAGACAACACAAGAGCAAAAAAGAAAACCATAAGTGCTCAAATCCTTCATCCACCAAATAGAAAAACCCAACCTAATAGCAAGAGGGGTGGGGAGCAAGGCTGCCATTCAAGCAAGAAAAGGGTGTTCTACTATAGTCAAGAGAGGTAAGACCTAGCAGGGGAAACCAGAAGAAAACAATCATAGAAAGACAACCAGCAGGTTCCTAGTGTAGTCACCAAAGGAGCAGGAAAGAATAGCCAAAGCAGCCACTCCTCCAACCAATCCAGCTAGCCAAAACAACCAGTCCAACTAGCCATCCAAGAAATCCTCCTAGCCAACCACCTCAATGTGAGAAGATCCAAGTCATCAAAACAAAATACATCAGTATTAAGACCAACACTAGTCATCAAGCCAAAAACATCCAAAATAGCCCGGGAAGGGGTAGAGAAAGACAATAGCCTCCAAATCCAATCAAGGCAAAGAAAAAACTAATCCATAAAGGTAGAAAAACTAGTCAGCTATAGAAAGTTATAGAGTCCAATTAGACAAATAACAAGCCAAAAAACAAAAACAACAGTAAGAAAGGTACCAAACCCAGCCACCACCAGCTAAGGCCCAAAAATAGTCATATATCAGCCGTCAAACCACCATTTAAGAACAATACCCAAACCCAAAGCCACAGTAGTATAAGAGGAGGTCCAACACATAACCAAAAGAATCCAAAAAAAAAAAATAGTCAAACCAACCACCAACCCCTAGTCAACAAAATAGAGCAAATAACAGTTTGCCAGCCACCTCCACCATGCTAAAATCAAGCCAGAGATAAATCACCTAGAATAATTGTCAGCTAACCTAGTTAGCCAACCAAGCCACATAATCAACCGTTACAGCAGTAGATATAATAGGTTTGTTGGTAAACCATAAAAGAGGCAAAAACCATACAAAAAGAAATTCCTACAGCTGCCAAAGCCGCAACCCTAAAGAAAAAAATAGGAAATAGCGAAGGGATAAAGTTGGTAAAATTGCAGCTAGATAATTAGCAACCACCAAGCTGAAAAAACCAAAACACCCCAGGTTGCACTAACAAAAATCATCAGGGAGCAACAACCAGGCTAAAATAAAAAACAAAACCCCAAAGAGGTAAAATTAGAAGTTCACCACAACCCAAAGAGGGTTTAACAAGGCCAAAACAAAAACAAAAGATCATAAAAAATACTGATAAAACTAATTTAAGAATTTATAATCTAAGATAAGACAATCCAGTATTATCGAGATTAACTAAACCATTTAATAATTTAGGAAAATTTTGGTTGTTAAATAAAGTTAACTCAACAAAGTTGGCACTAAAATTAGCTAAATAATCATCACAAGCATTACCTTGACAAAGGATGTGAGAAATTTTAAAATAAACTTGAGAAAGTAAATTTTTGTATGATCAAGAAGATAAAATAATTCAACATCCCCATTTCTATTAGAATTAAGGAAATCAAGAAGCAAGAGAGCATCAACTTCAATCCAGATTTTGAGGAAACTTCCATTCAAATAAATTTCAATTGCTTTATTAATAGCCATAAGCTCGGCAAAGAGAACAGATCAGGCTTTGAGAGGATAGGCAAAAGCACAGATGTCAGTACCTTTATATTCCTTAAGGATACCACCACAACCATATTTAAAGCAATAACCATCAAGATTAACTTTAATCACATTATCATTAGGTTTGATCCAATGGATAATTCTAGCACCTTTTTGAGAGTCAAGATCAGGCAGAATGATTCCCACATTTTTAGCTACAAATTTGTAACCTCTAAAATGAATGTTCCTAATAAGATTGGCATTAAAAAGAGCATGAATTTTTTCTTTAGTTCTAGCCAAGATCTTTTTATGTGTCATAGGAATACCATAATATTTAGCATCATTTCTATCCATCCAGATGAGCCAGATAAGGGTAATAGGAAATAAAACTTTTATATAACCTTTCACAGTGTTTTTGAAATAGGCTTCAAGAAGTTGATATAAAGAAAGGGAACCATGAAAATAGTTGGAATTAAATAAATCATCATACCAAAACCATAATTTCGAAGCAATATCACCATTTACAAAGACATGATTTACATTTTCAATATGAAAGCAACAATATAACATTGAAGGTAAATAAAACCCTTTAGACCAGAGTGAAGAGTACAAAAGAATATAATTATTCAAAATCCTCCAAGCTAAAATTGAATAAGAAATGGAAATGATATTGTTCCAAATTTTAATAAAAACATTACAAGGGTGTTGTTTATCTCTAATAAAGTTCTTGACCTCTTTAAGAACAAAATCAACATTATGAGAAAGTTTAAAAAGAATTTGATCAGGTTTGCTAGAAATAATGGGAATATTTCTAAAATTGTCAAAAGAGAAATATAGTTCTCAAGTTTATTTTAATTCTGTTATTGAGCCAAAAGAATTAACTTTGATAGTAGTAGTATAGTGGGTACATAATTGGGTGTCAATCAACCATTGCCAATCAAATTATTTTCCAAAAGAAGGAAGAACAGGATACCCCAAGATATTAATGATCCAGCAACCCATTTAATGTAACAAAGCCTTTTCCAAACTGGAGAGTCACCAACTTTATAAGCATAGTTAAGAGGGTGTTTTACTTGATAGTATTGTTTCATCATAAAATTAGCCAAAAGGCTATCATTCTTTCTAAAATTCCACCATAGTTAATGAGAGAAAGCAATGATAACTTAATGAATAGTTTTGCAACCAAGAGCACCATCACCCAAAGGACCACAACATTTATGCCAAGATGTCCAATGCATTCTTTTGATAGAAATATTAGAGCCCCAAAAACATTTGTTAAGCAAACGATCAATTCTATTAAGAGTAGCATTAGTGGGAATAATAGTTTGAATCAAATAAAGGGCATAGAGTTGAAAGTGCTTTTAAGGATAGTGACCCTACCGCCAAAGGATAGTAAATGGAATTACCAAATGGATTTTTTATTGGTAATTTTTTAATTAACTCATCAAAAAGGTGGGAACATTTCAGGCCTTTAAAGAGTAGAGCACTCAAGTACTTAAGAGGTAAGTGTTGATGTTTAAAATTTGTGATATGAAGGATTTGATTGATTTTATTATTGGAGATACTAGAGGATGTGATAAAACATCTTTTATTATCACTGAACAAAAGGCCACTTTTTCTACCAAATTTATTTTAAAAATTCATAAGATGCTTGATGTGATGAGCATTGCAAAAAATAATGAAATCATCGACAAAATTTAGATGGGAAATAGGGAGACCACCAATAGTTATATAGTACATACTAAGATTTTTTTAAGAATAAATCATTGATGCTCCTAGATAAGTACTCAACAGTAATAATAAATAAAGCTGGAGATAAGGGATCCCCTTGTCTTAAACCATGGGAAGAGGGAAAGAAACCCAAGGCTTCTCCTTTAAGAAAAATTGAATACCAAGCATTATTAATATAATTTTCAATAAGAAGAGTTAAGTTTCTAGAAAACCCAAATAAATTTAGAATATAAAAAAGGAAATCCCAAGAGATGTGATTAAAGACTTTGGTATTATCTAATTTGAAAAGAATGTTGCCCCCTGTAGTCTTTGCATCAAGATCATGAATTAATTCTTGGGCAAGCATAATATTGTTAGAAATATATCTACCTCTAACAAAACTAGTTTGGTTTAGAGAGATTATTCTATTGAGTAAAGGACTAAGTCTATTTCTAAGGATTTTGGAAATCAGTTTATTGAAAAAGGTGTAAAGACGAATAGGTCTAAAATCACTCCAAAAGCCTGGGTTATCCTTTTTAGGTATGAGAATAATAGAAGTACTAGAAAAATATCCGGGAAAAGGATTAGCATTAAAAAAATCAATCGCCTCAATCAAATCATTTTAATGATAAACCAACATTTAAAAAATTGAGTAGTGAAACCTGACAAAGAATAATCAAAATTCATGCTATTAAGAAATTTAAAATTCTCATCTTCATTAGGCAAGATGGTAAACAAATCATTATCATCATTATTAATAATAGAAGGAATCAAGTACGATTCAGAAACTGCTTCATAAGGGCAATTATTATTAATCATATTTCTAAAGTAATCAATGACTAAATCCTTAATATCATTTTTTTCCATAGTCCAATCATCATTTTCATTTTTAATTTTTAGAATTTTATTCAAGGCTCTCTTTTTGTTAACCAAAGCATGGAAATACCTAGTATTCCTATCACCATCCGCAATATGTTTACTAGCTGCTTTTTGGCACCAATAAGTTTATTCCATATTTTAGAAATGGAAAAGTTTATCTTTAGCCTCAGTCAAATCTATAAGCTTAGGAGGATCAGACATAACAGCAATTTCAAGATCACAAACCAACATGTCGATGTCCTTAATATTAGCAAAAAGGTTTTTAAAATAATGCTTGTTCCACCAGGCCAAATTTTGTTTATGTCTTTTAAGCTTAAACCAAAGTCTATTCATCCCCCTAAATGAATATCAGGATGTAAAGGGGACTTCCAATTTTTAGTGACAACATCAAGGAAATCAATATGTTGAATCCACATGTTCTAGAATCTAAAAGGAGAGGAGTTATTAAGTCTATTAGAATTATGTTTACCATAAACCAAAAGAGGAGCATGATCAGACAAGGTTCTGCTGAAATGATCAATAGAAGTAATAGGCCACTGAGTAATCTAATGAGTATTAAAAAGATTCCTATCCAACCTTTGCCAAAGTCTAGAGTTTTGCCAAGTGTAATTAGAACTCTTAAAGCTAATATCAACCAAATTGCAATCAAGGATCATATTGAAAAATTCTTCCATAGAATTAATATTGGGAGAGCAACCACCAATCCATTCAGAAGAAAAAACACTAGTATTGAAATCACCACCCACAAACCAAGATTTGTTGGCTGAGGTAGAAAAATTCCTCAAATTGTCCCAAAGAAGATTTGGACAAGATCTATAATAGGATGCTTAAACAAAAGAGCCCAAAACATAATAGTTACCATAAGAAATTTATGGATTAACAACTTATTGAAAATCATCAATAAACATCATGAAATTATTCCAAAACACCGGATCATTACTCAACATTAGAGTAAAATTTATTGAAGCTCATTCTAGCAACATGGTTAATTTTATTAGCATGAATAAGAGGTTCCAAACTAATGTAAAAATATTATGAATGCACAAAGATTTCTAATGATTGTGAATAGAGAGGTACAAATCCTCTAACATTCCAAACAAGAAAATTAATCATAATAAAAAGAAAAGGGGGGGGGGGTGAGCAAGGGTTAATTAAGAGAGGAGTGGGAGGTCGTAGCCGATCTAGTGTTTTTGGACAATTTGGGAGGGTAATTTTTAACACTTTTCTTTTTTAGCATGATAAGTTTGAAAACCATTTTCTTTTCCTCTAGAATCATCATCTGAATAAGATTTAGTAACATTGGTCACCAATTTAAGAGACTTCTCCAAGTGTTTAGGGGGAAATTCACCCTCTTCCAAATCTAAATTAAGTTGAAAAGTAGGATTAACATGAATATCAAGATTTGAAATTAGAGACAATGATGATTTAGAACCATTTAAAACACAAATAGTTAAATCTGGATCAAAAATATTTTCAACATGCTCGACATCATTTAAATCCTCATTGAAAACTTCATTTTCATCGATCAAAGTTGGCATAGATGCATGGATAGAATTAGAGGAAATAGAATCATCATCCAATAATTTTGAAAATTTGTTATTCCCCGCATTAGAAATGTTCAACTTTAAAGAAGAGATAAAAGGTAATTCATCCTTCCCATTCTAAAAATCAGTCGAAGCCATATCAATAGTAGGAGCCAAAAACTAGTTCTGCAAGAATAACTTTGATATTCAATGAATCAACCTCAATTGCATCCTTTAAACCATTCTTATGATTCGAGGCTATATTTTGAACATATGTAGGGATCGGCTTATGACTAGGAGCAAGATTTGTTTGGGAGGATTTCACTTTTTCAAATGGGGATGGAGAATAAAACATTTTGAATGATCATGGCCATGAATTTTATAATGAAAACAAAAAACTAGAAGATTCTCAAATTCAACCTTTTGCGAATACCCATATTTTTCAGAGCCAATCCAGTCTTGCTTAGGATATGTTTCAATTATGTATATTTCCACTAGGATCTGAGCCACAGAGGGGCGAGATTGCTCAGCGGTAGCTTGATTGAGTTATAAAGGTTGACCAAAAAGAGCGCCAACAATAAAAAGCACATGATGAGTAATAAATGGATGCACATATTAGGAAGAGATAACCACACAAGGATAATAGGAGATTCCTCCTTAATGTCAAAAAGGGGTGACCACTTCACTAAGAGCATTTCACAATTAAATATGAAGTAAGAATGACATGCAAAAATACATGAATAATCCAGATCAATAGAAATTTGTATCAGAATATGTAGAGGGTTAATAAGACTAATCAAAAAGGCATCCATTAACTTAAGATTATGAATACAATGGTGTGAATCTTATCCAAATTTTGACGATGTAAAGCAAATTTTCTAACAAGAGAGAATTCAAAAGGTTTCGCCAATAATTCAACATCCACATCAAAGCTCATAATTGCTGGAAAAACCATGAAAAGAGGTTGAAATGAGATTAATCGATTCAATAGAGTGAGAAGCCTTACCAAAGAGTGCTTCCTTAAATGATTTAGTAGAAGATGATGCAATAGGGCCGCCAATCTCTAAAGTGTCGGATGCCCTAGCCGAAGCATCCTAAACTTAAGGTGGAGCCAAAAGAATCAAACTCATCACAATCATCATAAAGTACGAAGCATCACACAATTGGCCAAATGTCGATCAAGCTGTAGAATTTGGTAGAAATCGAAGAAAAAAATGCAGAGATCCCCAATCGAGGATGCACAAGACAAAATCGGAATCCTAGAGAGAAAAAGTGCTCACCGAGGAGGGGTTTAGGTTTTTTTGGGTTCAGTTTAGGTTTAGATTTGTTTAAGTTTAAGTTTAGTTTAGGTTTGGGGTTTAGGGTTTAGGGTTTAGGGTTTAGGTTTAGGGTTGGGATTTAGCGTGAGATTTATATAGGTTGGTTTGGGGTTTGGGAGTTTGGGTTTTAGTCAAGGGTAGGGTTTAGGGTTTAGGGTTTAGGGTTTAGAGTTTAGGGTAGGGTTTAGGTGGGGTAGGTAGGTTTATGGTAGAGTAAGGTTAGTTTAGGTTTGGTTTAAGGTTATAATTTTATTTTATTTTAAATTAGGAAATTTAAGTTTATTTAGTTTATGTTATGTATTTTGGTTTATTTTATTTTTTATTTTATTTAAGTTTATTTTATTTTATTTATTTATTTATTTTAGTTTAGATTTTTATTTTAGTTTATTTTTTTGGTTTAAGTTTTGTTTTAGTTTAATTATTTTTTATTTTATATTTAGGTTTCAATTTTATTTTATTTTAGGTTTAGGTTTAGGATTTTATTTTATTTTCTTAGGTTTAGGTTTTTGGTTTTTATTTTAGGTTTATTTTTAGGTTTTATTTTTTTAGTTTAGGTTTAATTTTAATTTTAGGTTTTTATTTTGGTTTAAGTTTAAGTTTAGGTTTAAGTTTGGGTTTAGAGTTTAGTAGGGTTTAGTTTGGCTTAGGTTTAGGGTTTAGGGTTTAAATATGAGGTTTAGGTTTAGGGTTATAGGTTTCAGTGTTATAAGTTTATGGATTTAGGGTTTAGGTTTTGGGTTGGGTTTTGGGTTTCAAGTTTAGGGTTTAGGTTTAGGATTTATTTTAGTTTTGGCTTGTTTTAGTTTTAGGGTTTAGGTTTAGTGGTTTAGTTTAGGTTTGTTTAAATGCAGTTTAGGGTTTAGAGTTTAGGGGGTTTAGGGTTAGTGGTTTAGGGTTTATTTATAGGGTTTAGGGTTATGTCTTTTTAAATTCAAGTAGGTTTATTTAGTATAATTTAATGTATTTTGCTTTATTTATTTTTTTTTTATTTTGATTTAAGTTTATTTTTATTTTATTTAGTTTAGTTTATTTATTTTAGTATAGGTTTTTTATTTTAGTTTACTTTTAGGTTTAGGTTTAGGTTTAGGTTTGTTTTTTAGTTTAGTTTTATTTTCAATTAATATTTTAGGTTTCAATTTTATTTTTCATTTTCATGTTTAGATTTAGGTTTTTATTTGTTTTCTTAAGTTTAGGTTTTAGTTATTTATTTTAGGTTTATTTTTAGGTTTTATTTTTTTAGCTTTCATTTATGTTTATTTTTAAAATTTTATTTTTTTATTTTAGGTTTATTTTAATTATTTTAGGTTTTTAGGGTTTAGGGTTTAGGATTTTGCGTTTAGGGTTGTAGATTTTAGAGTTTAGGGTTTAAGGTTTAGGGTTTAGGGTTTTAGGGTTTCGAGTTTAGCATTTAGGGTTTAGGGTTTTAGGGTTTAGCATTTTGGGTTTATGGTTTAAGGTTTAGAGTTTTTTTATTTATTTTTATTTTATTTTTATTATTTTTAAATTAAATAAACTAGTAGATTTAGGTTTATTTAGTTCATTTTTTATTTATTTTAATTTGATTTATTTATTATTTTTTACATTTATTTTAATTTTTATTTAGTTTTATTTATTTTTTATGCTTATTTATTATAGTTTATTTTTTATGCTTAGGTTTAGGTTTATGGCTTTTTTTGTGTTGTTTTATTTTTATTTTATTTTTTAGGTTTAGGTTTTAATTATTTTTTTTAGGTTTAGGTTTAGGGTTTTTTTTTTTTGGTTTAGGTTTTAGGTTTTTTTTAGGATTATTTTTATGTATTATTTTTTAGTTTGGGTTTATGTTTATTTTTAATTTATTTTGTTTTATTTAGTTTAGGTTTAGATTTAGGTTTATTTTATTTTAGGTTTAGGTTTAGGTTTTCTTTATTTTAGTTTAGTTTAACTTAGCTTAGGTATATTTTATTTTTATTTTAGGTTTTGGTTTTTTTTTAGTTTAGGGTTTAGGTTTTATTTTTTTATTTATTTTTAAGTTTATTTTTTTAGGTTAAGGGTTTTATTTTATTTTATTTTAGGTAATTTTATTTTTATTTTAGTTTTAGTTTTTATTTATTTAGCCTTTCTATTTTTTAATTTAGTTTAGGTTTTTATTTATTTTATTTTAGTTTAGTTCCTATTTTTTATTTTATTTTCTTTTTAGGTTTAGGTTTAGGTTTAAGTTTTAGTTTATATTTTTAATTTTTTTTTACATTTTATTTTGGTTTAAGTTTTTTTATTTTTTTTATTTTTTTAATTAGTTTATGTTTAAGTTTTTAGCTTTTTAAGGTTTAGGGTTTAGGGTTTAGGTTTTATTTTTTTATTTTAGGTTTATTTTTAGGATTTAATTTTTTAGGTTATGTTTAAGTTTATTTTTAGTTTATTTAATTTTTTTTAGTTTAGGTTTTGTTTATTTTAGGTTTAGGTTTAGGTTTTATTTATTTTAGTTTACTTTTAGGTTTATTTTATTTTTATTTTAGGTTTATTTTTTTTTTAGTTTAGGGTTTGGGTTATATTTTATAAATATTTTTAGGTTTTATTTTTAGGTTTACTTTTTAAGTTTAGGTTTATTTTATTTTTATGTTACGTTTAATTTTTATTTTATTTAAGTTTTTTATTATTAGGTTTATTTTATTTAATTTAGTTTAGGTTTTTATTTCATTTTATTTTTTATATTTTATTTAGGTTTAAGTATTTTTATTTATTTTATTTTTAGGTTATATTTTTTTAGGTTTATAGATTTTTAGGGTATACAGTTTAGGGTTTATGGTTTATTGTTTTGTGTTTAGGGTTTAAGATTTAGGGCTGTAGGTAAGGGTAGTTTTGACATTTAGGATTTTTATTATTATTATTTACTATTATTTTTATTATTTTTAAAATAAGTAAACTGGTAGGTTTATGTTTATTTAATTTATTATTTATGTATTTTAGTTTATTTTATTTTTATTTTGATTTAAGTTTATTTTTATTTTTAATTAGTTTAGTTTGTTTATTTAGTTTACATTTTTTTTATTTTAATCTATTTTTTAGGTTTAGATTTAGGTTTAAGTTTATTTTTTAGTTTAGTTTTATTTCAATTTATTTTTTTAGGATTCGATTTTCTTTTTTTATTATTAGGTTTAGGTTTAGATTTTTTTTTAAGTTTAGGTTTTAGGTTTTTATTTTAGGTTTATTTTTAGGTTTCTTTTAATTTAGGTTTATGTTTATTTTTAGGTTTTTATTTTTTAGTTTAGGTTTATTATCTTTATTTTAGATTTTTAGGGTTGACGATTTAGAGTTTAGGGATAAGGGCTTAGGGTTTAGGAATTTGTGGTTAAGGTTTAGAGCTTAGGGTTGTAGATTTTAGGGTTTAGGGTTTCGGGTTTAGGGTTTAGGGTTTTGGGTTTAGGGTTTAGGGTTTTAGGGTTTAGCATTTAGGGTTTAGAGTTGTAGATTAGGGTTTAGGGTTTCGAGTTTTTGTTTTTTTTTCTTTTATTTTATTTTTATTTTTTATGTTTTTTAAATTAAGTAAACTAGTACGTTTAGGTTTCTTTAGTATATTTTTATTTATTTTAGTTTATTTTATTTTTTACTTTTATTTAGGTTTATTTTTATTTTTATTTAGTTTTATTTATTTATTTTAGTTTATTTTTTAGGTTTTGGTTTAGCTTTAGGTTTTTTTAGTTTAGTTTTATTATTATTTTATTTTTTAGGTTTTGGTTTTATTTTTTATTTTTAGGTTTAGGTTTAGGTTTTTATTTTATTTTTTTATGTTTAGATTTTAGGTTTTTATTTTTGGTTATTTTTGTGTTTTTTTTAGTTTTAGATTTGGTTTATTTTTAGTTTATTTTATTGTATTTAATTCAGGTTTTTATTTTGGTTTAGTTTATTTTAGGTTTAGGTTTAGGTTTTATTTATTTTAGTTTAGTTTATCTTAGTTTAAGTTTATTTTATTTGAATTATAGGTTTAGATGTTTTTTTAGTTTAGGATTTAAGTTTTATTTTTTATTTATTTTTAGGTTTATTTTTTAGGTTTATTTTTTAGGATTTGGTTTTTATTTAGTTTTTCTTTAATTTCATTTCAGGTTAATTTTATTTTAATTTTATGTTTAGTTTTTTTTATTTTTGTAGCTTAGTTTAGGTTTTTATTTATTTATTTTTAGTTTAGTTTTTAATTTTTTATTTTATTTTGATTTTAGATTTAAATTTAGCTTTAGTTTTTAGTTTATGTTTTTTTGTTCAATTTTTTCATTTTATTTAGGTTTTGGTTTATTTATTCATATAATTTTTAAGTTTTATTTAGTTTAGGTTTAGGTTTTTAGATTTTTAGGGTTTAGGGTTTAGGGTTTAGGTTTTAAGTTTATTTCTAGGTTTTATTTTTTAGTTTAGGTTTAGTTTTATTTTCAATTTATTTTATTTTATTTAGTTTAGGTTTAGTTTATTTTAGGTTAAGGTTTAGATTTTATTTTTTCTAGTTTAGTTTAGTTTATTTTAGTTTAAGTTTAGATTTATTTTATTTCTATTTAAGGTTTAGTTTTTTTAATTTAGTATTTGGGTTTTATTTCTTATTTTTTTTAGGTTTATTTTTTGGTTTAGGTTTATTTAATTTTTATTTTACGTTTAGTTTTTACTATATTTATGTTTTTTATTCCTAGGTTTATTTTATATTTTAATTTAGATTAAGTTTTTATTTATTTTATTATAGTTTTTTTATTATTTTATTTTATTTTTTTTCTTAGGTTTAAGTTTTAGTTTAGGTTTTTTTATATTATTTTTATATTTTATTTAGGTTTAGGTTTTTTATTTATTTTATTTTTGGTTTAAGTTTTTAGCTTTTTATGGTTTAGGCTTTGGGGTTTAGGGTTAGGGTTTAGGGTTTAGGGTTTAGGGTTTAGTGTTTAGGCATTAGGGTTTAGGATTTTTAGGTTGTAGGATATAGGGTTTAGGGTTTAGTGTTAGCTTAGGGTTTAAGGTTAATGGTTTAGGATTAGTTTAGAGTTTAGGGTCTAAGGTTTTAGGGTTTAGTGTTTTGGGTTTAGGGTTTTGGGTTAGGGTTAGGGTTTAGGGTTTAAGGTTTAAGGTTTAGGGTTTAGGGTTTAGAGTTTTGGGTTTAGGGTTTAGGATTTACAGCTTAGGTTTTAAGGTTTAGAGTTTTTTTAAAAAAAATTTAGTAAACTAGCATGTTTAGGTTCTTTTTAGTTTATTTAGTTTATTTTTTTATAGTCTATTTTATTTTTTATTTTAATTTAGTTTATTTTAGGTTTATTTATTTTAATTTATTTTTTAGGTTTAGGTTTTGGTTTATGTTTATTTTATAGTTTAGTTTTATTTTTATTTTATTTTTTTAGGTTTAGGGTTTATTTTTTATTTTTAGGTTTAGGATTAGGTTTTTATTTTATATTTTTAAATTTAGGTTTTAGGTTTTTATTTTTGGTTTATTTTTATGTTTTATTTTAGGTTTAGGTTTAGGTTTTATTTTTAGTTTTTATTTTATTTTATTTTAGGTTTATTTTATTTTTATCTTATATTTTGTTTTTATTTTATTTATGTTTATTATATTTAGGTTTATTTTATTTTATTTATTTAGTTTAGGTTTTTATTTATTTTATTTTAATTTAGTTTTTATTTTTTATTTTATTTTATTTTTAGGTTTAGGTTCAAGTTTAGGTTTAGGTTTAAGTTTAGGTTTAGGTTTAGGTTTAGGTTTTAGTTTATGTTTTTATTTTATTTTTTTATTTTATTATTTTATTTAGGTTTAGGTCTTTTATTTATTTATTTTTAGGTTTTATTTAGTTTAGTTTTAGTTTTTCAAGTTTTTAGAGTTTACGGATGAGGGTTTAGGGTTTTAGGTTTAGGGTTTAGGTTTTAAGATTTTATGCTTTAGGGTTTAGGGTTTAGCCAGCGTCAATTTTATGGATTTAGCCAGCATCCAAAAGATGAATTTCCAAATAAGAATGGTCAAATGCATATATACATCGATTTTAGGGATTTAAATAAGGCATGTCCAAAAGATGAATTTTCACTACCAATCCCGGAGGTGATGGTGGGCATTGCTTCATCTCATGCAGTCTTCTCTTTAATGGATGTACTTCGTTTCAGTTACGTATTTAGTAGGTATTTGAAGATAAAAGAAACACTACTTCTAGAACACCAATCGGAGTCTATTGCTATAAGGTCATGCCTTTCAACCTTAAAAATGCCAGTGTTACATACCAGCGGGTTATGACTCAAATTTTTGATGAACTCATTCATCATCAAGTTGAGTGCAATCTCGATGACCTCATGGTCAAAAGTAGAGAGAAGGAAGACCATATCCTTGACTTGAGAGTAGTTTTCGAATAGTTAAGATAATTTAACCTCAAAATGAACCACCTGAAGTGTGAATTCAGAGTAGCTTCAAGGAAATTCCTTGGGTTTATTGTCTAACACCAAGGAATCAAAATAAATTGAGAGAAGATCAAGATGATTTTAAAAATGCTACCACCTAAAAGTTTAACTCAACTCAAATCATTCTAAGGGCGGTTGGCGTATCTAAGATGCTTTATATCCAATTAATTGGAAAGATGTGAGCCATTCTCAACACAAGTCAAAATGGATGCTAAGTTCAAGTGGAATGACAAGTTTGAACATGCCTTTGAAGACATCAAGCATTACCTGATAATGTCATCAGTTCTAGTAGCCCCTATCCTGAGCAAGCCGCTCATACTTTACATTATTGTGTTAGATGAGTCCTTTGGTGCTTTGTTGGCCAAAGTCAATGATGAAGGTAAGGAAAATGCACTATACAACCTCAGCCATCATCTAATCCCTACTAAGGCTAATTATCCACCCATTGAGAAGCATTGCCTAGCTTTAATCTTTGCATCCCAAAACCTACACCACTACATGCTTCCTCATAAGATGAACTTTATCTCTAGGATCAATCTACTATAGTATCTCATGACACGACTGATGCTATCCAGATGATTGGCATGATGGTCCATGCACCTCTTGTAGTTTGACATTACCTTCGTACCCCTCCATGCTTGAAAGGACAAGCGCTAGCGAATTTCTTAGCAGCACACCCACTTCCTGCTGACTCTCTGCTTAGTGAAGACTAGCCAATGAACAAATCATGAACTTAGGGTATACTAGCACTCACTACTGGGAGATGTACTTTGATGGCACATCTTCCTCTCAAAGAGGAGAAGAACCACAGTCTACTATTCCAAGAAAGGCAGCGGTAGGAATAGATCTCTTACTCTAGAACATGATGTGATGAGATTTTCCTATCATCTGTCCAATCATTGTACCAACAATGAGGACAAATATGAGGCTCTGATTGCTGGTCTAGAGTTAGCCATTACTCTAAGCATTCAAAACATTAACATCTTCGGGGATTCTCAGCAAGTTATTAACCAAATCGCTGGGTCCTATAAGATTATAAAGCCCAAGCTCCATCACTACCATAAGTACACCATGGAGTTGTTGGCCCAAATCTCAGAGGTTGCTATTTATTAGACTCTTCGAGGAGAGAACACTGCAGCGTATGCTTTAGCCAAGCTTTCCAAGGAGTTGGCATGTCCAGAGGATGAGTTCATATCAATAAAGGTTCAAAATAAATAAGTTGTATCCCTTATTGATATTGAACTCTTCAAAAAGTACTCTCTTTAAGGAAAGGTTGGCATTACCAAGAAGGATAAGGAGTTAGATTGGAGGCAACCATTCATGGATTACCTAAATAAAGACAAACTACCTTAATATAAGTGCCAAGCCCATCAAATAAAGCAAAGGATACTTTCCTATGCTCTTATGGATGATGTCTTGTACTGTCGGTCCTTTCATCATATGTGATTATCTTATTTAGATAAGCATGAATCCCATAAGATAGTGATCTAGTTACACTCAGGATTATGTGGAGCCAACTAATCTGGTCCAAAATTGAAAGCAAGATCAAGAGACTAGGATACTATTGGCCATCGATGATCAAAGATTACATGGATACAGCTAAGTGATTCCACCAATGTCAAATACATTGTGTGGCCATTCAATTGTTAGGGTGTCGACATAGTGAGTCTTATTGATCCTCCATCTTTCAAGGATCATCATTTCATCTTAGCTGCTACTGACTATTTTTCCAAATGGGCAAAAGCAATTTGGATCAAAGGGCTCACAGCTTAGCAAGTGCTCTAGTGTTTTAGGAACGATATATTATATAGGTTTGGAGTGCCTCGACAAATTATATCTGATAATGGTATTGCATTCAAGAGCACTGAGATCAACAACTTTGCTCAAAGACATAACATAGATTGAAGATATTCTAACATCAACTACCTGAGGGAAAACAGCTTAGTAGAATCCATTAAAAAAAGTCTCATCCAAATACGAAAGAAAACACTCGACAATAATAAGCGACAGGGCGATGATCAGTTAGTTGAAGCCTTGTGGGCCTACCACACCACATATATAACTCCAACTCAGTCTACTCTTTTCTACTTAGTGCATGGGTATGAAGCCATTCTACCATTAGAAGCCCAACTCCCATCACTAAAGATAGCTGTAGGTAGCAAGATCACAACAAAGTAGAACACCAAGTTGTGGTTAGAAGATTTTGAAGGCTTGGAGGAGAGAAGCCTGCAAGCATGTTAAAATCTCAAGTTATACAATGCTAAAATAATTCAAGCTCACAAAAAATTGGTCCATCCTAGAGCTTTTCAAATAGGAGAGCTAATTTTAGTTCTAAGGAGACTGATTGTTGCCCGTCGTAAGATGCGAGGCAAGTTCGTGGGAAGGTCCTTTTTCCATAGAGATGGCCTACCAAGGAGGATCTTATTAGCTTATTAATCATAAGGGAGATCGCCCAATGCTTCCAATCAATGGGCTCTACTTAAAAATATTATAAATCATGTTTGAAAATAATTATCATCTATGAAAATTACATCTCAAATTCAATCTCTTCCATGTTAAAAGTATTCTTTTTTCTGAATTCACCATGATGTGTTTATGGTAGGTGTAAGGAACCCGAGCAGTGTCCTATCCTTCATCAACACAACACAAACATAAACTACACACAAATATATAAAACAAACCCATATCTTTTGTCTCAGGCTACTCTGAGTTGAGATAATTCCCCCAGCGGCACTCACTCAATAACTGCTCTAGGTCACGATGACGTGCTACCCTGCCTGTGTGTCACCCAAGTGGTCTTCTTACTTTTGAGGATGCAAGTCAGCTACATTTTCCTTCCTTACTTAGCCACTGCACACCAATGAGCTCTTATTAGTTTGATAGGCCTTACTAGGCCGATAACCTACCTCATGTTTCCTTCATTTAAGAGGATGTGAGTCTGCTATGCTTTCTTCCTGGATTATCCTTCATGCACTAACTGGGTCAAGTATATTTAAGGTTTAAGATAAGTCCCCTAGCTACTCCTTCCCTCTTGACGGCTTCAAGTCTGGGTCCAGTCCCTCCTTGGGTCAAGTATATTTAAGGTTTTTTTTAGTTTATTTTATTTTATTTAGTTTACGGTTTAGGTTTTATTTATTTTAGATTTAGATTTAGGTTTTTTATATTTTATTTTATTTTAGGTTTAGGTTTATTTTATTTTTTTTTATTTTTAGGTTTAGGTTATTTTTAGTTTAGGGTTTAGGTTTTATTTTATTTATTTATTTTTAGGTTTAATTTTTATGTTTAGGATTTTATTTAGTTTTTATTTATTTTATTTTAGGTTTATTTTATTTTTATTTTACATTTAGTTTTTATTTTATTTATGGTTTTTATTTTTTAGTTTAGTTTAGATTTTATTTATTTTATTTTATTTTAGTTTTATTTTTTATTTTACTTTATTTTGATGTTTAGGTTTATGTTTAGGTTTTAGCTAGGTTTTTATTTTATTATTTTTTTAATTTAGGTTTATTATTATTTATTTATTTCATTTTTATATTTTTTTAGTTTTGGTTTAGGTTTTTAGTTTTTTAGGGTTTATGATTTAGGGATTAGGGTTTGGGGTTTAATGTTTAGTGTTTACAGTTATAGGTTTTATGGTTTAGGGTTTAGGGTTTAGGGTTTTAGGTTTTAGGATTTAGGGTTTAGGGTTTAGGGTTTAGGGTTTAGGGTTTAAGGTTTAGGGTTGTAAGGTTTAAGGTTTAGGGTTCAGGGTTGTAGGTTTAGGGTTAGTTTTAGGGTTTAGGGTTTAGGGTTAGGGTTTTATATATATTTTTATATATTTTTAATTAAGTAAACTCGTAGGTTTAAGTTTCTTTAGTTTATTTTTTATTTATTTTAGTTCATTTTATTTTTTATTTCTATTTAGGTTTATTTTTTTTATTTAAATTGGTTTATTTATTTTCGATTTATTTATTTTAGTTTACATTTTTTTGCTTCAGTTTAATTTTTAGGATTAGGTTTACTTTTTAGTTTAGTTCTATTTTTATTTTATTTTTTAGGTTTAAGTTTTATTTTTTATTTTTAGGTTTAGGTTTAGTTTTTTATTTTATTTTTTTAGTTTAAGTTTTAGGTTTTTATTTTATGTTTATTTTTATGATTTATTTTTTAGTTTAGGTTTAGGTTTATTTTTAGTTTATTTTATTATATTTATGGGTTATGTTTACTTTATTTCAGATTTATGTTTAGGTTTTATTTATTTTTGGTTTAGTTTATTTTAGTTTAGGTTTAGGTTTATTTTATTTTTATTTTAGGTTTATGTTTTTTTTAGTTTAGGGTTTAGGTTTAATTTTTTATTTATTTTTAGGTTTATTTTTAAGTTTAGGTTTTTATTTATTTTTCTCTTATTTTATTTTGTGTTTATTTTTATTTTGATTTTAAATTTAATTTTTATTTTATTTAGGTTTTTTATTTTTTAATTTAGTTTAGGTTTTTATTTATTTTATTTTAATTTAGTTTTTATTTTTTATTTTAGTTTCTTTTTGGCTTTAGGTTTAGGTTTAGGTTTTATTTTATTTATTTATTATATTTTGGTTTAAGTTTTATTTTATTTTATTTTTAGGTTTTATGTAGTTTAGATTTTTACCTTTTTAGTGTTTAGGGTGGAGGGTTTAAGGTTTCGGGTTTAGGGTTTGGGGTTTAGGGTTTAGGGTTTAGGGTTTAGGGTTTAGGTTTTAGGTTTTAGGGTTTAGGGTTTTAGGGATAAGGGTTTAGAGTTTAGGGTTTTGGGTTTAGAGTTTAGGGTTTAGGTTTTAGGTCTAGGGTTAAAGTTTTAGTTCAAGGTTTAGGGTTTTTGCTTTTTTTTCTGACCGAGAACAAATTAAGGTTAATATTTCTTTTTTTTATTTCATCAATCAATGGACACACCAAGTTTTCTAAGATACAAGTGATGACATAGATAAAAAATGAGCATGCATAGAGCAAATCAGAAACCCTAGATAACTAGAATCGTCTCTACTGTAAAGACATAATTCCATAAGCACTAGATCAAATTAATCGTTCTTTAGTTTCTTTAATTCCCTTCTGAACCACCCTGGTCTCTCGAGTAGCGTGACCCACCATCATATCCTCAATCTATCCCTCTGCCACCACCACGGTGGTAACCTCCATCTCACCTCACACCTCCATAACACTCGACCACCACCACCTCAATCCATACCTCCTGATAAGCATACATCATCATCCTCCACCTTATTTAGACTGAGCTTGGTTGGCAGTGATGTTCCTACCGTCCAGGTTCTACCCATTCTTTTAGTTTAGATTTATTAGGTTTTATTATTTAAGTTTATTTTTTAATTTATTTAGTTACTTTAGGTTCAAGTTTATGGTTTGGGGTTTAGGGATAGGGTTTAGGGTTTAGGGTTTAAGGTTTAATATTTTGGCTTTAGGGTTTAGGGTTTAGGATTTATGGTTTAGGGTATAGGGTTTTTTAGGGTTTAGGTTTTAGGATTTAGGGTTGTAGGTTTAGGGTTGTCATTTAGGATTTAGGGTTTAAGGTTAGTTTTAGAGTTTAGGGTTTAGTATTTAGGGTTTAGGGTTTAGGATTTTTTAAATTAAGTAAACCGGTAGGTTTAGGTTTATTTAGTTTATTTATTATTTATTTTAGTATATTTTATTTTTTATCTTTATTTAGGTTTATTTTTTTAGTTTAAGTTTTTTACTTTAGTTTGGCTTTTAAGTTTAGGTTTGGTTTATGCTTATTTTATTGTTTAGTTTTATTTTTATTTTATTTTTAATGTTTAGGTTTTATTTTTTAATTTTAGGTTTAGTTTTAAATTTTTATTTTATTTTTTTAGGTTTGGGTTTAAGGATTTTATTTTTGGTTTTTTTAGGTTATATATTTTAGTTTAGGTTTAGGTTTATTTAAGTTTATTTTATTTTATTAATGGTTTAGCTTTAAGTTTAGGTTTTATTTTAGGTTTTTTTTATTTTATAATTTTATTTTATTTTTGTTTGGGTTTTTTTCTAGGTTTTATTTAGATTAGATTTAGGTTTTTAGCATTTTATGGTTTAGGGTTTAAGGTTTAGGGTTTAGGGTTTAGAGTTTAGGATTTGGGGTTTATGGTTTAGGGTTTAGGGTTTAGAGTATAGAGTTTAGGGTTTAAGTTTAGGGTTTAGGGTTTAAGGTTTAGGGTTTTAGGGTTTAAGGTTTAGGGTTTAATGTTTAGGGTTCTTAGGATTTATGGTCTAGGGTTTATAGTTTAGGTTTTAGTTTAGGGTTTAGGATTTTTTTTTTAATAGAGAACAAATTCAGATTCAACATTTTTTTTTTAATTTCATCAATACAATAACACACGAAGTTTTCAAAGACACAAGTGATAACACATATAAAAAATGAGCATGCATAGAGCAAATCCTAGATAACTATAATCGGCTCTACTATAAAGATATAGTTCGATAAGTAGTAGATCAGATCGAAAAATCTTTAGTTTCTCCAGTTCCCATCAAAACAAACTCGACCTCTTGAGTAACCGGATCCGCCATCATTTCCCCGATCTCTCCCTCTACCACCACCACAGCTGTAACCTCTATCGCTCCTCCTGCCTCCATAACCACCACTACTCCAACCACCACCTTCATATCCACCAATACCTCCAGATCCCCCACCACCATTGTGATGATCGCCGTCTCTATCTTTGCCTCCACTGCTAGATCTAGACTAAGCCTAGTTAACAGTGATGTTCATGCCATCAAGGTTCTACCCATTCTTAGGGTTTAGGTTTAGGTTTAGGTTTATTAGGTTATAGGGTTTAGGGTTTAGGTTTTAATGTTTAGTGTTAGGGTTTAGGGTATACGATTTAAGGTTTAAGGTTTAGGGTGTAGGGTTTAAGTTTTAGAGTTTATGGTTTTAGGGTTTATGCTTTTAGGGTTTAGGATTATGGTTTAGGGTTTAGGATTTTTGGTTTTTTAGGGTTTAGGGTTTAAGGTTTAGGTTTTAGGTATAGTGTTCAAGTTTTAGTTTAGGGATTAGGGTTTTTGTTTTTTTTTAATAGAGAATAAATTTAGATCCAACATTTCATCTTTTCAATTTCATCAACCAAGTAACACACAAAGTTTTCTGGGACACAAGCAATGACATGGATAAAAAATGAGCACGCGTAGAGAAAATCAAAAATCCTAGATAATTAAAACCTTCTCTACTATAAAGACACAGTTTCATATGCAGTAGATCAGATTGATCCTTCTTCAATTTCTCTAGTTCCCATCAGAACCACCTCATCCTCTTGAGTAGCAGGATTCACCATCATATCCCCGATGTCTCCCTCTGCCACCACCATGGCTATAACCTCCGTCGCTCCTCCTACCTCCATAACCACCACTGCTCCGACCACCACCTCCATATCCACCAGCACCTCCAGATCTCCCACCACCACTACGATAATCGCCACCTCCGCCTTCACCTCAACCTCTAGATCTAGACTGAGCCTTGTTGACATTCATGTTCCTACTATCAAGGTTCTGCCCATTCTTAATGTTTAGGTTTAGGTTTTACTTTATTATATTTTAGGGTTTAAGTTTACTTTTAAATTTATTTATTTACTTTTGGTTTAGGTTTAGGGTTTGGGGTTTTGGGTTTAGGGTTAGGGTTTACGGTTTAGGGTTTAGGCTGCAGGGTTTAGGGTTTAGGGTTTAGGGTTTACGATTTTAGGGTTTATGCTTTTAGGGTTTAGGGTTTTAGGTTTAAGTTTGTAGGTTTAGTGTTAGTTTTAGGGTTTGGGATTAGGGTTTCGGATTTAGGGTTTAACAATTTTTATTTTAAATTAAGCAAACTGGTAAGTTTAGGTTTATTTAGTTTATTTTTTAATTTATTTTTATTTAGGTTTGGTTTTATTTTTATTTAGCTTAGTTTATTTATTTTAGTTTAGGTTTTCTATTTTAGTTTATTTTTTAGGTTTAGGTTTTTGTTCATGTTTATTTTTTAGTTCAATTTTATAGTAATTTTTTTTAGGTTTAGGTTTTATTTTTTATTTTGAGGTTTTGGTTTTGGTTTTTATTTTATTTTTTTAGCTTTAGGTTTTAGGTTTTTATTTTAGGTTTATTTTTAGGTTTTATTTTTTAGTTTTGGTTTAGGTTTACTTTTAGTTTATTATATTTTATTTAGTTTTGGTTTAGGTTTAGTTTATTTTAAGCTTAGGTTTAGGTTTTATTTATTTTAGTTTAGTTTATTTTAATTTTGGTTTAGGCTTATTTTATTTTATTTAGTTTATTTCTATTTTAGGTTTAAGGTTTTATTTTAGTTTAGGCTTTACATTTTATTTTTTATTTATTTTTTAGTTTTATTTTTACATTTATTTTTTAGGTTTAGGTTTTAATTTAGTTTTTATTTTATTTTTCTAAAGTTTATTTAATTTTTATTTTACATTAGTTTATATTTTATTATGGTTTTTTATTCTTATGTTTATTTTATCTTTTTTTTGTTTAGTTTAGCTTTTCTTTATTTTATTTTAGTTTATTTTTATTTTATTTTATTTTATTTTTGGTTTAGGTTTAGGTTTTAGTTTAGGTTTTTATTTAGCATTAGGTTTTTTTTATTTATTTAATTTTTAGGTTTTATTTAGTTTAGGTTCAGGTTTTTTGGTTTTTAGGGTTTAGGGTTTAAAGTTTAGGGTTTAGGATTTTAGGGTTTATGGTTTTAGGGTTTAGGGTTTAGGGTTAGGGATTAGGGTTTTGGGTTTTGGGTTTAGTGTTTAGGCTTTAGGGTTTAGCATTTTTAAGGTTTAGGGTTTAGGGTTTAGGGATAGCTTAGGGTTTAGGGTTAGTGTGAATTGGGTGATATTAAATATTTTAAAGGTTAAATCTTAAATTTTTAAGTTTTAGTAGAAAATTAATTTTAGATTTTATAATGACAAGATACAATTCTTAATGCAACAAAAATAAAAGTACTTTAAAGTAAAGAGAGACAATAGGTACACAATTTTTACATGGTCAAAATCGACCAACGTCCATGCCTAGCCACCCCTGACTACGAATCTACTAATTCAAAAAAATAGCATACAAATAGCACTCTCCTATAACGGGGCGAGTACAACCCTTACAACAATATGCACTCTCCTACAAAGGGGTGAGTACAACCCCAATATCAATTTTACAGCACGAAAAGAAAATACAAAATAATAAATTTTGATAAAATAATTCTCTCACAAATATACCAAGCTATCCAATTCAAAAAGTCATCTCACAACTTATAAATAATCACTTTAAAATTTAAAATTTTGGCAAGATAAAATGCTCACTTAATATTGATAAGAAATAATAAAATAAATATCTTAAAGTGATCGTACTAAGATGTTTATATTATTACAATTTGTAGACTAATATAAAAATGATTTCAAAATAAATTCACAATATTCTTTAGCATAATAAAATAAATTTCAGCAAGGATTAATTTATTTTATTTTAACCAAAAAGATGCTTTCAATTAATGCAAATGATCATAAAATACTTAAAATAAAATTAGTATATGATATATCTAAGTAGGCTAGTAAGCTTATAATTAAAAAGAGAGATCTAGCAAATATGAAAATAATTTCAGCACAATAATTTAATTTGAAATGCTAAAAATATACTTCAAAAATAAATCTAAGAATAAATGATCTTTCAAATAAAACTAATGAAGAAATATTTCAATAAACCAAAAGAAATTGGTAGGAAGATAAAAATTTCAACAAGTTGAAAAAAATCCTACAAACGATCACAAGCGTTTTTCACAAAAAAATGATTGAAGAAACTTTGAGGTGAGAAACTTTGACTTTAATGTCGAAAGACTAATCCACCAAAAAATATATATTTGAAAGAATAAATAGATTGTGAAAATAGTATAAACAATTAAAAACAAATTAAGATCAAGAAAACAATCTCAAGTAATTCGAGAAAGCTCACTTAGTTGAATATGTTGAAGCTTCCAAACCAAGGATTTGATCTTGCAATATTTGGAGAACACTTGGAGGAAAATATAGGAAATTTCTCTTAGATTTGCCAGCGAAATTTTGAATTTAAATGAGGAATGCTTTCATGAAGAGAATGATGACTATTTATAAGCAAGAAGGTCATTTTGAATTATTTCAAGAAATATATTATTATAACATCATTTTATCATATAGTAAATTAATATTTAATAAAAATATAATTAATATTAATTAAATGTTAAACTCAAATAGCCAAAATTCAGCTATTCACATGGGCAAGTCAAAAATAATAAAATATGGCTCTTAATATATTCAAAGCATGTAGCATGCATTCATTATGAAAATCAACTATTGTTTGAAAAGTCATAATAAATTAAATTTTAGTCAAACGTGGGTCATGTAACCTATCCAATTAAAGGAAAAAAATCCAAGGAATCCATTGGAGATGAAATCAGATTTAAATTCCTTGATTATAAAATGACTTTGGCTAAAATACCAAATTTCACATATCTTTGTTAATTTTGAATATGATATTTAAATATTATGATATAATTTATATATAATCATACATATGTAAGTTATCATATAACCTTAAATTAAAATTAAAATTTTTAATTATATTAAATAAATAAACTTATTACTCTTAATAGTCATAATTTATTATCATTTATTATTTTGACAATTCAAATGCTATGTATGAAACATATAATTGAATGTTAATTAGACAGAGATTTATATAAATTAACTTCATTATCATTATTTAAAATAAAAAATAATAATATGTTATGTTATGAGCAAATTGATTCATGTCAATGAACTCATGAATTTTTAAGATAGTTATAATTGCATATAACATAAAATATTTTTATCTTGAGCTTCACATTATCCATTTTAATCATTCATTCTTCTATTCTTGCAACTTCCTCAAACATATTATGAGATGTATTGGATATGTAATTATCAATTAATATATGTGAAACACATAAAACATACATTAGAACATCCAAGCATTCATTTGTTATCATCAAAATTGATTGGATTGAACATGAGGCTCATTAAGCCAACATAAACCCCAAACCCTAAACCTAAAGTTACTAAATAAATTAAAATATAAACCTAAACCCTAAAACCTAATAAAGCTAAACCAAAACCTAAACCTAAAGAATGGGAAGAACCTTCATGGCAAGAAAATCACCATCAACCGGGCTCAGTCTAGATCTAGCAGTGGAGGCGAAGCGGAGGCGGCGATTATCGGAGTGGTGGTGGGGATCTAGAGGTGCTGGTGGATATGGAGGTGGTGGTCGGAGTAGTGGTGGTATGGATGCGGGAGGCGCGATAAAGGCTACAGCCATGGTGGTGGTAGAGGGAGAGATTGGGGATATAATGGTGGATCCCACTACTCGAGAGGCCAGGTTGGTTCTAATGGGAACTGGAGAAACTACAGAATGGTCGATCTGATTTGTTGCTTATGGAACTGTGCCTTTACAGTTATCTAGGGTTTTCTTATTATCTCTATGCATGCTCATTTTTTATCTATGTCATTGCTTGTGTCTTAGAGAACTTGGTGTATTACTTGGTTGATGAAATCAAAAAGAATAAATGTTGAATCTAAATTTGTTCTCTATTAAAAATAACAAAAAATCCAAAATTAACCTTAAACCCTAAACCTTAAAAGCTAAAAACCTATACCTCAACTAAATAAAACCTAAAAATATAAAATATCAAAAAACCTAAACCAAAAATAAATAAAAATAAAATAAAATAAAAACATAAACTTAGAGCTAAACTTAAAAAGAAAAGAAAAAAAAATGAAAACTTAACTAAAAGAAAATAAATAAAAAACTAAACTAAAACTAAAAAATAAAAAAGCTAAATAAAATTAAAAATTAATCTAAAATATAATAAAATAAAAACTAAATAAAAACTTAAATCTAGATAATAAACATAAAAATAAAACCTAAAAGTAAATAAAAAATAAAATCTAAACCCTAAATTAAAATAAAACCTAAACTAAAAATAAAAATAAAATAAACCTAAACCTAAACTAACATTAGCTAAACAAAAATAAATAAAACATAAACCTAAACCTAAAATAAACTAAACCTAAACTTCTAAATAAAATAAATAAAAATAAAATAAACCTAAACCTAAACTTAAAAAAAAAAAACCTAAAGTAAACCTAAAATAAAAATCTAAAACCTAAAACTAAAAAAAATAAAATAAAAAGCTAAAGCTAAACCTAAAAATAAAAAATAAAACTTAAACCTAAAAAATAAAATAAAAATAAAACTAAGCTAAAAAAAAACCCTAAACCTAAACCTAAACCTAAAAAATACACTAAAATAAAATACCTAAACTAAAATAAATAAACCTAAAGAAATAAACTAAATTAAATAAAAACTAAAAAATCATAAATCAAAATAAAAAATAAAAGAAACTGAAATAAATAATTAATAAACTAAATAATCCTAAACCTACTAGTTTAGTTAGTTTAAATAAAATAAAATAAAAATAAAAAATAAAACCCTACCCCTAAACCTTAAACCCTAAACCTAAACCTTAACCTTCATAAATCATAAATCCAAATCCTAAAGCTGGACCCTAAAACCCTAAACCTAAACACCAAACACTAAACCACACCCTAAATACTAAACCCTAAACTCACACCCCAATTTGCACCCTAAACCCACCTTCCTTCTAAACCTAAACCCTAAACCTAAACCCTAAACTCCACCTAAACTAAAACCTAAACCCTAAAGCTTAAACCCTAACTCCTAAACCCTAAAACTCCACCCAGCTAAACACTAAATGCTAAATGTTCCTAAATCCTAAACCCTAAACCCTAACACCCTAGATCGTAAACCATAAACCTTAAACCCAAAACCATAAAAATCTAAAAACATAAACCTAAAGTAAATAAAACCTAAAAATAAAATAAAGAAATAAAAATCTAAACTAAAATAAAAAACCCTAAATTATAAAACTAACCCTAAACCCTAAACCTGCAACCCTAAATGCTAAACCCTAAACCCTAAACCCTAAAAAACCATAAATCTTAAACCCTAATGCCAAAGCACTACACCCAAACCCTAAACCTTAACCTTAAACACTAAACCTTAAACCGTAAAGCCCTAAATCCTAAAACCCTAAATCTTAAACCATAATCCCTAAAAACTTAAAAACTTTAAACCCTAAAATTAACCTAAACCCTGAAACCTAAACCTATAACCCTAAACCTATAACCCTAAAGACTAAACCCCTCGGCTGCACTCCCTCTCTGGCAATTTTGCATTCCCCTCGGTGGATTGGCCGTTCTTGGGTAATTGGTCGCTTCTCTGCGCTTTCTCCTGGCGTGACGGGCTCCCTGTGACATCCTTGGATTAGAGCAATGGCGGAGGCTGGTCTCTGAATCCGCCGTCTCTCGCGCCCGGCTTTGCTCTCCGACTCAATAGGTTTTCTGGATTCGATTGCACTTGTTAATGCACCTATTGTTAAATCATTCAAAGATGCTTTATCTGGTAAGATCCCTAGCTCAAATGCTTCGATTAATCTCATTTTGACATCTTATCGTGGATTGCCAGCAGTAATGTGTTCAGATCAGGATGTTGAGAAACTTGCTAAGCCCTTCAAGATCGCTTTGGTGGGTAAATTCTCCCTTAGATGCCTGACTCTTGATAATATTTGCTCTTTCTTTCATAGTTTAAAATTATCGGGTACTTTCTCTATCGGGCTGATCGATCCCTGTCACATTCTTATTCAACTCTCAAATGATTTAGATTACTCATGGGTTTTCGCTCGTCATTCTTACTTTGTGCATAATTGTCAAATGCGGCTATTAAAATGGTCGCCCCTCTTTGATGTCAAAGAGGAATCTCCCATTGTCCCTCTTTGGCTTGCTTTTCCTAACATGCGAATACATTATGTCACTCATCAAGTTTTGTTTGCTGTTGGTAGCTTTTTGGTAGGCCTCTCCAAATAGACCAAGCAACGGCCACTAGATCTAGGCCATCTATCGCTCATATTCTCATTGAGATAGACATCACAAAGAAATATCCCAAAGAGGTTTGGATTGGCTCCAAAAAATTTGGATATAGTCAAAAAGTCAAATTCAAAAATTTTTCTGTCTTTTGCACTCACTGCAAGATTCACGAGCATGATCACTCAGAATGCTTTGTGCTTCATCCTAATCTCAGAAAAAGTTTACCACAGAATATGAATACCATTAATGGAACTGGGAAAACCAATACTCTATCATATGTGCCTAAAGATACTCAAAAAGAACCTCTCCTCCCTACACCTCCTACTGATCTGTCTAGTGGAAAACACTCTGACCTTGGTACTAAAACAGCCATTGAGGGGTGTGATGATACCAATGGCAATTTACCTAACCTCACCCCTGCTAGTAATAATCTGGTTTCCCACGATAGCTCTTTGCTTCATTTAAATCCTACTGAAAATCTGAATGGTAGCCTTATATTGGACACCCAATTAAACAATTTGAATGGGAATCATATAATGGATCAAAACAATGATGACCCTATGGCTTTAGAACATATTGAGAAAGATATTTGTATTACAAATGGTGCCAGAACTTCCCCATCTATTTCCCTTCAGAGTGATAATCAATTGAACCCAATTTCTCACACTCTATCCGATACGGAAGAAGGTGAAATCCCCTCTTCTAAAACATTGATAGATTCTTCTACTATTCCGGAACCCAAAAATCAATCACTTTCTGATGGAGATAATTTGGATTCTGATAGACCCTTTCAAATTGTTAAAACAAAAAACCCTACAAAGCAAAATTTTCTAATAATAACTTCACTAGAACCACTCTTCTTTCACCCCACACAAGTAATGTGTCATCAATTCTCTCCTCTCTTTCCTTTCTTTTTTCCTTTTCCCTTTTGGTTGTCCCCTTATGATTAATTTTCTTATTTGGAATATCTAGGGTTGTGGGTCTCTTCCTGTCTGCAATTGTGTTAGGAGTCTGTGTCGTGTTCATAATATCAAGTTACTTGTTCTTATTGAACCTTTCATTAATTCTTCTAAGATTGCTTTTATCGCTAGATCCCTTGGTTTTCATATTTTTTTCTTCAATCTTAATAATAAAATTTGGTGCTTTTGGCATAACTCCATCACCATTTCCATCATTGATGATCTTGACCAATTGGTTAATGTCAAAATCTCCTTAGGTGACTTATCGGCTTTTGGCTCTTTTATCTATGCTTCTTGTAATAGTGCTGGTAGGAACATCCTTTGGAATCACTTACGCACCTTCGCTTCCTCGTAACCTTCCCGGTTGGTTGGAGGTGATTTCAATACTATCATAGCTAGTTCGGAAAGAAGGGAGGATGTTCTCCTAACCTTCATTCCATGGAGGACTTCTCAAATATGATCCTTGATTGCAATGATGGGCATTGGTTTCACGGTCTAACTTCGTGGCACAACTCTAGACTTTGGTAGCATCTTGATAGGACCCTCTTTAATTCTTTTGGATCAATCATACTACCATTGTTGAGCATTTGAGCAGAACTTTGTCTGACCATGCTCCTCTTTTGATTTCCTTCAAACCCCCCCCCTAACCCGTCTACTCCCTCTCCTTTCAGATTTCAAAATATGTGGACCCAACAAAGTGACTTCACCAATGTCTCTCTCACTAATTGGATGGCCCCTGTTTTCTCGAATAATTTTGTTAAAGGTATGACTCGTCTTTGGCTTAAGCTCAAAAGACTTAAACAAAATCTCAATTGGTGGATCAAACACATTTTTAAAAACCTTTTCACAAATCTTAAATCTATGGAACAAAAGGTTTGTTCTCTTGAAGAGGTCTCAACCATCCCAGAAACTTGAGGAGTTGAACATTGCCAAGAATAACTTGGTTAATTATCAAAACATGGAAGAAACCTATTGGCGTCAAAAAGCCGTAAGCAAATATATTGCTGATGGTGACAGAAACACCAGGTATTTTCATGCCATTTGTAATAAACAGAAAG
The DNA here is from genome assembly GCA_021442155.1 of Cymbidium sinense. Classification (NCBI taxonomy): domain Eukaryota; kingdom Viridiplantae; phylum Streptophyta; class Magnoliopsida; order Asparagales; family Orchidaceae; genus Cymbidium; species Cymbidium sinense. The sequence continues at coordinate 51,935,277 of CM038214.1, read as the reverse complement.
CCTTAAACTCGATTAAGAAAATTAAGAACTCTAATGGTGAATGGATAACCGATAATAATGATATTAAGGATTCTGTCATTCATCATTTTCAAACTTTATTAAATTCTAATCCGTTGCTGGGAACTTTATCAAACACCCAACTTATCCCTTCTATGATTAACAGTGAGGATAATCATTTACTCACTATGTGTCCTTCCGAAGAGGAGATTAGTAATACTCTTAAGAACATGAACACTGACTCTGTTGCTGGCCCTGACGGCTATACGTCCCACTTCTTTCAACATTGTTGGCCATTTATTAAAATTGACTTAGTTGATGCTATTATTGATTTCTTTGATGGCAATCCTATTCCCAAATACTTTTCAAGCACTTCTATTATCCTTATTTCCAAAACTAACAATCCTGAATCTTGGGCGTTCAGACCAATTAGTCTTTGCACCTTTTTCAAAAACTCATTGCTAAATTAATAAATAATAGGAGCCCTTTGCTTCCTAAAATCATCTCCCCAAATCAAACTAGTTTTGTTAAACATAGAGCAATATCGGATAATATTCTTCTTGCGCAAGAGCCAGTTCATGACATTGATGTCCCTTCTAGAGGAGGCAACATCTTATTCAAACTGGACATCGCTAAAGCCTTTGACAATCTCTCATGGGATTTTCTCTTTCAAATCATAAATTTGTTTGGTTTTTCTGATAGTTTTATCCAGATTATAAAAAGGTGTATCACGAATGTCTGGTTTTCAGTTATCATGAATGGTGAGTCCATAAGTTTCTTTCCTTCTAGCCATGGTTTGAGGCAACGTGACCGACTATCACCTTCTCTTTTTATCATTGAATACTCAAGGAGCCTTAATGATCTTTTGCTAATAATCCTAATATGTCTTTTAAAACTCATGGAGGTTTCCCTATTTCTCATCTTAGCTTTGCAGATGATTTCATTATCTTCTACAACGGCTCCCTTCAACATGTTAAAACCATTAAGAACCTACTAAATGATTTTGGTAAAGTTAGTGGTCTTTTTCTTAATGAAGGAAAATGCGGTTTTATTTCTTCAACTAAGATTCCTCCTAATAGACTTAACCAAATATCCAAAATTACTAATTTTAAGCAAAATCAACTCCCTCTTAATTAACCTTCTTTTAAAGGCCAAAAAAGATCACACCTTTTGATGACCTAATTCAAAATTTCTAACAAAATTTTGGTTTAGGAATTTCATTTACTCTCTTTCGGTGGTAGGCTTACCTTGATCAAGAGCACTCTAAATTCCATGCCTGTATACCTTCTTCAAACCATTGTGCCTACCAACTCTACCATCAATAGAATTGAGCGTCTCTTAAACAAATTTTTTGGGAACCACTACCTCCTCTAAAAGAATGCACTGATCATCTTGGTCTAAAAGTTGTGGTACTCTTGAAGAGGAGGTCGGATGTAAATCCATCAAAGAAGTTATCGTGCCTTCTCCTACAAACTTTGGTGGAATTTTAGGAGAAAAATAATCTTTGGGTAATTTCATGACTTCTAAATATTGCGGGGTAAACATCCTCTCATTTGTCCCTTTAAATCGGTGATTCTCCTGTGGAGAAGACTTTGTTGTCAAATGGGATGCAAAATCCTTAATTTTTTGGGGCATAAACTCGGCAATTCTTTTGGCAAGACAACTGAGTGGTTGTGGATCCATTGATGACTTACTCTACACTCACTCCACTTCCGCTATTAGAGTTAATTCATTCTGGAAAACCCACAAGTGAAACACTAGTAAGATTACTGATTCTATTCCTTCCACTTTCTTAAATATGATTATTAATATTCCTATCACTCCTAACAATCATGATCATCTTTATCTTTGTCTCATAATGGGGATTTCAACCTTAAAAATGTGTGGCTTCACACTAAAGACACTCAGGATTCTTCTGTTGTGTTCTCCGAAATTTGGAATAACAATATCCCCTCTTCTTACTTTGTTCTAACTTGACGTATCCTAAAAAACTTTATTCCTGTTGATTCTTTGTTGTGGGGTAAAGGGTTTTATTTACCCTCTAAATGTCAATGTTGTTCTCATATTGAGAATGTTAACCATGTTTTTGTTAAGGGGGCTATTTCCTCTAAAATTTGGATTTGGTATGACGATCTACTCAACACTATCAATTTTAATTGTTCTTTTACTTTATATCAACTTCTTGAAGTTTACTTTGACAATGCAATTAAAGGTCATATTAAAATCATAATCACCATTACTCTTATTTGGTTCATATGGATGGACCGAAATGAAGCTAAACATCGAGGGATTCGTATGAATCACATGAGGTTTATTGCTAGAACTAAAAACAAAATTTGTGACTTGTTTAAAGCTAATTTAATTCATCACAAACATTTCAAAGGTCAAATCAGAACAAACTAGGCCTCAACCTTCTAGACTACTATCGAAAATAGAATGGTTTTTTGGAAAAACCTCTTGATCATATTATTAAAATTATCGATGGCTCTGTCTCTTATAATGGCTCTGGTTGTGGAGGCATCTTTAGGGATTCTAAGGGTATAGTCCTATGTGCATTTGCTTATCCCCTTATTTCCAAAGACCTCCCCTATCTTGAGCTTATGGAAGTCCACAAAGCTCTAGAAATTTATCTTCAAAATGGTCTCAATATTTGGATAGAGGTGGACTCTTCTACCGATTGACCTTTTGACTTCTACCAATATGAGCAATGCTTGTTTGTACTACCTCCTCAAGCAAACTAGGGCTCTTCTCTCTCAACTAAATTTTACCATCACTCATGTTTTCATGGTCTTGATTACCTTGCAAATCTGGTGTGAGATTAGGATTATCATTTTCTTTGTTCAATTTACATTACCCAAATACTTGCGTGGTCCAGTTAACTTGGACAATTCTGGGCTTCCTTACCTCAGAATCTAATTCTCCTCTTCGCCTCCCTTTTTTCTGGTTTTCTATTTCCTTGTGTTCTTTATGGATACTCCTCATAGATATCATTACTGTCTTGTGCTCTTTGCCATGACTTGCTACCCTTACCCCTTCTCCTTTAGTTGGAAGAATTCAATTTTTAGCATTTACAATATTATGGGGCTGATGTTGAACTATATGCACATCAATATCTTGAATTAGAACCCAGTTGAGCCTTGTGTTACATTCGGTTTTATAACCGCAATCCCACTTGGGACTTTAATTTCATTGATACATTCATTTCTAAACCCGAGAATTAACCATTCGGAGAAAATTATCTATTTTGATGGGCTTAGATTTTAGTACTAACTTCTTTAACCGCTTTTTCTCTCGACAATATGGCGTGGAGCATTGCTACTACCTATGTTGCTTAGGCACGGATTAGTGTGCATTATCTTTGGTTGCAATTTTATTTTGATGATTATAGTATTTCTTTGGCTGATGCTTACATTCCTTGGGACTCTTTCCTCCTTAAAGGCCTAATTCATAAGGGTTTCAACACTTATGCTGAAAGGATTTTGGTTGACTGATGGGCTTCAGGACTTTCTATACAGCCGGCTGTCCTTGCTTATATAATGCCTAACCTCAACATGTTTTCCTGCAAGGGAAGAAATTGTAATACCCTTATCTCTTTTAATGGTTATTTTGGTCTATCCTATATGCCTACTGATTATGACTGTCAATATTCTTGGCAATGTAATGTGATAAGCAACCCTCTTGCTTGCTCTTGACTACTATTGAACACCTATTGGTTGCAATTTTCTTTATTGCTATTATTTTTCTGATTAGGATATCCCATCTCTACACTAATATCTCTTTGCAGGAATGGAATTATGTTATTTTTTTCAATACTAGTCTAGTTGTTTCTGGTCTTGCTTCCCATGATCAGTAGGTTTGGAGTTTTTCAAGGGATTATCATTGTGCATCTGCTGAGATTGTGGGCACTGGTTACTCTGGTGGAAAATCCTTGAGCTCATACAATTTTTACTTTATATCCTTCTTAGTAACATTTCCTTTTCCTAATGGGAGTGTTAACAGTAAAATTGTCCATGCTGCTATTTTCTGGATTGCTGATTTCCTTGTCCAACAAATTCTCTTTGTTTTTCTTTTATTTTTTGATGCTAACACCTGGGATGTTGTTGATTTTCCTTGCTGTTGTTCTCCCATCCTATGCTATAATTGGAACATGTACAACTTGAAGCACATTTCTTTGTTATGCTTGGAATTAATCAATGATTTATCTTATATGCATAATTGGGTTTTTGACAAACCCACTTGTTATTATTGTCATTACCTTTGGGTTATAGTGAATAAGCATCGACAATCGATTTCTCACGAATGTCACTTGGATAGGCTTATGGTGGGGAGCTATTCATTATTTATCCTTTCCTTTACCTATATGTTTATGGGTGGAATCTAGGCACTTGTTGGTTTTTTAATCTTGTTGGTCTGGATCAATACCCACCTTACACCCACAGGGCTTTGGATTGTATGCGACAAGTCTCTAAGTTCGATTGCTTGGTATATTTTGCTTTGAACCACCTTCTGGTTTATTTTATGCCTATCATTGAAATTCATTGATCTACCTTTTCTTTCTTTACTTCATCCTTTTCGTCAAACTTGTATCTATTATTTTGATTATCTGGATGAGTGGCATCATGGCAAGCTAACTGGCTTTTTCTATTTTGGTTGTCTCTTGTCTTGGAGATTTACCTTTTTGTTTTACCTTGTCACCTCAGTTGGCAATTTCTTTGTTGGTTGTAGAATTTCAGGGTCTCATGCCCTGAAAGCTGTTCCTGACATTGCTGTCCTAATGGTGAGGGTTTTGGTGATTTCTCGATTTGCCTTGGGATAACTATTTTATGCTTTATTTATTTGTTTATCTATTATTGCCATGTTTACTCTGATTGAGGAGTTTTATGGCCAATTTGCTGTATCTTCCTTTCTTGGATGTTGTCATCTTAACTATTGCTATTTTCTGGATTTTAATGTTGAGACTCATTTCAATTCACTTGTTGATTTTTTTTATGGCGGGTTCCAATGTTGTAATAGTTGTTTGGCTATTGGGGGTTCGATTGCCGTTTATTTATCTCCTATTTTTTCTGATATGCATCACCTGCTACCTCATTTTTGACTGGTTGGTGCAGTCTTATGAGCAATTTATTCTGAAAGAATGGTATTATGGTTTAGTCCCTTCCTATCTTGGATGTTGTTGCCTTTTCTTTGTCTTTTCTCCTGGATTGATTGTTGATCCGATTATCCAATGGAGGCCATGAAAGTCGCTATTGGAGCTAACTATTTTTTTGGTGCTTATTTTGGTTGGTTGCGTTCATTCCCTGTGTTTATGCTATCTTCCTTTACTATTGCTTTCTCCGGACATTAATAAGGGATTGTTTCTTGGGTTTTTTTTCACTAAAGATTCATTTACATATCATCATGTGGGATGGTGTCAATTATAAGCTCATTGGCTTATTTAACGGTTTTTTCAGAAGTTGTCTCCTCCTGTAATTTTCTTATGGAGGGATTATATCGAACTAATTTCTTTCCGAATATGGCTATTCATGAGATTCGCTAAGATGGCTCACTCACTTAGGTTTATGTATTCTCATGTCAAGATGACTATATTGATGATATTTTTCTTGAATGAGACTCCTTATCCTTCAGCTCTTAGCAATTTACTATATATTTTAGATATGATTTTACTTAGGTTTGCAAGTAATAAAGCTCACAAGAATATCAACAACTGGGTGCTACCTTCTCATAGGTTTGTTGGTCTCCCTCTTATTATAACTTTGCAGGTGATTCTCTCTCCTTTGCGTGCTCCAGTTATCATGCATTCCCACATCCTCCAGAGCTTTAATCTTACTTTAGCTTATTATGTTAATCATCTTATATCTTTTGATTGTTTTATGCTTTCTTTTACTCTTGGATGTACTTAGATAGAATTTACTCCTTAGGCTAATTGTAGCTCTTTCTAGTTAGTTTACCCCTTTTAAGGACCTTGTAACCCTCTTTTTGTGGCAATAAAATACCCCTAAATGGGGCTTCCCTAAAAAAAAAAAAAAAAAAAAAAACCGTAAAGACTAAACCCTAAACCTACAACCTAAACCTAAACTAAACTAAATTAAATAAACAATATATAAACTAAATAAATAAACTATATAAACTAAAATAAACATAAAAATAAATAAAAAATAAACTAAATAAATAAAAATAAATAAATAAATAAATAAAGTAATTAAAAATAAACTAAATAAATTTACACCTAAACTAAAATAAAAAATAAAAATAAACTAAACTAAACTTAATAAACATAAACTAAATAAAAATAATCCTAAAATAAAAATAAATAAATAAAATATACCTAAAAATAAAGCTAAAAACATAAATAAACTAAAATAAAAATAAATAAATAAATAAAATAAATATATAAACTAAAATAAAAATAAACTAAATAAATAAATCTAAACCTAAACTAAATAAATCAAAAAATAAACATAAAATAAAATTGAATAAACTTAAATAAATAAATAAATAAAATAAAATAAATAAAAATAAAAAACCTAAACCTAAACCCAAACTAAACTAAATAAAAAATAAACTAAATATAAAAATAAATAAAAAAATAAAAAAAATAATGTAAATAAAAATAAGCTTAATTAGCCTAAAACTAAACTAAACTATACATTTAATAATAAATAAAATAAACTAAACTAAACTAAATAAATAAATAATCAAACTCTAAACATAAAAATAAATAAAATAAAATAAAAATAAAATTAAAGCTAAAATAAATAAATAAAAAATAAACAAAATAAAATAAATTAAAATAAAAAATAAACCTAAACTAAATAAATAAACCTAAATAAACCTAAACTTAAACCTAAATAAATAAAAATAAAATAAAATAAAATAAATAATTAAATAAAAATAAATAAATAAAAAATTATAAAAATAATAAATAAAGAAATAAATAAACTAAACTAAACTAAACTAAATAAAACCTAAAATAAAAAACAAAATAAAATAAAAATAAAATAAAAAATAAACCTAAATAAAATAAATTAATAAAATAAAATAAAATAAAATAAATAGACTAATATAAAATAAACAAACTAAACTACAGCCTTAACCTAAATAAAAGAAATACCAATATACTAAATAAACTTAAATAAATAAAGTAAAAATAAAATAAGGCGAACTACAATAAAATAAACCTAAAAATAAACTAAACCTGGAAACAAAAATAAAATAAAAATAAACCTAAACCTAAAATTAAAATAATATAAAAATAATCCTAAAAAAACTAAACCTAAAATAATAATATAAATAAATAAAAAATAAACCCTAAAATTAAAAAAAAATTTTAAAATAAAAAAATAAAAAAAAATCCTTAAACCCTAAATAAACTCTAAACCTTAAACTAACCCTAAACCAAAAAGCCTAACCCCTAAAAACCCTAAACCCTAAAGCCTAAACACTAAATCGTAAACTAACCATAAATCCTAAGCTAACCCTAAACCCTAAACCCTGTATGCTGAACCCTAAAAATCTTAAATCCTGAAGCCTAAAAACAAAACCCTAAACACTAAACCCAAAACTATAAAATGCTAAACCATAAACCTAAACCTATAAAATAAAATAAAAACCTAAAGTAAAACCTAAACCTAACCTTAAAAAGAAAATAAAATAAAAAATAAAAACTAAACTAAAATTAAACAATAAAAACTTAAACTAAACTAAAAAATTAAAAAACCTAAATAAAATAAAAATTAAACCTCAAATAAAAATAAACTAAACAACCAAATAAAATATAATCAAAACTAAATAAAAACCTAAACCTAAAAAATAAACTTAAAAATAAAACCTAATAAAAAAAATTAAAAAATAAAGCCTAAACCCTAAACTAAAAAAAAACCTAAACCTGAAATAAACAAAATAAAATAAACCTAAATCTAAACAAAAATAATCTAAACTAAAATAAATAAAACCTAAACCTAAACCCTGAACTAAATTGAATAAAATAAGCTAAAAATAAACCTAAAATAAAAGCTTAAAACCTAAACCTAAAAAAATAAAATAAAAAGCTATACCAAAACCTAAAAATATAAAATAAAACCTAAACCTAAAAAATAAAATAAAAATAAAACATAACTAAAAAATAAACATAAACCAAAACCTAAACCTAAATAATAAACTAAAATAAAAAACTGAAACTAAAATAAATAAACTAAACTACAACAAATAAAAAATATACTTAAATAAAAATAAAAAAACTAAAATAAACTAAATAAATAAACTAAACTAAATTAAAAATAAATAAATAAACCTAAACTAAAATAGACCAAAAATAAACAAAATAAATAAAAAATAAATAAACTACATAACAAAAATAAAGTAAACTAAATAAATAAAATGAACCAAAACCAAATAAATAAAAATAAACTAAAATAATCCTAAAATAAATTAAATAAAATAAAACAAACTAAAATAAATAAAATAAAACTAAACTAAATAAATAAATAAAAGCCTAATAAACAAACTATCTTCAAAAATAAACTAAAATATATCCTAAACACTAAAACTTGAAAAATTAAACGAAATAAAATAAATTAAACCTCAACCTAACCCTAAAATAATAACATAAAAAATAAACCAAAAAATAATAAAGTAAAGTAATAAAACTAAATAAAAAAATAATCTGAATAAATAACTAAAATAAATGAATAAAAGTAACTAAAATTAACTTAATGAACTAAACTAAAAAATAAATAAACATAAACCCAAATAAATAAAAATAAAAAAT